>CAJOBZ010000005.1:4780000-5132500 GCA_905332375.1 Pieris macdunnoughi | reverse complement strand
TATTATTATTATATTACTATGGAGGTTAAGAATATAGAAATAATATATAATGTATCTATGTGTGTTGGAAATAAATAATTTATAGTAAAGATTCATCTATATTATGAAAATCGTCTAAATGATCATTTTCACGTCAACTCTAACACGAATAAACTCATCACACTTGAATATATAAACGGCGCAATTAAAAAAATATTCTCAGTGTTAATCCCTCAGTTACAGCAGCGCAAAAGTGCGAACAAAATAATTCTAAAAGCTTTTAAAAAGCGGAGACTAAACAGAAAGCGACGAAGCTTTATTCACTAAATTACACATTGGTACCTCATCGTATTTTATTGACGACAAGCCTATTAAACTTTTGTAAACACTGAAACAATAAGTGCCTATATGTTCCCATTTTTACTCGACCAGCATAATAAATAATTCAGCTTTATTTTAACCTTGTTTTGTTCAGCCACAGGACTGAACTTTAAACGTATTTTTATTAAACGATAAATCAACATGAAATTATGAATTTTGACATGAAATTGAGGGAAAAATTTATATATTAGCACTAGCTGCCCCCGCGAACTTCGTTTCTCCTTAATGTGATTTTACTTAGTCTACCTTTGTAGGACCTACCAACCTAGGACATTTTGCTATGCTACCCTGGAGACAGTTCGATTTTCCGGAATGAAAACTTTTTAGGTTTTTCTGTGATTTTTCTGTATAATAAACCTCGAGGTTCAAGTCATAAGTTTTAAATTAACAAATAAAACTTAGGGGTTGATCGTATAGGTGGTAAAATTATGGGTTGTATGTATTTTTATATTTTATATCATAAAAAAAATAAATTTAATCCAAAAAATAAAAAATATTTTTTTGGGGTGGACACCCCTTATCAATAAAGGGTTCGAAAGATATATAGTAGCCGATTCTCCGACTTATTGGATATACATGAAAAATTTCATAAGAATCGGTCGAGCCGTTTAGACACGAGAATTTTATATATTAGATTATAGAATTCGCAAGTCAATTAAAAACAATAATTCAATAATTTAATTAATTCTGAGCTACAATTAAAAAAACTGTTATTTAAATGATTATAAAATAAAAACAACAAAATACGATAGCTTTTATATTAGTTTTAGATAATAATAGTACAAGGTTACAATTATATTTTCGTGTAAGCGAAATCAGGATATACTTAAATTCTCTAAAAGCAAACAAACAGGTCAATGGACTTCTTTAGAAAGAGTATTAGATCCTAATATAGATATACAGTCAAACAAACTTCCCTTACAACCTATTTACAATCGTTATCGAGTACTATCAAGAATTATAGGACTAGCTGGAAACGCTCGATATTTAAACTATTTTCCGAGAAAGCAAGACAGCGCTTTCTTTTCAAACAATCATTACCTATGTAGTTAAGTGAGAAGTTTTGCAGCGTAAAAAGCTTTTATTGCTTAGAGATTTGATTCATTTATCTGCACGTGTTAGTGGTACGCGTAGGCGAACGAGTAGCGATACATGCAAGAGACCAAGCGTGACAGTTTAAACGCAAACGCATTAAAATGGAATTACCTTCGAGGTCTTCTTATTTCACGTCAATAAGAGAAACGCATATAACCGTGCTAAGTAAAGGACATGATTCAAAAGGTTTTATTTTTATATTTGTACACTAGTTCACTTAGATAAAAATTTTATAACTTTAGTATCAAATGATACTTCTTTTTTTTATACGAAAAATGTATGAAAATGTACGAATGATGTTAGGAAAATGTACAATGCCTCCAATGAAGGATATAAGGCCGCCACGCAAGCCAAGTTTCGGTTGGTGGATGGCACCTGTCTAGTATATATTCTCCACTATCTCCTAAATTCTCAGTGAACTGGCATTTAAATCATAAAAAACAAATGTGTGTGTACTTATGTACACGCGTTAGAAGTTATACTTCTTTGACGTAACAATATAAAAATCTTTTTAACATTTTATCTTTCGCCTTATTCTACGTTTGTTAAAAACGACACTAACAATAGAAAAAAGGTATTTACTACCTTAAAAGTTTTATTATAACGCATTATCTAGTTAAAAAAAGTTTATTTAAATATCACAAAAAAATTATTTCTACATAATTAAAGAAATTGACATTTTTTAATTTTAAATGTTGACAATAATATTTTGATTGGTCGGTTTTTTGTGACTGTGTGCGCCATCGTAAAAATTTACGCTCATAATTTTTCCCTAACGCGCCAAAAGAAGTATAACTTCAAAAATATGCTCTTTGCAAGACACGCACGTTTAACCACTAGGCTAATGTCGCTACCGAAAATATTACTAGACCAGTAATGCTATAAAATGTTTAAAAGTTTACCGAAATATTATTTTATAATAAATTGTACTTAGTGTAAAGCGCGCTTTATTCTAACCAACGTTTCTGAATTAAGGTAAAGCTATCATACAAAATTTAATTTAAAAGCACACCGCAATGAAATTCCTCCGGGACTAGTCTTTGTTCAGTGGAAAAATTCACTTTATAATTTTTCGGACGGGCCGGCGCAGCACGATTTTTGAAAGAATGACCACAATACAGATATTGTGTTGAACCCTTTGGGACTAAACAAAATTGCTTCAACCTCCGTACAACAACAAGAAAACAATATACGAGTAGTTATATAACCTACTGTTGTAATCTTTACGACATTATTTGTAATACTGAATACCTTAAGTATATTATGTAGTTTTTATAGGTTTGTTTTTTTTTTGTGCTCTGTGTCAATGGTTTGTGCTCTGTGATAATAGTCTTACTGAAGATAAAACCATTATCCGACTGCAGGTCAAAAGTAACTGTCCCAATTCCAACGAAGCCCCAAGAGAGACATTTTAACAACAACCGCTTTTAGCGCCACAGTTACAGATCACCAGTCGTTCCCGAATTCTCCCTAGAGAATCTTGACATTTTCCATTGAGAATGCAAAAATATTTCAGATAAATTCCTATTTCAAATATTTATAGTTTGTTACGCTAGAATAAACTGAGTGTTGAAAACACCGCCGGGCTTGATTACATAATCAACAGAAGAGCGGAACGAAGAAAAGCCATTAAAAGTGGCCGATGTGACGTACAAATGCAAATAAATAAAAAAGCTTCCAGGATTAGTCCGGTCGCTTACACAAAAAATGGCAGTTTGTTAATTTCTATTCAACAAATTTATTTCAACAACACTTTGCAACTCCAAAGCAAGTTCTTAAAGTCAAATATTTGCGAACATTAAAATTCACACATGAGCATCCGCTGATACTTAGATAGCATAAACAGCTGTTTGAGATTCGCAAAATTTATCCCTGAGCGTCTGAGGATGGGTCAACTTCGCTGAAGCATTGGAATGCAATTCGTGCATATCTGTGGCAGCCGGCGGTCGATAATTGCATTTTGTGGTCGCGGAACGCTCCACTTGGAGGGCAACACGGGCAATCGAATGAAACTCAAACAAACTTCACTCATACGGATCTTACTCCGTACTTAAATAATACCGCACGAAGGCGAGAAAGCTTTATTTAACTTACATAAAACTACATTATGTTAATATGTATACTAAGCAATAAAAACTCTAAATTGAATAAAAAAGTTAACGGCTTGAATTTTAAAATACTTCATGAAATTGTTCAAACATTTCAGCGTTTATCGAGTTAGACTAACGTAACGAGACGCTCGAATTTAGGGACTGAGTATTTCTAGACTTAAATTGAAGTAAAAATAGTAGGCGAAGGCACAATGGATAAGTAATTCAGCACAACGTTATCGATAGTTTCACGTCAGTCCGATTCGAAGCTTTGCTACGACACACAAGAGAAATGTTGGACAAATTGCCTCCACGACTGGTTGCAACGCTTGATGGTTCCCATTTACACAATACCATTTTTTACCGGAAAACTATAGTCGTTTGTATTTAGAAAAACGATTTATAGAAAATAAAATCTGTTCTTTCAATACTGGATTGTGTATGAATTGGTATAATAAATTACCGTTCTCCTAATACTAATTTGTAATAAACGTTAAGAATAGCTGTGCTGTTTAGTTTATGGTCATTTGGAAACCCCATTTTCATTATAGAAATGACTCCGAGCAACGTAAAGTATTTTGTGGTAAATATAGAAAATCGAACTAATTCACTTCATGCTAAATTGAATTGCACTGACAATTCAATCAGAGATCAAGTTGTTTTCATTTCATAACTAGAAACGGATAACATGAAACGTAATTGAAGTTATTATGAGCCTTAAGATCGAAACCAGATTATTGATAACAGAGTGTTCTATAAATGTGTAATAATTTTTATGAAATATATTCACTTGCTTTGTACACAATCAGTTATTTACATAGCAGTTGAATTTAATTTTATATAATAATATTTTTAGTTAAAATTTGGCCACACTTAGTCCGTGAATAAATAATAGAACATAGGTAGTAAGATCAAGAATCGTAAATCTAGACTTGGTTGTCTCTGTTCATGTTTACATAGATATTTTAGCGCGACCTATGATCGACACAGAGCGAGTATAAAGAGCACTCTGTATATCACATCTTGTTTAATATTTACAACCTGCATTGCAGTGCTGGAACACCATAATTTTCGTCTTATTACATACAACTTGTCATAAACATCGTAATAATACGAAATATTGTCTTGACATTTAAAGAACAAGGTCTCATACTCAGCCTTTGAGTTTATAGAAGCGGTCTAAAAATAATTACGTGATATTAGGGTAGAAATTGTAATGAAACCATTACAATTTATATTACACAGTTAAAATAATAAAAAACAACACATAAGTAAAAATTCACTTCCAGTACCTATTCGCTTAGCTCCTTCTCTACCTTCCTTTAAATTCTCCTGCTGTAACAAACATTACCTGTCCACATCGTATCCCTAACTTTAATAATACCTACTAACTGACGTGAGACTGATCTTAAATTAAATTGTTTTGATTCATGTGCACTTTTATTATTATTATTATTTTTCATGTATCCTTTATAAGTTTAGCTTTTTTTTGTTCCTGTTTAGTTTCATTTTCTTAACAACTATACGTAATACATGTATTTTTGCACTTTTGCCAACCTTATGTAATTTAATACATTTTCTTTTTTTTTCTTTTCTCACAGTGGTTGCCTGGAAGAGATCGCTCGAAAGCGATAAGGCCGCCAGTTGCCTTTCCTTTACATGTAATTATGTTAAATTGTTATATTATAATGCAACAAAGTGTAAATAAATATGTGTCAGGGATGCCTCTGAATGTTTTTTGACAACTTGATACGTTTGAAAGCTTGTTTTGGCAATGGATCATTTTAGAATATTCAATTTTTTTGCTATAACAAACAGAACACGAATTGATTGCCAATAATAACTTCATTACCTAGACACTAAAACTAGCTTATAAGTTGGATTTTAATTTTTAAGTAGACATTTTTGAGGCTAAGACAAAGCATCCGACGTGAATATAAAACCACGGATTCGTATTGTATTAACATGACTGCTATCGAAGTTTCTTCTTTCCTTTGAAATAATAGGCATTTCCTTTTGCAAACCAGCGAGCTGTGGAATCGGCTTCCAGTGGACGTCTTTCCTCAAATATCTCTAAAGTAAAAAAAAAGATCATAATGCAATACTAAAGGCTGGCAACACACCCTAGTAACATGGCTGTCCTGCAACTGCCTTTAATGGCTACTCCATAGGCTCGTTTGCCTCTTATTTATTTATACTTCATTGCCATAATACACATAGAAAAAAAAAACCAAAACGTAAGTAGGTTACATGCGTTATTGGGCAACGGGCGGCCTTATCCCTAACAAGCGATTTCTTCCAGGCTACCCTAACCCTCTTAATCATTTAAAAAATAATCAAAGTTAAAATCCTGAATCGAAAGTATAATTCCACCAATGGGCGATTTGGTAGACAATACTCTTCTTCTTATAGTGCCATCTCCTTGCGAAGGTTGGCGATCATCATGGCTAGTTTGATTTTGGATGCCGCGCTTCTAAACAATGACTTGGGGCTTTGACCAAACAATACTCTACATAACTTATTATATATTAAGTAATCCTTAACATAATTTTGTCCTTATTTAAAAAATAATGATGTACTTACAACATCTATTTTTCGAATGATTTTGATTAATGGTTATATTTTCGTCAATATTTTGTTTGTATCGCGAAATATTAGAGAATGTGTGCAAATAAACACAGTAGAATACGTGACAAAACGGTGGTCATGATTGAAAGGATATATCGTCATTTCTTACATCTTTGTAGCAAATAGCCACATTATGGGGATATAAGAAAGATCGACGACTTGATAAATCCCCGAGTCAAAGTAAATAAAGTTGATTGGAAAGCGAATATTAGATGTATTACGTGAGAAAAGTTGGTAGATTATTTATTATTGTAATTCAATTATTCAGAATCACTTCAACAATTATTAAGGTTACTGTTATACTTGTTTGAGCTTTAAAGATCGAGTAACGCTCATAAAATCAGTTTTATTAAAAGTCTAGACTAACAGAATGCGTTTAAATCCTGACTTCGTAATTTTATCAAAATTGTATTTTAAGGGTATTTAAACAAATTCTAAAATACCAAAATATATACGAATATCGAAAGAAATTTTATTAACTTTTATACAATATCTTGATTTAAGCCTAGTTAATTGTAAAAGCTCTTGATATATATAAAATATGTTACGCTATGGCGTTCGGGTGGTCTGCACCCACTCAAGAACAATATTCTACTGAAGCCGTCTTATGTGAGGATAAGCTCTCATTATTCACTAAAAGCTCACGGCAGACTGCTCAGTAATTGAAAGCTCAGTTCCTCTAATGTGAACTTCAATGGTTACTCCCTTTGATCATAATATTATTAAGACTTGTATAAGTAAGTATTACACATTTAATAATAATATAATATTTTTGTGGTAAATTAGTTGTTACTTCATACTGCGTTTATTACTTTATGAGCTTAAAATCAATATTACTTTAGACTTTATATAATTGAATATTAAGAATTAAATTCAAAAATTATTATTTTCTAAGACTGCGTATTAAATCTGAAGCTAAACTTGTTCAGAAAATATATGATGGCATTGTCCGTTGTCAAGTTTCAGGTTATATTAGGCGTGGGAGAAAATCCCTGTCGAGTTTGGTACGATGCATAAATAAATAGTTGCGATGCCTGCGACCATCACAATAACTTCCAAAAGTGAAATACGATGTAGTATTTTAAGATGCTATCGTAGTAAGAATGGGGTTGTAAATATAACAAAAGAAAACTAGCTAGGTTTGCGCAATAAAGTAACCCACTCGACATATTCTTATCCCTAGGGATACCCGGTTGAGTGTCTTGTCAGGACAGTCTTTTCAAATATAATTGGTTACCTCCCACTTAAAAAAGAACTGATTGCTTTACCACGACTCGTAAGATCTTGCGCTTTAATAGCCTATTAGTTTCTAGATACATTTTACTATTATAGATACCAATTTTTAGTATACAAATCGATATTTATAGATTTGTCTTGCATTAACAGTTTTGAAATCAATTTATAAATTGCTTCTATCTGTGCTTAGGATGTATGATTCAATATCAATTCTAATCAAATAATCGAAAGCGTAATAAATTTCGAGCAGCAGTTTCTAATCTAAAGTTGCATGTTACCTCCCCCACGTGTCTAACTCATTGCTCACTCGATCGGTACAGTTATTGCTTCGTTCAGTTCATGGACTAATTAATTGTTACTCGAGACGTCCTTTAATTATAACCTATCGAAGGTGCGGTATTTGAATTGATATTACTACTAAAGATAATTCGTATACTAAAAAGTATATGTATGTTCTAAATGTCTTAACGGTGTGTTTTTTAAGAAAATAAAAAATAATAAAAAAATTAAACGTATTAAATCATCAAAGGTACATTCGTAATTATTATTTAGTAAAGAATTTTACTTGCACTAAAATAGAGCCAGAAGTATTTTCGGTCATAATCGCCGGCGTCAGTTATAGAGACTCGTTAAATTGAGCCTAGAGGCGATGTCACAGACACAAACTTATCTCACATTTATATTTAATGCTGTACGACTTTCGACCTTACATAAACCACTCTATGTGCTTAATACGTTCAGCATTATTGTTTAAAATTGCGATTTTCAGTTCCTTCCTTATTAGTCTGCCAATTTCAGCGCTGCGTCGCGTCTCGCTAGATAATTACGTATCATTTAAACCAAGAATTCTCTTCACCTCTTTTGTTTTAAATTATCTGTTTTAAAATAGAACTTTTTGAATTTGACTGCAAGTTAGATTCGTTTTTTTAAGAATAATATTCGGGTGACGGTTATATTTATTATCTTAATACAGATTTTTTTTTATGTGATTTCTCTATTATATATCAAGTATATTATACACGTGGGATTGATTTTTTTTAAATTTTTTCCAACATTTATACTCCAATATAGAATCTATAGTAATATTATAAAGAAGAAGAGATCCGATAATATCCCTCCGAGTAACAAAGGTATTTATTTCCAGAAAATTTACAAATCCAAAACCAAACCATGCGAAACCGGGACCAGTTTTATGTACAATGCACACGATATGATACTAAACATTCCAACAATAAGTACGTGTTAAAACCAAACACGCAGTCACGTCTCGTCACTTCATCTTGAACTTGACTCCAATGCAGTGTCCAAGACCCAAAGGATCTTGAGATAACAAAAACAAATAAGTAAAGAGAACACGGGCCCAGCTCACGTAATCCAAACAGATAGATCTTCCTGTCAGCTGAGATGTCACTGGGGAAAGTCTATGCAGTTGTAAAGTAAAAGAGGCTTAAGTGACAACTATGAATCATCATTTTTAATAACAATGGAGGTCCTCTGAAAGTCCTTAAGGATTCGTGTAGGTGTTTTAAACGTAATGTATGTAATTTTATAGGTAAGCTACACGCGTAAATAATCATTAGTCATTTAAGTGCTTTTCTTTAGTTGTGCAATACGTGTAACTAACTAATCAATAGAAGCTTTTAATGTACAGTAAATTTAATTAAATTTTAAGTGCATATATTTATTAATAGATCATAAAAGATAACTAGAATACAAAAAAGTCCCTCTGCAAGTTCACTTTACCATTCGAAACAATTGAATTAATTACTCTAAGTACGGCAATGGGTATATGATAGAATACGTGGTAGTGTTACACACTGCACAAACGAGTCTCGAACGCAAGACTTAAATCGCCTAACCACTAGACTAACCCTGTTTTTAGTATTATTGCCTATCCGTTATAATTTGCATACGCCTAATTGAGATATAATGATATTGTTTCGATTTATTGTTCATAATGCATGACCGGGCAATGTTATGTGACAGATGTAACCTCGTGGGTGCTCCTTACAGGTGTAGGCGGGCCAACACCGTAATATTCTATAACGGTCACTTCCCACTTAGAATCTAGATAAATGTATATGGATAAAAAGGTATTAAGGATATCAAAACCAGATAACTCTCGTCGTCTCTCATAGTTTTACAAATGCTTTATATGTATTGTAAATATTATGTTATATTTTCATTCCCTTTAATAGACTTCTAATGGAAATACTAAATCGAAGTGTATCACCGAATGTAGCTCCACCAAGCTCCACCTTCTGTGGACCCATCCCAACATTGGGATAATATAATCGCAATAATCTAATAATTCGCCTCAGCTGAAACCGTTAACCAAGATCAGCTCCTACTACTGTAAATTGAGGTTTACTTTTTTTATCGTAAAGTGAGATAAAAAAAATGTTTTGGAATTTAAACCTTAATTTTAAAATTATTTTCTAGATACACAGCCTCTCATAAAGAATGCAATGCAGTTTATCAGTTACCAACAGACAAGTTTTGCCCAAAAATGCGGAACAATAAAACACCCACAAAAGCCATAGCTCACACGCACACAATACGAAATCTCTTAAATTTCGAAATTAAAATATAATTTATATCCACGGTCTCTCAACCGGACAGTTCAGATAACATTAATTCACTGTTGATTTTATAGTTAATATCAATGTATAATCTTCCATAATTAAATGATATTAACGACCATTTATAAATGGTAATTAAAAATCGCCTCAAAATTAATAAGAGTCATGGAATAAAATCTGTATAATTCTAAATAAGCCAGTTCTCACATTTAAACAAATACATTTTTAGAAAGGCATGAAGATTCTTAGGTTAATTTGCATACGCTTATATTACGTATTTTACGAACACGGTAAAAACAAAAACAAATTATTGGACAGTACTGTTTTCATATATTAATTTTCTATATGGTCAATAATCTAATGCAATTCGTAAATAATAAAAGTGTAATCCATAGACGACATCTATTAAGATTTTTAATTAGTAAAGCATATATATTAGTAATAAATGAACCAAGATACAACACAAGGGCTTGCTAAAAAAATACGACAATAGTAAACCTAAAATATCTATAATATCTATAAACGAGAATATGTCTCGCTCAACACGTGGCAAAATAATTTCTTGATTCTTAAAAAATCTCCGTAATGACCTCTTAAACTTAAAGGGTTTACAATAATTAAGACATTCAGGTCGCATTTGCATACAAATTATACAGAACCTACACATTAAAATGCTTCATCACCTCACGTCAGTGCCTACATCAGTACCACCGCGGTTGAATGCTAACGAAAAGCATGACTCCACAAATTCTACTCCACTTATGTTGAATTTTACATTATCATAACCATTTACATAGTAAACCGACCGGTACGATATATGCAGCTTTCTTATTGAACCTAATTATTGGTCTTTGTGTTTAAATTCAGAGGGTTTTTATTTAAATGAAGTCACGTACGCGTCGGCGTGCGAACAATAAGGGCAAAAAGTATTAAGTTGTTAGCGCATTATAAATACGTGGGTATGGTAGTAAGTTCTCATGATTTTTAACCACTTACTGCTAAGAAAATATTGTATTTATTCGTCGAATTATTTGACTATTGTTTTCTAATAAAAAAATATTACTTTAATCTCTCTCAACTTTACGCAAAACGGACAGATTATGAGTCTAAGTGCGAAAACGGAGTCCATCAACCATCTCTCTCAGCTTAATATTTAATCAAAAACTTGTGTTATTGTTAAACATGCTTTTTGGCTTTCATGGATCGTGATTATTCAGATACACTCTCGATCTTTTCAACACAATTTATTTAGGGTGATTCGGTGTGTCAACATTTTTTTATGATTCCGTTGCTTTGAATTTCAAAGTCAACTGATAGCTTCGCAAGAAGCTTTAAACTAAAAAGTTATACTCTCAAGACAGAAGTACAGCCACATAAATTCAAACATGCCTCAAGACGTCACATAAACTTGATTTATCTTTTGTGACGCAGGTTAACTCCACTACGTATCTCAGTTTAATTCAACATAAAGCAATTTCTTATTAGACATGCATGTGTGAGTTTAGTTTACCTAATAAATGCAAATTTTCTTGTTTAAAACAAATGATAAAATACTAAAAGTTTGTCTGGATCTTGTCCTTTTGGCAAGTGAATGTAAGAGTTTTCAGAATGAAATTAACATGAGAAAAAGCAAAATACTAATTTAAAATATAAAACCGCCATCGTCAGTTGCTTGATTACATCAGCTTCAACCAAAAAAGGAGAATCGCAGGACTCTATGAATTTTTTGTAATAAAGGTAGTTTGAATGTGCCCTTAAAATTTGTTATTTCTTTTATTGATACTATTATAGCATAAAAATACAACACCGAGTAAAAAAAACATCAAACAATTTAAAGTTTAGGTTTCAGGTGTTATAATGCTCACGTTTTAATAGTCAATAGTCATGAGTATTGCACGTCACAGCACAGAACATCAATACACACTAAATACAGTCTATGTCCATGCATAGATCTCGATATGACATTTGGCATGAAATTTATCTTTTTCGGTCAACAGTCGGTATGAAAACGATAATATTTATTGTTGATGATACTGATATTGAACATTAATTGTAAAAATATAATTACTTTTAAAGGACAAAGCGTAACATTACGTACGTAACACGACCACTAAAATACATCGTATGTAATATATCAGTCATCATAATCAAATCAAGTAGTATTTTGAAAACGAAAATTTAAATTTCTCCGTTCATAAAAAAATTTACCTTATGAAATAAGAATATTATTGCATTAATGCAGGTCGATAATATCCATATTTGCAGCTAGTAAAATCGTTGGCAAAAGGTAGAATAGTTAAATCCAAAACTTTTCTGCAAAGCATAGAGGCAAGAACCCTAGTGCAAAAACTACAATAATATATATTTGATATTTGTAAGTTACGCATTAAGAATTGAAATAAAAACAAATCAAAACTTTGTATATAAACGTCAATCCGTTTGTTATTCGTCAATTTCCGACTTCCTTACCCACTTTCGGAAGTTTTACCCTTATCTTCATATCTCGAATGGAAAATAAAATTGTGCCAAGAAAACAAAACTTTCTTTTCAATTTCCTTTTTCCATAACACTTATGTCTTTCTTTTATACGATAAAACCTTTTACTAAAGAACGATAACATTTTATGTCCAAATCAAATATTCTTGAGGCTTTGGTAGATCAGTAAAATAACACTATTTAACACTGAGGACTTCAGAATTTAAAAACAAAAACATTTTAATACGCTATTGAAAATAATTTTCGTAGTTTATCTGCTGTCAATTTGATAAAAACTAATAGGTCGAAAATATTATTCTGTTTAAATTTAACACACTTTTAGTACTTTTAATTTATTCTGTAGATTCTATCGTACATACCACGGACGTGTGTTCAAACCCCAACGTCACCAACAGAGTTTACTAGAATTACAAAGTGAAAATTTTGGTAAGACAAGAAGTAGTAAGATTTTTAAAAATTATGATAATATATATAGTGAAAATTTATATATTCCATATTTGTATGGAAACTGATAGGGACAATTATGTGACACTGTCTCTTTAATAAACATCTCATTGTCCTAGTCGTGTCAGATAGTCACTTGTGCAGGCGCTGTTTCAGCGCAGAAGAATCAGTCACCCACGTTGTCCTGGTATGCATGTATGTGGCTTCCCAATGAACAATTATTCACGGAGTAGTGAGGTCGCTCCGTGAAACCTGCGAAGTGCCCAGAAAACTACTGAGCTTCTAGGAAAGAGCTAAACTGGCTTAATTAGTGAGAACGGACAACGGACCAAATGGGCGTCTAAGTCAACTGAGTCCTCACTCAAACGCATATGTATGGAAACTGAAAGCTTATTATAAATATTGCTTACTATAAAAAACGACAACAATTTAACGATAACTATTACTATAACATCAATTCTCGTGGCATTATATTATAGTAGGGATGAATATTCATGCGATTACGAGTACGAGCAAGATATCTTGCTATCGGTATTTTGTCACCGTTCAGATCCCACCCATTTACATACCGCTTTGTATAAATCAATAACGTTTTGCTATGTATAAATATTATATTAATAACATATATGGATTCATATTCATGACATTAATTTGTCATCTCAAATTAATTAAGTTTTTCATTGTATAAATCTTGCTCTTTACTATAATATATTAGCAGCCTGTACACGGTTCGCATGGCTGTGCATTCATTTAAAACAAATAAAATAAATAAAGCCTACATTACAGAGGCAAAATGTAGCATTCTAATTAAGATAATTCTAAATAAAGAATTTATCGAAATCAGCCCTGTTATTTTTTAATAACAAACAAATAAACAAATCTTTTCTCTTATTTTGAATTATTTATTTAAAAGTTAATCAATAATCAGTAAATTGAGAAAACTATAATTTTAAGTGAACGTTAAGTGTGCGATATATTGCACACAATAAAACTGATCTTAAATAAAGCAACCATTGAAGATATACAGTGATAATATAAAGGCTATTTATTATCTAAACGCCTTCGCCGCCCTCCAGCTGTTAATGTACTGAATTTAACTAGATTCTAGCACTAAATGTTATGCAAAGATAAATTACTTTTATTATTAGTTTGCAAGAAAACAAATGAAAAGGCAATACGCCTATTTAATTATCCGTCTTCGACCTTGATCGATCTTCGTATATGTCTTCTGTTCGTAGATATTGTTTAAACTGTCTCTATGGCTTAGTACGAGTACTCAATTGGTTTATTCAATGCATTGATGCTGGAATATATTTTGGTCGTAGGTTTGATTTCCGGCGACATATATATCATGTAAATAAATAATAATAAATCAGTGGCGCTACAAACTCCTTAGGTATTGGCCTCAGATTTCTGAATCTGTTTCATGATCATTATTTAAATCTAATATGCAAGTAGGCTATCAGCTTCCTGTGCCTGACACACGCCGTCGACTTTTTGGGTCTAAGACATGTCGGTTTCCTCACGATGTTTTCCTTCACCGTTCGAGCGAATGTTAAATGCGCACATAGAAAGAAAGTCCATTGGTGCACAGCCGGGGATCGAACCTACGACCTCAGGTATGAGAGTCGCACGCTGAAGCCACTAGGCCAACACTGCTCTATATATATCATGTGGCGTACATTATTTTGATCTAACAATTGTCTATATATAACTGGAATAGATACAGATGTGTCCGCATTACCCCCTATACTCATCACTTTTTATGTTGAACACATCTATTAATAAATCGTAATGTTTTTCTTTACATAACGAAAACTTCCGCGTTCCATATAACAGTGAAACAAACCTTGTCTTAAGAACAATTTCTACAATTGCACGTGTGCATTCTCAATACGTTTTCTTATTTTAAACTCTGAAACTGTTTTCTTTTAAACGTTTACAGACAGGTGCTGAAAGGAAAACAATCATATTATAATGCACGATGAATGCAATTACTCGAATATGCATTGAATAAACGTTTCGATTCTCGCAAAATAATAAAATCTCAATAGCGCGTTTCCCAGCGAAGGAATATTTGGTTTAATTGTATGATACAATCATTTAAGTTAAAACGTTTAAAATTTCGTATATACTCATACATTTGTGTAGATTATGACGTATGATTTCTCGCTTCTCGGCGTTGGCATATTTTCATGTTACTCTTTAAACCACACATTGAAGTCCATGATCTAGTTTCTAGACGTTGTTTTCACCACACCTATTTCATATTAATTTACAATTACATTATATAATTATTTACAATTACAATTACAATATAAGCTATGATAACTGCATTAGTTCCCTCGGATGGAGTATGAAACCAAAATGAACAAAAATGAACGCGATTAGCATAGTAGTAGAGTAGGTTTTGGAATTGGAGTAGAGTAGAGTAGTCGGAGTAGGATCTCGAATTTCAGGAGAATGACCTTCTCATATAATTCTAAAGTAAACGAGGCGTGGCAAGCCGGCCCGCACGAAGACTCGGTAGCCTTTATTACATTGTAAGAAAGTGAGGGTAGGCTTGTACATAAATAATAATCTACCCACCTAACCGTGTACTGAGCGAACCAAAATTGTTTGGCATCAAACGCCAAAATAGCTCTTTCTTCTTTCTTCTTTCTCTTTGAACTTGATTTACATTTTTGATTGTGATTGATTTGATTGAATTTGATTTAATTTAAATAAATAGTTTATAGTCTATATTGATATTGCGTAGACGCTTCATATAAAAATACACTTGTTTTTTAAAATATAACTTAACATGTTGGTCCTTCATTAGAGCCCCGACATTAGTTTAATCATTAATAAGGCGTCTTAGAAATTAGACCCAAGTCAGGATATCATTAGGCTAATGATGCCAATGTAAACAGCAATCCAATGTCATTAGAACAACTAACTTAATTAGTGCTTTACGAAGCTCATACGTTTAGGCACGTGAAGTGCTTGTACAAATAGTCTAACACTTCGTTTAACAGTTTTATATTTAACTAACTAAATACGATTGATAATTATCATATAACATTTAAATGAGTTTTCAATGACACGATTGTAATTAAAATCCTGTTGAAACCTTTATACAATCAATAATACTTAAAGTTAACTATTGTAAAATGTGATAATTTAACGGGTTCGGTCATTAATACTGTATTTATTAATATTTATAAAAAGGTTGTTATTATTATTGTATTATTAATTGGTGGCCTCTATTGTATTTTGAATAAAAATATCATATTTCGCTCGCATACCATCATTTTATAAAAATGTAGTAAGGAAATTGAAATATCAGTACTTTAACGCTTTGCGTGACTCCGACAATATATTCTTAAAGAAAGTATTACTTTAACCCTCCATTATTATCGCATTAATTTCCCGTTTTAAATACAGTAAAATGCTTAATATGGTGCATGAACCCAAACTAAAAGAGCTTATTATTGTGTATCACGTAAATGTTTTAGATTACATTAAATTAAAAGAATACTTCTTCTTATAGTGCCATCTCCTTGCGAAGATTGGCGATCATCGTGGCTAGTTATTATTGATGCCGCGCTTCTAAACAATGACTTGGTGCTTTGACCAAACCATTGTCTTAAGTTTTTCGACCAAGACGTGTGTCTGCGGTTAGGTCTCTTCTACCTGACACTTTGCCTAGTATGATTAGTTGAAGGAGGTCATACGAAAACGTGTCTGAAATACTCAAGTTTCCTCAAGAAGAACACTGTATAAAATCAAAACGTCTGTATTAAATTGTAACAGATCGTTTACCTAAAAAAAATTACATTAAAAAATCCTGTTTTTGTGATAAAAACGATTCTAACCATCACAATCTGACATTAATCTATTTTAACAAACCTACAGGCGGACAGCGTGTCATCGTCCTGGCAAAGAACGCGGAACGTCGAACAAATGTGTTCTGTTTATTTTGTTTTTAATAAGATAATAATGTAAGGAAATTGTAGTTTTAAATTATTGAAATTATCATAGAATGAATTTTAATAACGTATTTATATTATTTTATTAACGTTTATTATTAAAAATATCCTATTCAATACTAAACATACACTGTCACGAAAAGGAAAGAACTTTTGAATAGCGTAGTAAAAGGAGCACATATGCGTCACTTTGTCAAATATTCAGGACATTGCAAGTTTACGTGCTGGGTTATTATTAGCCACAGAGGAATGAAACTAGCTTTAATAGCACGTGGCCTTTTCCTTAAGATGTTCCTTTTTAGTCTATGGCACTATATCCAAAGCCATTATTTCAAAGAAATTAACCATGTTCAGTCGTTGTTATAATACAAAATGTGTACAAGTTGCATTATCATGTAATAAATTACGTTAATTAAATTAAAAAGAGATTACTCTTTTTCATAGCTAATTAATTATTCTTACATTATTCATAGAATATAAAGTGTTGCAATCGTTTAAACTCCACAAACCTCTTGAATTAAACCCATGGAGTTCTATAAAAATAGTTGTCTAATTAATTATAGGAAAGGCAGTATCAGATTATATTGTAGGCCACCAACAGTGATCGCATAGGGTCTCATTTACACGGGTGATTTACGAGTTCGCACATCGGAACCAATCTCACTTACCAATGATTTATGCTCAACAGCTTCCCTATACCGAGTTAAGCGCATTATCGGACCGCAGCCTTATCAACTCCGAAAACGGTTCAATATTAGCCCAATACTTAACATCAATCTCATATAACCTATTAATAAATAACCCTCTTTTTTCTTTTACATTTCTCAGATAGCTAGGACACATCTAAAAGTATTGTAATACAAATTCGTCTATTAGTTTCTGTACGACTTACTAAGTCTTGAACATGTACGCATCTATCTCTTTTTTCACAACCTAAACACCGTTTAACTGAAAGAGACGAAAGATTACTGATTCAGTTTTTATTAATAACTAGGATAGTTTATAAGTACACAACAAAGAATGATGTACAATTCTACTTAAAAGAATGATAAAGTCGAAGAAGCATTGAAAAAACTAAAATAATTGTCAATTTCGTACTTTTATAAAAAAACTATGTATAGTAAGAAATAACCAATACCAAAAGTGTTCAAAAATAATCTTCCTCTCTTAATGTCTATGGGAAGATTTATATCCATCTTAGGAGCAATACCAGTTAAAAGGCGAATTTGAACTAAAATATTGAGCTCATTCATCTTCTCTCAAGTGCGTATGTAAATAGGCGAGTAATTTTGTACAACTGTTTTGTTGAAACAGTACTGCGAAGTGTTTAGCTTTATACAAATTCAACCTGCGCCTTTCCTAACGAACGCGAGCTTGTTAGGAACGATATTCAATTCGAGGAGATATCAGAGAACAAGCAGCGGCTTTTGTCGCTTCGCAGAACAAAGAGGATATAGTATTAAGAACTAAATAATGGGTAAGTTCCTAAATGGAAAGGAGCGAGGAGATTTATTATATATAAATTGAATAAAATGTTAGTAAGAGAAAGCTAAATAAACCACATTTATGTTATTGAATAGATCGTTATAGCATTCGTTTAGATGTTATTAGTTTACAAGTAGGTATTCTATTCGATTGTTCAAATACGCGACTAGATTTTTAAAAAATATTATATTATAAAGTATTTGATTCTGTTTCATCTGTATATTATATAAAACGAAATCATTGATGATGCACATAATGGCAAAGTATTTTTAGCTATCCCCACATTAGAACGCCTAATATGATTTTTTTCTTAACCTACCGTTTTTTGTAGCTACAGCAAAATATTCCATATGATGGTAACATATGGAGCATTTTTCTATGCTACCGGATATATGCTATTCGCTTTTTCTGATTTTATAAATTTTATATTTCTATAAAACCTTTCCTCATAGTTCCAGGAAATAAAAAAATACTCGCATTGGTCCAGACGTCTTCAAGTTATGCGCTGAGCAACATATTTTGAGAATCATTTTTATTTATAAACATTAGTTTAATTATTTTAGTTTTATTTACCAGCATTGTTTGTAGGACTTTAAATTATGTGTAGTTTGCGATGTTGCATTATATACTGAAATGTCGTGTACAATACATAGACTAATGATACATGACAGAATGACCAAGACACATAGGAGTGCAAAATCATTGACACTAAATCTACAGGCAATCAGAGAGAATGTCACAAAGTCCAATTTAGTTGGGTCTATGAAGGCTTTGACGGCAGAGTTCCACTTTTGGAGGTGTCAAGCTTACGTTCGTACTAATGACTCGTGATGCTGACGGTTTATTTACGTCTTTGTCCGCAGCACTATAGTTTTGGCCGTGCCCATCCCTGTTTAATCTAGTTCCTACTCCGGAGTGTCCGGTTACTGATTCCCACCCATTCGCATTCCCAAAAAAGCACGAAACATTAATGGCGCAGGGGTCACAGAAGTACATTTATTTTATTTCCTAGAAATCAAATCATAATATATTAATATAATGATAATGCTGTAAAATTGATAATGTTCTATATATTACTGCAACAAATGGTTACATTTTATACTAAGATATTTCTCCTGAGTTAATAATTTACTGTTTATAATAAAATTAAGAAATTTAATAAAAATTAATTACTTACTAGCCGATTAATATTTTTCTAATATAATCGTGCTATTTAAAACTCCATATTAAGGAAGTAAAAATATAGATATATAAAAAGTTTAAATCAAAACCATATCCAACATACAATATACAACAAAATATTTAAGCTCTAGTACCTCATTTATCCCGGTAACCACTTGACATATATTGGCGGTTATCTGGTCGAGTTAATTTTCCAGGCCGAGGTCCGAGTGAATTCAATCAGAAGTGTCAACCTAAGCAATCTCGTCAGCTGCGGACGCTACGAGTGAGCACTGAGCGGCCGGTGAGTACTAGTCGACAAGTGCCAACCTCGACTTTGTAAACCTCTTGCCGCACATCCTTTTATTAATAAGGGACTTAATATTTTTTATCATACTTATTTGAAGTTGGACGTAACGTTTGTTGGTGTGCCACTTCATTTTATTGATTAAATTACCTTTTTTCGTACACCTAGAAAAAATCAAACAAGAAAAAATAACTTTATTCATATAGGTACACAAGTACACTTATGAACGTCCGAAAAGAAGTTAAATTAATTCTAAATTTACATTTACTACTAGCTCTACGCCCATGGGTATGAACGGCATCTTAGGCATCCTATAGCAGACTACCATAGTGATTCATGTCTATGATTTATTTACTTATTGTAAATCAGGATATTGAACGCAAAGCGAAATACAACTTTTTATATTTGTCAATTCTTTATATGTATAAATGTATATATTTATTTTTATTAGAACTTACACATGTACCGTAAATTAATCAAAATAGCATAGAATTTGATTAAAAAAGCTGCATATGCACTTTTGATTATGTCACAATTATTGACCAATTTTATTAAAATTGCTTAACTAATGGTTCGAGTTTGGGTATTTGATAGGATATAAATGACATTTCTTCTTATTTTAAAGCTTTATATAAAGTTAGGACCTAAGTTATTATTAAGGCGAGTTATGTTTAATTCAACAACACACTTTTTAACAATTATTTCATAGTCTTTAGTTAAGCTTTTAACAATTTTATTTCATTTAAATCTTCAGAATTTTAATGTAGAAATACTTAATTGGTACTTAATTGAAGAATTGTAAAGATAAAGTCTCATCGTTAAAATTTGTACCGAAAATTTGGTTCTTATATTATTTGGTAGTCTCGAAGTTATTGAAACAATACGGAAAGCGTTATAATAATAAAATATTATGAATACAAGCACTGTACTCGAGTGCTGCGGGCACCCGTTTAAATGAAACGGACAGATCACTTAACCCCTCTCTTATATTTGAAGAAAAGGTGAATCGTTGAACCCACTTCGCTACCTAATTTACTATGCAATGTTTAATTCTAAATATATTTATTAAAATTTATCTTTCGTTTGATTAAAGAGAGTCTTGAGTAAAGAATCTTTGGCACAGAAGAGTGATTAAAAGTGTGTGAAGAGTTCTAAGATTACTGATTTTATATTCTGAACTAAAATGACATTTATATGGTCTAAGATCCCGATATACAACGACCTTCACCGAGATGTTTATTTAATGAAACGTATTTTATATTTAATTTAATATGTCAATAAATATAATTCATATGGGTTGCCTAGCAAATTTCAGACCAGAGTATTTTAATTAATATTTAAAAAAGTATTTTTTTTTAAACATTTTACCGGTATGATTTTTAGATAAATTCTATACCAATCGAAAGTATGAAGCCCATAGAATATGCAAACGTTAGGTTGTTTTTAATCAATTAATTATTTATGTGTATATTTTTTACGTGACACTAAAGTATATATACATCTTTAGTAAAAAAGAAAGTTATAGTGATACATATATAATACTACCCAAATTAAAAATATTGATTGAAAAAAATAAAAAAATTTACTACATGCAAATTATAAAAAAATATTTTTTTTTAAATATTAATTAAACATACTCTGGACTGAAATTTGCTAGGCAACCCATATCGATTATATTTATTGACATATTAAATTAAATATAAAATACGTTTCATTAAATAAGCATCTCGGTGAAGGTCGTTGTATATCGGGATCTTATACTAATAGAAACTCGACACGAATTTCAACAGATAATAATTTAAGATTCCGAACCAAAAGAAAGTCATAAAAAGAGGAACATAAGAACACACATAATTCACAATTTGTAACAAGCATTAAGTTGCCATAAATGAAATTGTAAAAACTGAATAAACTAAGTATATTTGCCACACACGGGGACCACCTACGATTACCTACTTTGTTTTTACTATCGAAGAGCCAATGCTCTGGGAATGGGCTATAAGAAAATAGCCGGTCAACTGTTATATCAATATTCGTTTATTAGTGTAAGTTTTACAAAACAATTATCACCTAAAATGTCTCTTTACTGCACATACACGGCGATTCTGAATGGAAATTTGATAAAAAACTCGAATTCTGCAATAGGACATAATTGCCTGATTGACCAATCTGGGATGGGATGAAAGTTCGTAAGTGAATACGATAACTGAGATTTACGAAATGCGACCTGCATATGGACAGTTTTTGCTATCTTTAATGCGATAATTATTGCAATCGGATGTAGAAGTTTTTACTATATTAGGGAGAGATTAAAACAATATAAATGAGTCGAACAAAATATCAGCCACGTGACAAAATCATTGCTGAAGTGAACGATCCTCAAGTGCAACGCGAATGTGCCGCGCTTTCACATAATACACGACATTAAAACCAAAGTTAATTTAACTTTATTCCTGTTTAGGTGATATAGGCGAATGGAATCTGCATAACGACTTCCGTTGTCATCAAAACCCAGTGGGCAGGCCAGTATCAATTCACACATGGAAATTTTACGGTGTTAGAGTAATATATTCAATTCGTTCGTAACGGCACGGATTCGGCCAGCTTTACGAGACGGTTTAAAGCTAACTAATTTGGTTAATGATCAAAATTTGTGCCAGAAACGTTCGCTAGTACTAATATATGGAACTGACTCAACGGATTTCAGTAGGAAATGGGTTTAAACGTTTTGCACGTTAGGCTCATTAATCTTGTCCGTTTTATCTGTGAGAATACGTTTTCTTATAATGCTATCAATTAATTAATGTTAACCGTTTTGCTATTAAAGAGGTGCTTTAATAAGTTTGATAAGAAAATATTAATATTATCTAAGATATCGACGATAAACTTAATTATTACAATTATTACGTACTTATAATATTATGATTAAGAAATGGGAGTCATTAACCACAACATGTTGGTTCTGTGTAGTCAGTGCAATATTTATAAGATTACTGTGTGGGCTTCGGAGAATAAAGTTTTAATGGTAATTTTGTGTTCTTTTAAACTTATAAGCAGCTAAAGTTGATTATGAATTATATGTTTAAAATAAACCTCAAACGAACGTGATTTGAGCTGTAGGCATTGCATTAAAAATTTTAAATATAAACCCGCGGAACATTTCACAAAACTCCACTGCCTCATATTCAGCTCGGGTTCAATTTAAATTCAGAACAAATTTTATTTCTTTAACACATTTTGTCATTTACATTTTAGAACAGAAAACTCGTAACAAGTTGCCCCTAGTTCAAGTTTTATATCAATCAAAGAAGTTTGAACTCTTTTGTAAGTTTCATTGGATGCAATTGAGAAAGTTAAGTAACTTCCAGTGCGGTAGTATTGCATGCTTTCTTCAAGTACAGACACTTGAATGTCTGTCGCATCTTTTATGACCCACTGTTCATTGACTTAGTAATTTGAGGCGTGAGGAATTTCGTTTCATAATATTTTGCAAAACTATTTACCGAACGTTCTCACATGAGACGACGTTTATGAGTTTATGATTACGCTATTTACACAATCGAGGAATGCGATTTTACTATAAAATATTCAATGCACTTAATTTTTACATAACGTACTCAGGTTACAATAGAATGCATCCTGGAAATTGATATACGTAATAAAATAATCAACTCGATTATTATTCCGAAAATATGCGTTAAAATGAAATGCATTACCTATTATTGATGTTCAAGTTTATTCAAGTATTTTATTTATAGAAATACTAATCTCTATCATTAGGCAGTCATGTTTTTTTATGGAACACATGGAAAAAGCTATAAAGTGATAACCGCCGCCCATGGACACTTGTAAAGCCGGAGGCTAGCGGGGGCGCTGCCGACCTTTAGGGAATGGTACCTACGCTCTTTTCTTGTAAGGAATTTAAACTGTCCCATTACAAAATATGTCTTTAGAATACACCCACCCCCATTAAGGCTTGTAAGTATTTTTTAAAGAAGAACATTAATATACTTTTCACAAAAAATGTCAGAAATAGTTTAAAATAAGATTTCCCATTCTGATTATGTTCTTCGAGTACTTTTCTAAGAATGACATTTTATGACGCTGACTAATAATTGAACTCTATGACCACATTAAAGGAGGCTGGGTGCGACACTCCATGTTTGTTTCTCACGGTCACACCCGCCCACTGAGCTGGGAGCTTTGCATTTAAGTAAACGGAGCTTACCTGAAGACTTATTCTCATAAAGCATCATGCGGTTATATCATTGAACAAGCTTGTAATAAATCATTTAATTTAGGAAAACGTCATATGGGACTTTTTATCCTTAAACAATACTTAATATAACGCAACTTAGAAGTTTACATATATGTATATTTAAACGAACTTTTGGAACGATTTTAAATATTATTTCTTAAGATATTCGTATTGTTTGATTAATTAGTTTTTAATAATCATACTAACATGTCCCAATACATAAGTAACGAGTTGCGGTTGACTCATGTCTCTTAGTCTCCATCAAAATTCCGAGAATAAGGCTTTTGCTACTCAGTTATATAACTGACAAATAATCACATACAATCGTGTAGTCACGCCGGGATATTTTAACACTAAATATGGCTTAACAGCAATTGTAAAACATACAAAGTGATGAAGGTTCGAATAGTAGTTATTATACACTTGACACTTCATAGCTCTTCGCAACAAACAAATATAAGTTAAAAAGCAGTCAAATCACAACTGTAGTTCGTAATCTGGTATTTTGACCTGTCTTTAAGAGTCAAAGTCAAACTCGGCAAACTGTAACATATAAAAATATAGTTGAAAAAGACACTAGACAAAGCTTTTAGGATAAAAGTTGAAACTAAGTGTAAGAAACAGATAAAAACAAGTCTTCTGTATATACGTCAATTGTAAAATATCATGTAGTACAAGAAATATATCCAGAAAAATAAAGACTGGAATATAATGTTAAATATAAAATAATACTATGTTTCCTATAATTAAAAGCCAGGCTTAGTTTTGGCTTAAACTCAAGTTTGTGTCATAAACGTCTGGGAATATTATATTCATAGTTGGATAAGACTACATTATTGCTTGCTATTTAGAATCATACATAAAAGAAAAACCTCCTAGGCCTTAGAATTATTTTGCGTTACACTGATAATTTTTCTTAGGAGGGAAATAGGTCACCAGTCTTCTCGTTTTTCACTAAATGTTATTTATATACTTTGATTTTCTTATGACATCTAGGAGATGACATGTTGGATGAATTTAAAAATCAGCCATAAAATCGCAACTTTAAACATCTCAGTAACTGTGAACTAAATCTCAAAGACTTAAATAAAGGTAATGTCTTTAGAATTATGAGGTTTTAGGAACAGGGCGCAAACGGGCAGGAGGCTCACCTGAGGTTAAGTAATACATCCGCCCATGGACATTCTCAATGCCAGAGAGCTCGCAAGTGGGTTGCCGGCTTTTTAAGAATTGGTACGCTTTTTTGAAGGATCCTTAGTCCTTAGTCGAATTGGTTCGGGAATACTTCAGCGGGCATCTAGTTCCACATAGTGGTGCGAGGCAAAAACTGCCTCAAAAAATACTCGACGTCAAGTTTTGGAACGACGGACGTCGAGGTGATACAGGTGGAATTTCGTATTCTGCCTCGACGTCCGATGATGAAACCCAGGTGCAGGTATTAATCCGAACAACTCCTCTGTCTGATTTTTTTTAATTTCAGCCTACCAAATCAAATTGTTTTACTTGGAAATGAATACAGAATGGATATTCTTATACATTAATATTTGTACATTTGGAATTCACTAGGATATCTGCGTTAATCACTAAGCCACGGAGACACAACGGACATTATTACACGTATTATAAACGGTTTACAGTAAAAAAAAGTTTAATCCCCGTGATTAGAATAACCATATTATGATTGCGTTTTCATAACAGCAATAATATTTATGAGCAGCAAATTGTGGCTCTTGGAATTAGTTCAAATGTGAAACACACACAAAGGGCGTTTACAGCTCTATATAAATGTTACTGCCGAGAAAAGTCATGAGAAAAGACTTAGACCAAAGTTAAATCTAGTCTAAGAGAAAGAAAAATAATCAATAAGAACGTTACTAAAAATCGAAATGTGATAGAATTTGAAGATATTTTAAATTTGCATTTGGGGTATATCGTAAGTAATATTATTTACAAGATGAAACTTGAAAGGTAACAAGGACAAGGAACGATGTGAATTTTACATACAATTAATATGGTTTATTATAGAAATAGGGCATGATGATTATTGTGGTCTGTTAATATTCATATAAAACATTTTATTTACCACAAACAGGAGAAAAAAGAACATAAAATAAATGAAGATAAAGGATGTGAGAATATAAATATAGATGTTACGTCTGAGTTGTCTAGTTTTATCTATATATATACTAGCTGACCCGGAAAAAGTTTGTTTTGCAATGTACTTATATTATTTCTAGGACACATTTTTCTAGTTATAATAAAAATAACTATCTACATAATTCAAAAATAGGGGGTGATCGGAGAGGAGTGAAAAGGGTTGTATGTATTTTGGTATGCTATGTGTATCATAAAAAAATAAAAGTAAAAACAATTGTCTAAAAAATAAACAAATTAAATTTGGGGTGGACACCCCTTGTCACTTAGGATTGAAAACATGATTGTAGCTGATTCTCAGACTTACTGAACATGCATAAAAAATTTCATAAGAATCGGTCAAACCGTTTTGGAGGAGTATGGGAACGAACATTGTGACACGAGAATTTTATATATAGAGATATATGTATATATAGTATATTTACATCCTTTGCCTTCTGAGACAACCCAGACGTAAACAAATTAAATATTTAAAAACTTAACTACTTAATATAAAATTTCTTAATGTAGAATAAAATTACATATAAATCGGATGAAATTTTCGTCTGGCTAAATTAACCTATAGAATTAATGTCAAATTAATTTTAAAGTACCGACTCGTAAAAGCTACAACTCGTATTTTAGTTATAGATTACTTAGATGCACAAACTTATAAAAATATAATATAAAAGTTAAAAAAAAACGTGAAAAATTATAATTAAGGTACCAATCAGACACAATTCTGTTATCGTACTAAAATTATCGCAGATGAGACGCAAATTCAACGTTGCGCTAAAATATGAATTTTCAAATCACTTTAATCTTGTATGATCTCTTCCTAGCAGAATAACCCTACATTATGCGTGGGTGAGCCAGTCCTACACAGGCGTACTAACAAATTACGTTTACCTTACGAGCTCACCTAGATGCTGATATAACACGAACCCACTGTTGACAAAGCAACGGACTGACGTACCGCCTAATTAGTTATTTTCCAAGCATAATGTTTATCCCGACCCCTAAACCTTAACATATATTATCTTGAGACATATTTTTTTTAAGATTTTATAAACGTGACCTTAAGAGCGCCCTTCCCCGTCCGACGAACGGCAACGCGAGCATGGCCAAAAAGCTTGTTGTTTCATCCAGCGCAATGTCAGAACAAGAGGTGAAGCGAAAAGAGATAGCATAGATAGATAGCGAGCCATTCATAAAAATGGCTAACTAGTAAGTGAGAACGCGATAACATTGAAAGAAAAATAGTGTGCGGATATTTCATAAAACTTGTTCCAAGAAATACGTGTTTTTTCGTAAGCCTTAGAAGATTATGAAAAAAAAGTTTTACATTTAGAAACTCCATTACATTTGCAAGGTTTCTAAGCAAATATTTCTTTCCGGTTACAATTAATGAGTACATTATAAACGCCCAAACTTCATATAAAATTTGTGCAAAAAATCTGTTTTTTCAAAAAATTCTGAATTTGTTTCTTAAAATTTTGATTTCGCGTTTTAATAGAAACCTAGATATAGTGCACAAGATGCCTATTAGTTCAAAAGTTTCAAAGAAATATCTGTTACAACGCCATAATCACGTACGAGCGTTTGTATGAAAAGATAGACGGGTTGGCCGCTCTTAAGTGAATAGAACTATTATTTGTATTAATCATAGAGAAACATCGAAGATGATAAACAAAATAATAATTTACTCTGTACTAAGGAATTATGCCGTGTTTTTTGAATTCGAAATTTAAAAGTGACAGCTTTACTGAAAAGTGTAGTTTGTGTATAACGTGTCAGTATAATTTCGTAAAAATCAGAAACCGGTGGAAACAGATAGTCTGCTCCAAATGCTTTTGCCTAATTTAAGAGAGAGATCATTTCGTAAGAATAGATAATTTAAACTTCAAAATGTATAGTTATGTAATGAATAACTAAATATAGAAAACCCAGTTTAAATAAGGTTTAAAGATCATGGCAGGTCCAAGAAAAAAAAGAAATAATATCTATGAGGTCCAGAGTTACTCATGTATTTAAAACTATTTAAAAATGTTATACGTACACTATGTTGTGTTTTTGTACCTCCCAATCTCAAGGTTACGACACCAGAGCTTATATTAGATATTGACAGAACCATATCGAATTTGCATACAACAACGCTGGAATCGCTATAGATTTCGTTATTAAAAGTTACAGAATACCAGCGCTGCCATTGACAAAAATTACATAATATTTTTATCTGTTCTGTTCCGCAATAATCAGTAGAACGTCATAGCTTGTAGAGAATATTCGAAAACAGTATGTTAAACATCGCTTAGATAACAGTTTCGTTTCGCGTCCGCAAGAGGAAGAGTTCTAAAATGATTTTTAGTGATGAATTTAAAGATGGAGTGTTTTACGGCAACCAAGATTTTAATATACCATACCATATGAATTTTGGTGCATTTATCGTACAAAACATTATAAATTATAAAGATAAAACTGTTCTGGTGAGTTTTTCCTGTATCGTAAAATTTATTTAATAACCATATGTTTTCTTATATTTAAATAAATTTAAAAAATAAAGACATGGTACTAATATACATTTCATTATTTGGTCCCTTTTTGCTAACTTTTTGTAAAATCAATATGGTTGACCTTGTCGCATATATGTACTTAAAATAATTTTTAAAACAAAATATTCTATTTAATTTCTTAAGAACAACAAAAAGTGCGACGTATGTTATCAGCGTATAAATGTTATTTCAAGAAACTAACTAAATACTACAACGCGATTTACGTGTGCTAATATTACTTCGTATATAGTGTTACTTCAATACAGAAGAAATATTATTCAAGATAATTATCCGCTCAATTACACTGACTGAACTATATATTGACTTATGAACTTGACTTTGACCGTATCTTTTACAGATAAATGGAGTAACAGGGGAAGAAATAACATACAGAGAGTTTGCACAAAGAGTAGTGAACACTGCTGACTCTCTAACTCATTTGGGAGTGGATGTTGGAGATGTTGTCGCTATTTTTAGTGAAAACCGGATAGAGTTTATACTTACAGCATGTGCTGTGTTTTGTGTTGGCGCAACTGTCACCTTTTTTAATACTTCCTATGGCGAAAGTAAGTAGGATCTCTTTAAAAAACATTAGCGCTATAAACCTGGGCGTTGGCCTCAGCTATTTATATCTGTTTTGTTCTTTGTTTTCTTTCTTAATAGACATGAAGGTAATCCGTCTCTGGCTGACACTTCTTCTTCCACTTTTGCTTTTGTTGCCTCTCGATAACTGGAAGTTGGCCGTCAGTCTCGTGAAGCATCTCAATACAGGACGGGTATAATTTTTCTTCTTCTATAAACACACAGTTTACCCTGGATTTTACCCTTCATTATTAATTGAACGTGGTGGGAAGTAGTACCGGGAATAGAGATACCAGCTGTTTGACATTCTGCATAAATCTTCTCGACATTCCAACTAGCTTAAAAACTTTCTCGTTAGAGACTATCTGGATCTGGCTGCTGACATACGCCGTCGATTTTTTTGAGTCTAACCTTTGATATATCTTCACGATTTTGTCAATCACCTTTCAAGTGTTAAATGTGGAAAAACCTATCAGTTCACAGCTCGACCTCAGGGTTTTTTTCTCTTCCTACACTGAGGAGATTCGAATCTCCCAAATACGGTACTTAGTTAAATATCCACGATAAATATTTGTAACATTTTTTTGAAGGTGTGTTTAGAGTGATGTTAGATGTGCAAAAAAGGGTTTGTTTGTATGAATTATTTTCCTTATGCTGCACAGCAAATACCTACGTTTGGCAAGACTCCAAAAAGCCCATTGCACTATTGTAAAACTGGAAAAAGCTTGTGACCAAAAATGAACTAGTCAATACTGTGTATGTGAGCAATAATTTGATTTGTGCGTTGGCATTTCTGTATATAGTCTTGGTCTTTCATCATACTATACACACCATTAAAAATGTAGTTTTATTTATTTTAGTTCGTACTATTATATTTTTATTTAATGCAGTCATGCTTGCTTATTAAAGGAAAACATCTTGATAAAACCGACATCCAAAACCTTTCGACCGAAAAATCTAAATGTGTGCCAGGCACAGAAGGATTATTTTATTATCGATTAACAGATATAGAATCTGAGGCCAGGACAACAAAGTTGTACCGCCACTGGTATATGGTATTTATTTTATGTAAAATATTTTCAAGATTAATATTTTTTACGATTAGTAAAAAATATTAATCTTGAAAATATTTGATATTCGATGAGTAGGTTGAGTTAAATTTACAATCACGTTTAAGAAAACGATGTTTAATTTAAAAATTTGTTTAATTTCATATTCTTTCTAACCCAGGGTTTCATATATTAATATAATAGAAGTAAATTCAATAATCCAATTATGATAAAATAAGGAAGACGTAAACTTAATACAAATGTTAGTTGTTGACGTAAATATACGGTAATAAAATTTATCTCTCCTATCTTTATCACTTTCAAGTAATGCATACTTCATCAACTATCAACAACAAAAAATATGATATAATCTAAATTATGAAAATCCCTTTTATAAATAAATAATTAAACTGTAGAATGTAGTCGCATGATTAAATAATCACACTTTAAAGTTGGTGCATATAGTAGGAAATAGGTCGGGCATATAGTAAATAATAAGAGCCACGATTTACAATCAGAGCAGCCTTGCGATTCTGTAACTCACTTTTCGAACTGACACAGCGTTTTTCGCAGCGGCGGTTGTGCTCAAATCAGTCGCTAAGCAGTCATTTTACGATTTGGCATTCTGATAAGGAATCAGATACAGAATCGCAAGGCAGTGTTGCTAATTCTAGCACAAAATTCAACAAAATCCAAATAATGATTTTAAGAATTATATGATTACCAGATCAACTTTAAGTAATTATGGATCTTAGAATATGGTTTGTTAGTTTTGGATAGAAATTAATAAATTTAAAAACTAAAAAGTTATTTAATATAAAATAAAAAAAATGCCTGTTCAATGCAGTAAAAATCAATAATTATTCAGTTTAGAAGTATCAGTCTAAATCTTTGCTCTTGGGCGAGGCACACTTATTAAATTTTAGTATAATGAATTCTGATATAACATAGTTAATAAAAAAACTTAATTTTTTCAGGCGAGCTAAATCACACGATAAACATATCTAAACCGAAATATATTTTTCTCTCGGGGACTGCATGCGACAGTCACTATGAAAATCTGCAGAAGCATAAAATGATAAGAAAATTCATTTTGTACGACGACAGAGGGTCATCGAGGTCACAAAATGTAGTGTACTTCAAGGATTTAGTAAAGTGCCAGGTGGATTTAAATTTATACAAACCTGTACATCTTGGAGGTTGGTTCATAAATATAGAATAACCAATATTTATCTACCTAGGATCATAGACACTGATCGTTACAAGGAAACTTCTATTGTCTAATGAAGCCGATTAAATTATTAATTATATGAAGTCATTGCAAAGGCTTATTTTTTATTTCAGGAAAAATTCTAACTAGTATGATATTGTATTCATCTGGGACAACTGGACCAGCTAAAGGCGCTAAGATTACTAATCTTAATTTAATCACCTCAGCACAACAACCACCGTACGTTATAACGCTTTAGTTTATACAAAGTTTACATAAATTCTTGTTTTATTTTATTCTAAACAGAAAAGAAAAAAATACACATTTAATTTTTATTTTTGAAAAATTTTAATAGCCAAAGTAAGCGAGACCTTATTGCTCTATCTATATCTCCCTGGTGCACCTGTATGGGTATAGGTACCCTTCTTAACGCAATCATCCACGGCAAGAAGACGGTCTTCCTCGCGAGATTTAACGAAAAACAGTTTCTACAAACAATTGAAACATTCAAGGTGATTAATTGTAGTAGTCTTTGCACTACTTGCATTATAAAAGTAAGGGCACCTGATTAAAAGAGTTTTAATGCCTAGTTATCTACAGTTTCAAAACTATTCTCCTTCTATTTCTGATACTAAAACGTTTTGTAGATATAACATACTGTTCTTTATGTTTTCAGATAGGATATATAGTAGTACCACCACCCCTTCTAGTGATGTTGTGTAAATCGAAGCTTGCTAAAACATTTGATCTTAGCTCGATAGAAATTATCAACAGTGGAGGCGCAACTACTAACTTGGAAGTGATAAATCAAATAAAAACGCGGTAAATACATCTATTTTACAATACATATACATTATACAATTTTTTACCCTACTAGCCTATGACAGTGACACAGACATAATTGTAAGACAGACGAAATTGATCCATTCCTCCTCTCTTTCTCATAGTTGCGCAGAGCTATACTTTCCAAAAATTTACAGTAACATGTCATTTATATATCTCGATTTTTAGATCTAATATTTATAGTTGGTAAGAATTCTGTTAGCAATCGATATCAAATCTTTGTAATTACTTTTTTACAGATTTCCAAATATAAAATGTGTTTTACAAGGATATGGTATGACTGAAGCTACAGGTGCACTCACTTCTGACACAGAAGAAAATCCAAGGGAAGGAAGCGTGGGAAAAGTTGTTCCGGGAATTATTCAAAAGGTAACGAATTGTCACAACGTAAATTTTTGAAATAAAACAACTAAAAAAGAGGTGGTTTTTAAGCTAATCAATTAGTTACGTTAGAATATTATGTAAATGTTATAATTATTATTTATATAATGTTGTCACACAGCTTTTTATATGACTAATAAATAATTGAAAAATTGATGAATAATTTAATAAGCGTAATAATAATTTGTAAGTAATAAAAGATTTAAGAATCAATGCACTTACTAAATTAAAAATGTTTAATATGCAATATTTTTAGCTAAATTATATCTACGAGTATAATATATTTTCAATTATAAGAAACCATTACCATAATATAAGTCCACCACCTTACTATTAGTATTTAAAAATCCTAATTATACACATTTAGTTCAATGTACTTATATACTTAGACAACAGTTCATATAGAGTTTTAATAATATAAACGACAGAGATGAAAACAATTCCAGAAAAGCCATTTTCCCAACGTACTTATTTCAGATAGTTGATCCTGATACTGGTAAGGTGTTAGGCTATAGAGAGCCAGGGGAAGTATGTATCAAAGGCCCCGTTGTGTTCGAAGGATACATTGGAATCAACTCTAGTAGCAGCTTCTACCCTGACGGGTTTTATAGAACAGGCGATATCGGATATTTTGACGAAGAAGGTTATTTTTACATTGTTGACAGAATTAAGGAATTGATAAAATATAACGCTTGGCAGGTAAGATAATCTTTATCGCACGATAAGAACTTCATGGTGGTTGATAGTAACTAATGATTATAATGATAAAGTTTATTTTATTATTGTATATATTATATTGTCATGTCACTGTATGACTAGTACAAATTTTTAAATGGTCAAATACAGGATAGTAGCCTCTCTCAGTAGTAGTATGAACATTGACATTGACGTACCTTATTCATTGCCACGGTTCATAATCAGCAATTTTCCAACATACGTCTATAAAAACCATCCTAGGAGGTTAGGTACCTCTCATTCGAGTTCTTCGCGAATATAAAAGAATAAACACTGATTATCCATTGATTAAAATATTCGTTAGTGGACTGATAAATTTAAAAAAAAACATTGTTGCACCTACCTGGTACTTAATCTGCATTATTAAGCAAAAAATGTCTAGTAAAAACTAAAATTGGATGTGTAAATTTTTATTGTATTATTATTATATTTTTTGTAGAATTTATGTTCCCCATAATTGTCATGTATTTTAAAATAGATTGCTTTTTACATATGTTGTAGAAAATGCATTATATATGATGTGGTGTACTTCAGTAAATAAATAAATATATATTAATTTTTATTCATATAGGCATACATGCCGTAAGAGTTCGATAACTGTAAATCAATTAACTTATGTAAACAGTGACTTAGACTTTTGCCTATCATTATTTCGTCACCTTAAAGGTGTCAAAATAGTTAATTGCGAACACACTAAATTGAGTAGGTATGCGTTGAATTTCTCAAGTTTCAATTAGCAACTAACTTGATGAAGTCAACCTTCATAGTTCATTTTTTTCAAAGCCTTAATGTCAAACCTATGGTTTGTCCCGGAGAGTACAAAAATATTGAACAGATTTATTAGAACGACACACACTTCACACACAAATAAAATAATACCTACTTAAATTGATTAATGTGTCCTAAAGTTAAGAACTTCACCCAAAGAACTTCAAAAAGATTCACTCAACTTCTCAGTGAAACCGAGAAAAATGTATTCACCCCAGATTCTGGAGGCGTAACCCTATTGGAGTATATCTTTTTCAGGTATCCCCTTCGGAGCTTGAAGCACTTTTATTAAAACACGGAGATGTAAAAGATGCGGCGGTTATTGGGGCACCAGACTCTTCAGCTGGTGAGCTTCCCTCTGCGTTTATTGTGAAGAAAGAAAATTCACTCATTACAGATACGGAAATACGAGAGTTTGTTGATACAAAGGTAAATTTAAAATTACAATTTGAGTTGTAACTCTTTTAATTTATTTTTCGCTTATGATTTTATTTTTCCTTCTGAAAACTCCAACCTACAACTCTCCTACTGCACACGATACATTCTGCTTTAAGTCAAAGCTTTTAAGCTAAACTTTAGTTACTACAAAGTTTCAATATAAAATTTTAAAATAATTTATTTTATTTTTTCGTCCTTTTATTCTTTCTGTCACAATGATAGATGAAAGCTAAACTTAAGGATTTCCGGACCACTGTTGCAAAAAAGTTTAAGGTTAAAGTTTAAAGTTTAAGGGCGAGTCAGTCATACACGAGGTAAACAAAGGCAATTAGCCTTATGTTCTGGATATTTCAAATAATTTTTCTATATTTTAATATATTTTTTAATTGTGTTGTACGAGTACCATCATTAAAAACTCCCTTTATAGGTAGCATCATGGAAGAAGTTACGTGGTGGCGTTATCTTCGTAGATTCAATCCCCAAGAACCCCAGCGGTAAAATATTAAGGAGACAATTAAAACAACTACTTGTGGATAAAAGAAAAGGAAACGCTCAGAGCAAGCTATGATCAATTATAAAAAAGAAATGGCACTGTAGAACGCAAAGGTGCATCTACGTTATGGTGAACAAAATAAATGTAAATATTATTTCAAATGTAATCTAAATAAACAATTTTTCAATACTACTTTTTTTTAAACAAAACCAGTGGCGGGTACTCTAGGTTTCAGATATATCTGTTTCATGATATTTTTTTTCTTAATAGGCAAATAGGTAGGCCTTCTGCGACTGACACCCGCCGTCGAGAATTAGGTCGCAGGCATATCGATTCCTCAACATGTTTTTCTTCACCGTATTAGCGTTTATTAATTGCGGACATAAAAAGAAAAGTCTATGGGTGGAAAACCGTGATTCGTACACACGACATTATTTGAAATATAATTTAAATAATGATTTATTCGGTTTATTTATTTAATAATTAATTCGAGATAAGGCAAAACATTATCAGGACAAAATTTTTTGCAGTATATTTATATGTATAAACTTGTTTATTTCGGAAATCCTTTAAAAATTTAAGCTATATTATAACTCTCTTTTGTGGATTAATCCATTAATGAATGCACTGTACAGTGATTTATATTATATAAGATTGAATATTAAATAAATAAAAAAAAATATTAGAATAAAACTAGTAATAAAGTATGAAAAGTGCAGACCACTTTCCTTTTATACCTACGCAATTAAGTTCATATAAGCTCGAAGCTTGGAGACAGATGGAAAATTATAATTACAGCATTTAAACCACCGCGTAATGTGTATCAACAACTTGTAATAGCCAGTTAAAGGGAATAATTAGTTTTTATCTAGAATATTTAATACGAAGCCTCTATTATAAGCTATAAATTGCAATCTAGTTTATGTCGTTGACTTTCGAAGGGCTATTTCTAAAATTGACGCATCGTATTTTATTCTGCGTCATAACAAAATGAAAAAGTGTTGCACTTAAATAGCACACATCTGGGAACTAGCTGGAGAGAAATAAATAATAACCTATCATTTTCAAGGTTAGATTAGTTTTTTTGCTAAGCGTACTTCGCATATAAAATCAGTTGGAATTGCTTTACAACCTTACAAGGGACACCGTGATTAAATATTATTTTAATAATATTATGCACAAAAAAAACACATCCACAGTCATTATTCCAACGTACGACCTCATGGTTGACTAATAAACAAAATTTTCTAATAAGATAGGATATGAAAGTTTATCTAAAGAGGATTTATTAACATTTAATTATCACCAATTACCGGGTAGGTTAAAATCACCGCCGGTGCAGATAGATCGATCAAACAGAGCATACTGACCGAAATATTTTATGTTTAATCAATCCATAGTCGAAACCGAGATTGGCCTCGTTCAAAAAGTCTAGTCATTCGTACAAATATTTATGTATCACATGTAACATTCTATATCTGGGTTTTAACGTATACTCGATATAAGGAATTTATAACGCGTATAGTCAACTTATAAAAGTTTTCTTATTTGATTTTTTGTGTTCGATTATCGAATATTGCAAAATAACGCTGCTAAGTTTTACACGAAAAATTATAAACATTACTTAAAATTACTGTAGTTACGACCAAATAGGTATTATTACGTAAAGACACAATGGGCGGTATAATGATGGGATCGTTAGTGGTGGAGTAAATTGCACGTTGTATAGGGCCAATATCCACCCACTATGCCAGTATACAATGACAAGTTGATTTGAAACTGTTTAGCTTTGCTTGTAAACTAATACCAAATGTATTTGTATTTAATCTGCATTACCCTAATTAACTTTAATTCAAGCAGTTTATACAAAGGAAAAAATATTTATGAATTGCCATATATTTTTCATAAAAATTCTATTTTAATTCTATTTTGTTAGTTATAGTAATTTTAATTATCGATGCTATCCCAACCTAGCTGTGTAGTAATGTCCTTGATTCTCATTGGTTCAGAATTAATTAACTATTGAGATCATTCGTTGTAAACAGAACAATGAAATACAAAAGTTCAATGTCAACTAGATTATTCAAGTTGTTTTACGAATAGTAATAATAATAGTATAGCTATTTAGTATAATTATACACTTGCGCTATTTCATTAATATCATCTATATATCGAGTTTTATAGCATTATCCATTATACTACTCAAATAAGCGTAGGTGGTTGTTACAGCGCACGTTGTAAATTACGCATAAAGCATTTATAACTTGAATACACCTTCTAAAGCTACACAAAGCGGCATGACACTTAACACAAAGTAATATTTACCTTTCAATGCGGCATTTACTCTGTCCAAATCGTATAAAGACAGTGGAAGAGGCTCGTACAAGAGCCGCAGTCGCGGGGTCCGACGACCGTAGCTCTCGTAAAATCCATCGCTCAAAAATATTCCTGAAGAATGCCTATACAACTTATACGCGCACTTGTTCGTCCGAAGCCAGTCAACGAACACAATCGCACCATTCAACGTTCGTTCGTCTCCAACAAAAACGTGACTTTTCAGCTCGTGAACATCTCCTTTCATTATCAGTCTGATATACAGTTTGTAGGATATGTTTACTCTCACATGGGGCTTGCTACCCCGTTTAATCTTCCTGACGCTCAGGACGCGCGCTGTGAAAATGTATTTAGATTCAGACACCGCCGACGACAGAATCTCGTAGTCATTAGTTAGCGTCTCATTTAAAACACATTTGGAGATGTTTTTCTGTTTTCTACCGTGAATGAGACTGCGTTTATTCCCGAGACCCTTGACAGTAATGTGACTGTAAATAATACTGTAATTGTACCACAATAATAACATTAACATGAGAACATTCATTTTTGTGTCCCTATTGAGCCTGTAGCCGTCAGATTATATTCTAATAAAAATCCATTTTAATGGTGTATAAGTTATCGAGACGGCTCGTAAGCTCACGGTGCGATCACGAAGTTGCGCAAGCTTGGCGCCACCGAGACGGGTGCGCGAGCGCAGGCCTCCGCGTGTACTGGAAGCCTCGCAATTCTATACAACCTTCAATATCGTAAACAAACGTGAGACTACGTTAGAACGCACTACGAGAAAGCTTATACATACATTGAATACCATTACAAGATTAAAGCATAAAATGAACAGCCGATGTATGTTTGTTTCATTTAATATCGTACATTCCTTTTCTGAAAAATATTGCTATCTACAGAGCAGCTTCATGGGTCAACGGAGGCACAATAGCCGGAGGATAGGAGATAATACAGAGCGCACAATATGGGCCAAGTTAACAGTTATTGCCGAACGAGTCGCCGCCTTACTGCGCCCTGAATATTCATGCAGTTGAGTCGGGCCCGCGCCGTATCGCCCGGGATAACTACTTTTACCGCACTACACGCTATTCATACAGCGCCATCGTAACGGCTTAGACAAAATGCAGAACAAACTTTAACATTTACATGTTTATTTAACTGCATGGTTAAACAAGTAAAATTTTAAAATAAGTAAAAGCTTCCTGGTTTTATAATAACTTACTTATAATACTTACTTCATTTCAAGGTGTTGTCGGTTTAAAATGTATATTATAATATATAGGGTTCTCTATTTCTATACCAAGGCATAAGGCCATTGCAGCTCTTACACAAGGAATTTGGAAAGTGGCACGTGCGTGGGCGGGCAAGTCGAGGCGGTCGCTCTCTTGACGAATCTTCAACGTCGCACTTTATTATTTTACGGCATTCAAAGTATTCTTAATTTATTCTTATAATCGATTCGAATCGATCTTTAATTAACAATAACTAATGTTTAAGGTGCATAAAATAATTAAAATAATTTAAACTACCATGAGCCTTGCAGTTACAACACTGACATCGTGTGAGGTGTAATTCCATAATGATAAATGAACGCGCCCATTATTTTCTCTATCTTGTGATCGAAGTTTTCGATATAAAACAACTTTACAATATCCATATATCAATGTGTGCTTTATGCGATGCCTGTAGACACAAAAAAGCGATTGCAACAATGCGCTGAGTTGCATTGCGTGATATTTAAAATATTTATTTAAACGTAATGAGTATGATTATATCTTCTTCGCATGTGGCCCTTTAGTGTATGAATGTTCTCACGGATCGTGCAGAGCGTCGTCGATATGCATCGCAATACTGGCAATACCTTAACCCACAGAGAACTGAACATAGACAACAAAGAGCGATGGATCGTAACAGTAGACCGGACTACTCAAAGACAGATTTATTGACAATATTGTTCCCATAGTTTATTAAGCTCTGTCCAGGTAGAGTTATCCTCCCATACTGACGATACAATTTATAGTTGCGTTAAGTAACAATGAACAAAACATTGTAAACTATGCCCTGCCGTTAATAAATTACGCGTGAGCTGCTAATTAAAATAGCGATGATTAATCCTTTATACAATTTATATAAATGACGGCTAAAGGAAGTGTTTAAACTAGCTGCTATAAGAACGTGCATAAAACGTCTTCTTTACTATTCATAAAAGAGAATACATTCACAAGGGGTTGCGAGTTGCAGTGTTGTTTATGAGCGCTCTATATTATGAAATGCATAATCCGTACGTCAGAAAGCATTTGTAATCCCCGCACAAAAGCCTTGCATGCGGCCGATACTGGTGAGTAGTCCCGAAGGATGAGGCTCGATACTCATCTCGCCGCATTATTCGAGGATTAAATTGGATCTTTCCGGATTTTTAGGTCAAAATGTGAGCTCAATTTACTGCAAAAGATTTTGACCTCGTGAATGCTTTTTTTTTGTTAGTGGTGTTCATTTTAACTAATTATTTTTTTATTGGGATATTTTAAGAGGTTATTTAATTAGGTACTATTTTTCAGGCACCAAGACACCTTTAGTAGTGTGTTTTTTTTGTAGTAATTATTATATTTTTTTGCCATAGTAAAAAAAATATAAAAATTTTCATTTTTCTCACAATCTAATTTCTCTCAAATCTAATTTTTTTTTGTTTAAAGTTGCTCGAAGGCTGCGACTAAATATAATTAATAATAACAATGTTATTATCATAGTAGCCTTTTTTGATCATTGACATGGGCGTAAATTATGTTGCTTTAAACTCCGATTTTCATGTAGTTTTAACATGTATATAAAACGACATGAAAATCGGTTTAGTACTAAAACAGAGGTTATTGTACCTAGCTATACGTAAATGGCAGATTGTTTTGGTACTTTATATTTCTAATGCTAAAAATCTAAGTGTCACCTCTTTTTTAACTCTATTTTAATATTAGGGGTATAATATACATATAGGTAAGGTATAATATAAATACACACTGTAATAATTTAAAGTAATAATATTTATTATAATTTTACTTTATTTACATTAACTACTCGATTGGATTGGTATTTAATATGTTATTAGTATTAGGGATTTATTTGTTAATGCGATCTAAAGTCAAACAGATGTACTGCGCACAGTTGTCGGCTGAACACAAACGCATCAGACGCATTCACTCTATTAACTTAACGAACAGTTGTCGAGATGTCGATCAAACCACATCTCAATGCCCGTGTACTGAGCATTATGGATACAGCACCCACACATTATTGTAATTTCCACGAACCTCATTCTATTGAGCACATATTATTTCGCCTTTGTGTCTGAAGTTAGATTTTATCGGTACCTTAATAACTTTAATCAACATACATTTATTGTTTTAATAAAGACACCTTTTATCATAATACCTTTTTTATGTACAATATTAAATTCTGAGTTTGTGATGTATTAGCAAAGGAATTTCATAAAATATATTAAGAATCTTTGTTACAGTTTAGACGTGGCATCCTAATAATGGCAATATTTTTGAACTTATTGCGTTAGTGTTTTTGTAGTCTGGATTTATTATAATGTTTAAGGAAAAATAATAATTAAAAAATGTATTGGTAAATTTTTTCCTTGAAAAATCTAAGACTTATATTCCTGTTTAAATGTTCTTAAAAACTGCGGCTAAATAGAATTAATAATAACAATGTTATTAACATAGCAGCCTTTTTGATCACTGACATGGGCGTAAAATGTGTTACTTTAAACCACGTTATCATCGAATTTCATAAGATATATTAAGAATCTGTTACTTTAGTTAAAACGGTGCAATTAAACTCGTTTAATTATATAAATAGGGTGATATTATTATTTCTTTAGAGTTGGATATACGAGTATAATAGGAATATAATCAAAATTTTATGTTAAAAACAAACGAAACACGACAGCGAATTGAATTTTATTACATATTCAAGGACTTACCAATGAGGGTAAATTAGACACAAAACTGTTGCTAACTAGGTTCTTTAAAAAAGTATGTTCTTACCTTTAACAGCTGCATTGATCCTGTCTAAATGATAAAGCGTCAGCGGTATGGGGTCAGTCAATAGCCTCAGACGCGGCGCAGATCCTCTTTCGTTTTCCTTAAACACCCCATCACTTAAAAAGATTGCAGATAGCCGCGGCCTTGGTCCAGCCGCGCAATTCTCTCTTGCGTGAGGCCGCTCCACTAACAATGTAGAGCCGCTCAAACTACCCGATCCATCTTGCTTTAGAAATATCGTAAAATCTCTATCCTCCCCCTTTAAAATACGCCGCAAATATATTGTGTATAGATTAGATCTCTTCTTACGACTGTCGCGTTCCGATCTGTATTTTCTCACACTTAAAACTTTACCTGTAAAAATAAACTTCGAATGGCCTATCGCTTCCATCAACGACCATTCGTCCTCGATAAGGCTTTCATTGAAATTGCACGGCGGCAATATGGCCCTGTGCCTCCGATGTACATTGTGCCTTTTTCTTACTTTACCGCGAATCCTGATCTCGCCTCCTACGATGATCGCGAGGGTGATAAAATAAACAATAACCATTGAAGGCCTCATGTCGGAGAGTCGCCGGTTAGACACTCTTATGCGGTCAATACAAATGTATCTGTCACATTATGCAAGTTATTTATGTCCCCAGATTCACATAAAGTGCCGACGACAGCTTATTAAATGGGCAAAACGTTGACATCTCACTAACAGAAACTGATTGAATTGAATTTATAATTTATTGTTGCGTTTACTTCACGAATTCATTCATGCATTTTATTTAAAAAATAACGAATATAATTAAACAATGCTGATAGCAAAAATCATTCTTAACCACTCATCATATAAGATTGTTAGTAAACAAACAAGTTGGAATGTCCGTATCTATGACATGAACGCGTGCGCGCGCGCTGCTTGCCGTAGCTAACTAAAGCCTGTCACGCCTTCTCTCCCATGTGAAATAAGGGAGCACACCGCATATTTAGTCATATTAACACGTCCATTACATCAATCACTTAAAATTATTACTGATTAGGTTGTTGACTGAGCTGTTTAACTCCTTTCGATGGCAATTTAGCTCCAAGTTGTAACTTCTTTAGCGTATCTAAACACTGTAATTGGGGACTAATTATTAAGATTATTTGAATTTTTTTTAGCAAGGCTAGGAATACTTTAAGTATTTATGTCCCCACATAATGACCGCTACTATTATTTAGTACTACTACACTATTTTTATTTATACTTACCTATAACTTAATATACTCGTATACTTAATATATAATAGAAGTGTATAACGTAAAGCAATGACATTACAATGACAGCCATAGAAAGCTAAGTGTAATAAAGTCTAAGTTCCCAACAATTATTACTTAAACACAAAATATTGGCGAATAAATCTTCCGTCTCGACGTATTCGTCGATAAAAATGTGCATACAAAATAGTGTCGTGAGTATTATGTTTGTGTTCTTGAGAACTTGTAGTTTTTACGATAAAGTAATCTTTATTACTATTTATTAGATGTCAAAACGGAATGCACCAGTTTTGTACAAGAGGAGATAAGTGCGTGGAGCGTCGTATAGATCTTGTGAAAGCTCGATGCGTGAGACGCGTGGGTGAACCAGCCTAGCCGTGGCGCCCGCGCCGCGATCTGCGCTCATTTTAATGTATGGCACAAGACGGGAGAGAGAACGACGTAATATCCAAAGTTATAGCAATTCAAAAATACCTATCTTTACCAAATTTCAACTACCAATAACTATATAGAATATAATTATATGCGTTTTATTTAGATGTCATATATCATATTTTTTCGTTCATCTAATTATTCTATTTATCATTCGTTCATTCATAGAATGATGAACTTTTATAGTTGACAATTGACGAGGCGAATGTACTTTAAACTTTTATTTTGCTTATGCATGAAGCGCTTTTAAATTTTAGTTGGATTAAAACTTAAACCACTCGCAAAATCGTATCGTACATATCTTTTAACGTATAATTACATAGGTTGATACAGAAACAGTTGGTCGGGAATATTCTCAATTACAACGCTAATGGCGGAATCTTGTTATCAACATTTTGAATGTTGATAAGCATATTAGTATTTTGTATGAAACTTGGAATTAGGTAATAATGCCTTTAACATACCTTCGATTAGTTTCCGATGTTCTATTTCGCTTCGAATGCTTCACACTACCTAATGTATATAATTACTATCAATGTAATTGAATTAATAAATTAGGCTACTTCAATTCAAATTTCAAACTTAGCAGAAAGAAACATAAGTCATCGGTAAAAAGGAATCAACGTTCCTTTTTAAAAATAAACCGCTTTGTATAGTCAGCCAGAAACACCATAAATCATATTAAGACAAACATAGTTTTAAGCAAAAGGTTAAATGATATGCACACCCACACTACATTTCGTTGTAAGAATGATTGCGAGTATTTCCCTTGAAACAATTTGCAGCTTTTGTTCGAAGTGTATTCTGCGCATAATTAATGCCAACCATTTAAATAATGAATACTTACATGAGCTTTCTACATACGGAAAAATGCTAATACTAGAACTTAGTAGCGGTAAATACTCATTTAATGGTCTCGATTTATGGCGCTGATTATAGGTCCCAATAATAGATTAATTAATATGGACACGAAGTTATGAGAGTACTATGCAGTAGGAGAGGTATACTGACCGATGATAAATTGTAATAATACTTTAAAACCAACTTTGAGGCAATTAACTCTGGCAAGGCTTCACTTAATCCAATTTCCATCCGCATGTATGTAATAATAACAAACAGCTATTTAATGATCTTTGCACCACTAACGAAGTGATCATCAACACAAGTTCTGGTATATACAATACCAATCGGCATTTTCTGAATCATATGAACATATACTTCACTATTTCCAATTTATTGTTACAATGAAAGCCTAACAAATCTTTTAAAACAATTATATCTGATTTCCCATCAATTATTACCTAAACAATATGCATATTTCCAAAAATTCTGCCGTTTCGACGTATTCGTTAATAATAATGTTGTGTAAATTAAATTAACTTAATAAAGTTAACAAAACAATGTCATACATTCTTGCAATTATTCACGACTGTTTCACCCCAACCTAATCCCGATTTAGTGAACGATCACTGCGATATTAAATCACTCTGTCAAACTACAACAAGCCGCTCATTAAGCCCGCCCGCTTAAACGCCGATACAGCCCCATCGTGGCCCACTAACTCAATTAATACATCACGGCCAACAAAGTAAAAGCGAACACTTTTAAACTTTTTAGTGCTACTTATTTCGCAATCAAGTTTATACTTCTCACATTAACTTTTCTTGCGAGATACAAAAATATAGGTCAAGAAAAGCAAATTCATGACAGTTGTTCGACAATTGACACCCTTAAATATACAGGAAAAGTGTAAATAACATTTTTTTCGCTGTAAATATAGAAACAACTTATGTAAAAGCAATTATAGAGAAGGTAATTGCTAGAGTTTTATTTCAAATAAATCTAGAGTACCTTTGTAAGCCGCTTTCGATTCGTGCGCCGAGAACTCCACTTTTATACTTGTGCGAAGGTGAAACAGGTAAAATGCTTTTACGATACACACTTCACATTTTATGTTAACAGAATTCAGATCAGTATACTTTTATACTTATGTATCCGGTCTAACGCCTTCGTTGTTTTAGAATTAATGGTTTAATAACATAAAACTTTTAAGTTTCGCAAATAATCAATCTATATATAAATGTTAATCTAGAGTTAATGCTTTTAAATAGCGAACGTAAGTTTCTTAATTTAATATGAAATAAATTTGCGAAAAAGAAGCATACAAGATCTGTTAGAGCTGCAAATGGCTCATCATTAGTGTTGAAAATCACGGCTCAGCAGAGCAGAAGCTCTTCAGTGCACAAAGGTGGACCGGACGAGTTCGCCTGATTCGTCTGAAATACTCGCAGCTTCACAAAGGGCCCTACATTCGATGGACTCTCGTTTTTGTCGCACTCGCTTTTTGTACTGTTTTAAAATTCCAATTCAGATTCTTTCAAACACGTTGTTTGTTTAAAGTAGAATGGAACAAAATGTTATTTATTTATAATGTTAAGCTTATCAAAATGGTAAAGCTAGCAGAATGTTTTATATAATTGTTGGGTTAAAATTAGAACAATTCAAAATATATATATTATATAACCACAGAAATAGTAAAAATGACCATCTATGAATACGTAAGTGGCGTAAAGGTTGCATGAAAAAACGGTACTTTCATCGCGTAGATTTATTTTACCAACAAAGGAAATCAAATGTGACGTACATTCCATCTGACTTACTAATATCATGAATATAAATTGAAACATCATGGATATTTATGCGGGTTGCCCGCGGATATATCTCAGGCCTGAGCGTTGAGGAGCAGAGAGAGCCAGGTGTTCAGACAATGTTCCCGCCGGCAATACCTTCCTGATATCAATATTTACGCCCATTACCGCACCATCATCTCACGAAATCTACCGCTTTGAATCTGTCATTGTTGTTCACTTAATTATAGTACGCTATCTATTTGTTCATCACATTATAAACTTCCGATAAGGTTCAAAATAGGCTCTTTATTTCATTAAATGCAGTGTTGATAGCCGTATCGAATGCAATTAAAATAATCTCGTGCAAATGACAAAGTGCCAGCTTAATACGAGTTAAGTGATTTAATCGTTACATAATATTCACGAGTAAAATTAATTAATTTGTTAGTTGTTTATTCAATTAAAAGCGTCAAATATTTCATAAGACTAAATTGTAGGTTCGTTAAATCAATTGTAATTTTTAAAGGATAAATGTTTTTTAATTCATTTTATAAATCAATATAATTTTAGTGAAAAAGTAATTTTTAAATTACATTTTTGATAACTAGAGAAGAGAGTTCGTAATAAAATTTAACCACAAACATAACATACAGTAATAAAACACTTCATTCCAACCGTTTAAAAGATTAAATAAGAGCAATTACATGCATCATTTGGTAAGCAACATCACAAATCTCGTTCCCAGCGCGGCGCCGATCTGATAGCTTGAGAACACTGATAACACCCCGGGCGGGAATGCATGGAGATAATACCCCTAATGTGGTAATCAATCACCCCAAACAAATAAACCATTGTTTTAAAATGTGCATAGTTTATTAAATTTGCGTAACAGTATTCTCGTTCGTATAATAAAAAAAAGGAAACGTAACGTGACATGTTTCCAGTAATAGATTTTCGCAATAGATGTTCAGCTTTCGCATTTTGCTTTTCATTTCATTTTCTTCGTTTTTTGGCGTTTAAAGTCCATGACCGACTGAGCTGTGTCTAAAGAAGACTCTTATGGAAAAGCCTGTTAATCTAAAATAATATTGTAATAGAAAAGTTGTGTATGAGTGTTAGTTTTTTACATTTACGTGTATATTAAAGTAAACAATTTAGTTACCCTTAACTATTTCGTACTATGATGAAATTAAAGGATCACTTATACCGTCGTCCGTCTTCTAGACCAGAAACAAAGTAACTTAGGACTAACGCTAATGGCAGTTTGTCGGGTATGTACGAGTATGTAGGGTTCGAGTCTGTATTGACTTGACCGGCATACCATAAACGGTAATAACTGCCGTAGCAAAAAATGTAAAATGAGAAAGAAGTTTCACTAAGACGCGTCCATATAATTATTTTAGTAGTAAAGATAAAATTAATACGAGGCAGCCAAGTCAAATTTTTCCACAGTAACAAATTCAAAGAAAATGCTACGGAGTGGCGCAGCTACGAAATTCTATCTACGGTATTATAAGGTCTACGCAAGCTGCATAATAATCATAGATCATAATAAACTTTAGAATATATAGATAACTCGGGCGTCCTCGATTCTATGATTTTTTTAAAAATCTCATCGTCCAATATTACTTCTTCAGACTTAAAGGTAAATGGTACTCATATAACTTTTATAATAAGTTAAAAAAATTAAGTCTAACTAGTCATAATATAGTAGATAGAAGCTGTATTTTATTATTATAAAAACATAATTGTGCTATAGTTTGCATCCAAAACACAGAATTGTCTAAGGTAAACGTTAATTTTATAATATTTGTGTTTTATATATTTCTCTCAAACACAGAAAAAGTTAAGGATTACTCAACACTTGTCCATTTGTCCCTCCTTTCCGGAGAACGCATTTTGGCCAAAACTCACCAATGCCCAGATTGAGTTTTCTGATAAACGGGCTGGGTCTGGTCCATAGTTGCTCCCCTAACATTTTAATATCGATTTCGTTTAGTTTTTATATTTTAATTGTTTTGTTTAATTTATTTTTATTATCTCTTCGTGTATGTTATGTTTGCCTATAAGTGCTCGTCACATTAAAAATTGTATTTTATTGTTCTTGTACCAATGTTACAGTGAGCCTAGCGTTGGTAAGCTTTTATAAATAAATAAAACGAGGAATTGGTAAATGTAGTGGATCGTCTCCAAAATTTCTGTATCTGGGCGGTCTAAGAAAGTGCGACCATATTATCTCTGCGTTTCGTAAGCCTAGGCTGGTTGCCCATTCGTCAGCGACATGATGCTCACATTCTCCATCTCTTATATTCCATCCTGTTCAACCCTAAAACTACTTCCTATCTCAAATACTATTTTAAATTTTTGGCAGCCCAAAGCTATCTATAGCCTATGCTCTTCCGAAAACTGTATTCTTGAAATCCCATCTCACAACTCCTCCTTTCTTTGCGAATCCTTTAAGGTCTCTGCAGTTAGGCCATGGCATTCACTTCCCGTCCCTATTCGCTTAGCTCCTTCTCTATCTTGCTTTAAATTTCTACTGTACAAACATTACCTGTCCACATCGTATCCCTAACTTTGGTACTAACTACTAAATGACGTGAGACTGATCTAAAATTATCGTGATTCATGTGCACTTTTTATTTTTCACGTATCCATTTTTTTTAGTTTAGTTTTTTTGTTCCTGTTTAGTATTGTCTTAATAATTATATGTATTATGAATTTTTGCACTTCTTGCTTACATTTTTTTGCCTGGAAGAGATCGCTCGAAACCGATAAAGACACCAGTAAAGTCCTTTTCGCTTAACCATGTTCAATTTTTATTATGTTCATGCAACGAAGTGTTAGTAAATAAATAAATAAAGAAGGTCTCGCGATTCCACGACACTCCACATACATCATTCCAATGATGTCAAGATGTCGATTACGGTATTTAAAGAGAGTGGTCTGAACTGCATTTCTTGGCAACGACGCACGGCGGTTTGTCAACAAAGTATCACCTGACAAGGAGTACACAAACCATAATGAATTACCGCGAATAAATTATATTTAAGGTTTCCATAAAGATTGATGTATTGATAGAAAAGCAAACCGGTTGTGTGAGAATGTTCTACAATGTCAATTAGTACCTACATTATTTGATCAATACAACGGAATAATACTTATCACTTTCCTTTAACTGTCAGAGACCCTCAATCAAATTAAACATCGCAACAAATCGATACAACGTGAGAAAATCGTAATTACAGATAAGTAAAATCAACTTATCGATTTAAATCCCGCTAAGAATTAAGCCCTGAACGAGTCAATTAGCGTCAAAGTGCCGCAGCAAAAAGCTTGATAATGCACATACGTAATGGTAATTAGCTTTACGCAGTGTATTTGCGTTATGAGCCCCGTTCCTGCCACTTCGGCTCACTGATGCTCTTTTAATAGCGTTTAAGTTAAACAGCCATAGCTAACATGCAAACTTCATTTACTTTATGACACATTACACACACATTTCCATTACAAAACCTTAAACAACTTGGATGTTAGCTTGATGGTTTCAAAACTGTTTGCCTTTTGATCTTCACGCGCCTATTTTAATTATTTAAGAGCTCTATATTTGGAAAGAATATGTAGTTTAAATACATACTTGCTGGGTAACCACATATAATTATAAAGTAATGACTAATAGCCGTTTTGTATTCCAAATTGAATTTCAAGTAAGAAAATTAACCTACCTGTTCGATTGCATCGTTAATCCATTTTGGCAAGGTACGCAGCGCCCGCGCATTGACTGTGACGTATGCAAAGGGATCAAAGAGATAAATTGTTCAGTGCTGTCAATTATTTCACGGCAAAATGTACGCGAAGGAGAAATGTGAAGTTGAGAGGGCTCAGAGCTTAATGGTCCGCGTGGGCTGAAACTATTCGTTATAAAGTCGCAATAAGAGATTTGATTAAGATATCTATTACATTGTTTATGCAGCTATTATCGAGATGAAGCAATGACCTCAGTTTTATTTAAAGAATATTACTGCCCAGTAATATTACTTACTTATACTATTTGAATATATAATAATACAAATCATTTTCATTACTAGTTGGTAACAGTCCGATCGGTTTTTATGGTTACATTGGATAATAGGTTTCGGTATTAACCCACAATAATTTGTTTCGCCAGGAATCGAAAACAGGTCCTCCGAGTTAAATGATTCAAATAACCCCAGCGACCACTGGTCCAAAAGAACAGTTGTACCAGTGTCGCTGGCATAAGAAGCTTATACATAAAGCATAAGAAGTAAAAAGTATGGGGACCAATTCTATGCATTTTGCTTACCAAGGCTGTTTAAGATAAGCTCTGCAAATGTCCGCGATCGACACCGTCAGTCTTGACTGCATCAAATAAAACGCACTGTACCAGCTCTTAAGCTGTATTTGTTAATAAATAAATCTACAAATAACGTAAATTTTTACTGTACAAAATTTATGAAGATGATATTAATGTTTCGTGAAGATATAAGCATCTAACGTACACGATCGGTTTCTTCGTGTCTCTGTGTTATTTGCATAAAGGCTAAAGCGGCCGTGCCTACAATGTCAATTGGCCTATATTACCAAAATTTATTCTACGTAAGTATGCTGAAAATTCAAGAGAGTAATCTGCTATTAAATAAAGGCATGAAATTACATTCTTCTCACGTTTGTGGTTTTCATTTTCCCGTGTCGTGTACAGTTATATTTTGGTGAAGGAAATTTTCCTGAAGTCTTACAAGATCAATAAAAACCTTATTCAACTTGTTTACATTATAAGGATGAAAGGACGTTATTTCTAGCTTATTCTTGTTTCGGGCAATTTTTGAGAAATATTATTTAATCTATATTTTTGAAATAAAGAAAAACATTCCTACGCTACAATGCTTTATAGGGCTCACGTTTCTGCATCTTTTTCATTGATAATTCAAACACACAGGCAAGTACATAGGTGATAAGCATTCTTTGCCTTACATACGCCCTGGGTGAGACATGCCGCATTTAACGATATTTTCTTTTACCAAACGTGTAAGTATTTAATTAACAAAAAAAACTTTTCAAAACATACCGTCACATAAACAATTTTCCAATATATTGAATTGCAATTATTATAGGAAAACTTAGTCCTAAACTACAATATGAATACGGATATCACAGAGTATTAAAATTATTGCACAGTTGCCAAACAAATTCAAAAGCAGTTTGGAGATTTCGCAATAGGTACAAAAGTTTACAAACCAAAATGAGCTCTCCCGTGGCCACAGAGTTCACTGCACTGGGCATAGTACGTTAATTTCATATTTGTATTGGCTAAGTTATCAAGTCTACCATCTGAATAATATATGTTTAATATAATTTTGACAAAGAAGCGTATTCAATATAAATTCATATGAAATCTTGGCAGACTATTTACCAGTATTTTCTAGACAAGACGCAAAGAAGTAGGCGAATCAAATTAAATAAAGTAATAAACGCCTCTCATGGACATCTTTTAAAAATAATATAATTTCAAGCTAATTCCCTGACTTTATTGTCGTCGGAGGTATTAAATTATTACCTATACGTAAGTTACGTACCTATAGGTACAACTTAATTAAAGTCAAATTTTAGTCGCAGAACACTTGAAACGAACCGAATGGGATTATTTTTTTTTATATATATGTCTCATTATATTTTTTTATTTAATTTTTTTTTCTTTGATTATTGTTATTTTGTGTGCTTATGTGTGTGTGTTTTTGTTTGTAATAAATTATATGTGTATGTCTATTGTAAATGATATTGGTATCCCGGATGATTAAGCACTACTACCATTTTCTATTAACAACATTTACAGGAAATACCAGAAAGATGCCTCTTAACCTATTGTTGAACATTATTTATTTTAATTTCGTCTCTGTTACTTTTATTCCCATAGCTCGTTCAGTGTTATACCTACCTACTTACATTAGACAGTCGGTCAGGACACATAACACCGTCTCTTCGGCTGTATTGTTACAACGGGCAGCACTTTGTCTAACCCTGAACCTGTAAAGATACGACAAGAATCCGCCGTGATCTGTCAACATCTGGGTAAAAAGGCCGAAACAAAATTTGAAAGGAATAAATTAGTAATTGCAGCTGTTTCGCCGGTGTGCTTCGATTTTTCTTTAGACAGTTCTTCAAATGCGATATGGGGAATCTTTTGTCCCCGGGCGCGCCCATGGACACCTGCAATGCGTCAGCTGTCGCTGCAGCGGCTAGCGGATGTGTTGCCAACCTTTTAGGCAATATTACGCTCTTTTCATGATATTGTATACTTTATTTAAATCTCATTGGCTATTAGTTACTGTTGGTTTATTTATAAAAAATAATGTTTCTATTTGTTACGCTTTAACAATTAATATAATGAGTATTGTATAATAATTATAACGTGGCTAATTTAATATAGTATTGTATAACTTACATTTTCAGACAAAAGGATGATTTATTTAATATAATTTCACTTACGCATGTTTATCTTGAGGTAATCCTAAGAATACAAGGCTAGCTATTGTATGTAGGCGCAGAGTAAGTACGGTATTCGTACAATTCAAAAGCGCAATCAACTTTTGTAGTCGTTTTGCTCGACAATATTGCATCGCCGCTTAAATCGATCGCTTCAACACAATACCGCTCGTTTGCTGCCTCCATAAAACTAAGATATAACAATGACCTAGCTTCATATTCTCTTCTCAAAATGGCGTAGTTTAAACCATATTAGCAAAGATAGTTCGGTTACAAAAGTAATAATATATTTAAACTTTGATCCACGAGAAATATCGTTTCGTGTATTCTATATAAGTAAGACTTAGCCGTACTCAGAGTAGTGACTGAACTATGCAATCTATTAAAATCTAAACTAGATGATGAGATGAGAACTGGGCGTTTACCCTAAATGAACAACTTTGGGTACAACTAAGGTTTTTGGTTATTTCGATGAAAATATATTCCTCGTCTGTTGTGCTCAATTTTTATTACTTTTTCACATAAATTTATATAAAACAAGCACAGGATATGTTGATAAATTCGCCTTCATTTACAATAAATAGGAATATTTTATTAATTTTGTTATTAATAATTATTGAAAATAAAAACAACAACAGTGGAAATGCAAGCACAACCGAATTCAAATATTCAATACAATTCATAAATTGTAACTACCAAAGGAAAACGCAGAATTTAATTATTTAAAGTAAACAAAAGAATATACGGGCCTGACGAATTTTCCAATAATCCTCTGGTACAATAAAACACTATTCGTGCAAAAGCGCTCAACCGCACAAAGCGGATACACCGCCGTGTCGCATTTAAACTCCAATTAATCGATTTAAAAATAAAATATACATAGGTATTGTATATTTTACAATACCTATGTATTATAGTTGTTTTTTACCGTTTTTATATAAATATAAATATTTACTCCAATATATTTTCGACACGCCAGTGTCATTCTAAGCGCTAAGTTTCAGTTTACTTCCAATACATTTATTATTTTATATGCCGTCAAAGGCTTACGAAAAACTGACTAACTTAATACATATAAATTATTCCGTTTTTCGAAACACCCATTATATTATTCGTTTTATACGAGTCAAATAAGTGATTGCATTACATATCAAAGGGTTATTTATCCAATAATAATGTTAATACGTTTATGACTTAAAGTTGAGTAAATATGAATAATGATCATAAATATGCTTTAATATACTTTAAATATATATCTCTATTCCAACAGAAATTGAAAGTATATTTTCTACTACAATTCACATAAACCGTCTGAATAAATTTAATTATTTGGCGTGTTTTGGAACGGTGAAATGGGAGTTGCCATCGAATCGTAAAAGGTTTTAATGGAAGCTGTAATAATAAAAACCGTTTTCAATTTATGCGTCCAAACGACACCTCACAATATCAAGTTATTGGAGGCGAAACTAATGAATCGTTTTGCCTTGAAATAAAAATAAACCAGTTTAATGCAACCGAAACTTTGTATAAAGTTATAGTGACGTAATTTGTTCGGATGTTGTAGACACGCTCTGTAAACTCTATTGGGCTAATCGAATCGACCGATAACTTGGCTTGGAGCGTGTCGTAAATACAGTCCACTTTATTATCTGTAGCAGATTTAACCACCGCTCTCGGATGAGACGTTACTCACCAACTTGCCAGCATATGCTCCGACACTTAATTGAAATATTCCTGGCTTTCACTCAGCAACTTGCATCGTTCAATTAATTGGAAAACAATATTCGTGGTATAGATTTTAGTTTTTATATTTTTTTGGATAAGCCGTAATAAATTCTTATTCACGTGCACTCATTTGGAAAAGACTTCGCACTTTTGTTGCATATTTTAAAATACTAAAGTACAACCATATTAATTGAAAACCACGATTCAAGATCGTGCAGAACTCATCACTTATGCAGGCATGTTATGACAGCATGTACGGTATGATAAAAAATATGTAAGAATGTGTCTTATGAATTTTATGCATTTGAGCGGCCTATGTCAGTTGTAGCTTTAATTGAATCGCACGTCAAGCTAGTGATATATACGAGAGAGGGGCGCCGGCGGCGATCGATCCAAAACGAACGATTAATCCCACATAAACAATTATGGAAGACCGATTTATATGCGATAAATTCATTGAATCCAACGCTCGGCTCGTCAAGTTTTTCGACCATTTAAAATGGAGACAAGTCAATTATTACCACTCAATAAAGTGTTGTTTTACGATTCGATTTAAAATAACCTCGACTTGATTGAATCTGTCTGATAAAAACGATCAATTTAAGCAAATTGAAAAACTTTCATAACAAAAACTATTCGGGTGAGTCTGGGAGGTGTTGCTTTCCCAAAGGATCTGAAGTTGCCAAGCCAAGTTGAAACGAACTCCATCATCAACTTTAATGACCTGCGAAGTTTAGACATTAAGCTCTCTACTTTTACTAATATTTTGATTATCTTTTAGTTGCTCATGAATATAATAATGCTCACTTTTCTACGCGGGAAGTTCTTACTGTTTTCTTTATACTTATTAGTTATTACATAGTTTTGTTAAAAGGGACATTTCGCTCGTTGGAACAGTCATAGGAGTAGTTAATTAAATACAGAAAAATAAAGTGTTTTTCATTTTAGAATCTGTAATGACGGAATAAGTAATGTCAAACTATATTTCAAAATTATTATTGGTTATGGACTCTAAAATAAAAAGGCTTAATTTAAAAGCTACTTAATTTACGATTATTTCTTAGAATGCGCGGCTTCATAGAAGTGACTAAAGTCAGGATCAAGTTTGAACATTAAATGCCGTCATACGTTATGTTTTCTTATAATCTTAGCAAAGACGACGTGTGAAATATAAGAGCGAAATAAACATAAAAATGTTTTGAGTGCGTTTTTATAACTCGGCAAATAAGTCATTGTCAGATCTCCAGTTTATGCTGGATGATATTCTGTCGTAAACGGACCTGTATGTAACCTTCTCAGGAATGTTTTATTGTGCCTACACGTTTATTATCAACTGGATTTTATATATCACAATTTGCTTATAGTGAATTATAGCTTGCCTTACAATAGGGTAAGAATTTTACTACCCACGTGTACTGATATTTAATACAATAACAAGATCCTAGTAATCTAGGAATTTTGAGGTAGATTATTTGATTTGAGGTTTTGTTTGATATATGAGCACTGGAACCATGTAAATAAAATACTTCTCCATTTCATATCCATGATCCTATGTATCTAGCAACCAGTCATTATTTCGCTCGAAATCAAACTACATGGGTATATTTTATTGGGCTTAACCACCACACCCCAAGGTGAGGTAAGTGCGGCAAATTTAGATTATAAACCTGCATTAGATTATAGCTAATAATTGATGCAATATCTTTACCGCCTACTCACTATTGCTTTATCTGTCTTCCATAATTCTGCTAATAAACCTGAGTATTATCAGAAACTTAGTAGTAGTAGATATTAATTCGGTATTTTATCACATTTAATAAACGTACAATGTTAACGATTGATTATGTTTTGACACAACTGAGCGTTTTTAATGCAGTTTTTGCCGTGCACCAACACTATGTGGAACCAGCTGTCGACTGAAGTATTTCCGAACCAATTCGACATGGTCATCCACCAAGAACAGAGCGTACCAATTATTAAAAGGCAACGCACTTGCGTCCCTTCTTCTGGCAATGTGCATGGACGGCGTGCGGTATCACTTAACATGAGAGAGGCCTGCCCGTTTTTAAAAAACGAATAAGAATGCAATGCAAGTCTGCTACAAAGAAGAATTGTAGGCCTATCTACATTTCGTACCTTCGTAAAAGGTGAATGTGTAGGTGTACAATGTGTTATTTATTCGATTGATACCATTATTTGTATAAAAATCATCGTAAAAATAATATCTTACAGATTAGTTTTAAAAAAATAAGACCATTTAAACGTATCATGCAGACCTCTAGTAAATTTGATTTCATTTGTCATCTAATAATAATTTTAATAATATGTTGTTCGATTCGATTATTTAACATTATTTATCACAGTTAAAGTAGTTTTAAAATGTGTTTATTAAGTTTCTCCAGAATAGTATAAAGCTATTTGAGCCAGCATAAATTTGTCCTCGGCAATAAATAAATAGGAGTGCAAATCGCGTTTTTTCATTAATAGATGGGAACTCATTTAAGGAAGCCTAAACAGAGAAAAACTTTTTTAGCTTTTGACGTTTTTATTTATATATGGTGAACTTATTTACTAACAGCTTAAAATAACAGTTAATTCTTAATGAATGACTCTGAGTACAGCTGTCAGTTTTTTAAATGAAAAATTTACAATTAAATCGCAACATTAATTAAATTTTCCCATATTATAACCGCAATAAGTTTTCCGTCATCGCAAACGACATTGACGCTTGCCCCGCCCTGCAACTAATTGCCGCCTACTTGTTTGCTTACAACGCACCTACTACCGTTAAACCGCCAGCGTTTCCATTAACTCTTACTTAAATGGCTTGATACGGTAGCTTTTATAATTATTCTAATCAATTTCTTATCCTTCGTTATAAGCGTACTGACACTGACGGCTGCGATTTCGTTTGTTACATGATACAAAATGTACCTTTTTGACTTACGAAATGAACTCACGTGGTAGATATATATGTATGTACATAGGGAGCGCGGGGCTTGTTGTAACAGGGGTAAATAGTAACAGACCTTTTTCAATAGGAATTTGAATTTTATTCACGTTTTTTTTTTTTAATCTTAAACTTATAACGTGCCACGCCACTTTACCACAGCCAGGGTCCCACCAGACGGCGTAGTGAGTGGGTGTGTGCAAACGCTTTATTGTTGACGGGTAACCTATAATTTTACTTACGTAATTTTTTGGTTAGTTTTACTATTTTCGTAGCTTTGAAGTTTTATATATTTTATTTTATGCTGCAATATAACTATTTATGATGATGTGTAACAGTTTTCGAGATTACTAAGTCGATTTAATAGTTATCGTGATAAATATTAAGAACTATATCTAGGGGCTAGTTGTAACAAAACCTCGGGGCTTGTTGTAACATGTTACAATTTGCCCCCAGATTGCTGTAAGTTACTGACGACCGATGTTTATTTTTCCCCGGCTTAAATACTCAGAAATGTTCATTCGCGGTGGACCTCAAGATTGCATTGGAGCTGGCAATTCTTCAGGGTGGATGACTAAAAATAATTCTTGATTTTTATAGATCATTTTATCAAACACGCGAAACCTACCAAGAAAGAGCCAGTTCTGTTACTGCTCGATAATCATGGCTCACGTATGAATATTGTAGTTGTCGAAAAGCCAAAGAAAACAATGTTATCATGTTATCGTTTCCCCCCATTGCTCCCACAATTTGCAACCTATGGTTGTAGGAGTCTACGACCCTTTTAAAAACCACGTGAATAGAGCACAGACTGCATGGATGTATAATAATCCAGGAAAAACGATGGCAATTTATGACATCCGAAGTGTAGTGAAGGAGTCATTATCACTTTCCTTGAACCTTGCAAATATCATCAGTGGATTTAAAGCTTCTGGTATTTGGTCTTTGAATGCTTATATTTTCCAAGATAGTGACTTTGCGCCCTCTTATGTTACTGATCGTCCAGATCCTACAGAACAATCAGAAAATGTTCTAAATGAAAGTGAGAATTTATCGTTGAATCTTGAACATCCACAACTATTTATTAGATTCTGATCCTGAAGTGGATATCTCCACAACAGAAATATACGCCACATTGAAACTGCGAACAAACCAACTCCAAGTTGCTCTGGTCAAAATCAATTTTCCCAATGAAAGATTATACCATTACCAAAGGCGCCACCACGAAAAACAAATATAATTTGCAGACACAAAAGGAAGTCTCCTATTCTGACAGATACATCTGAAAAAGAAGCTTTGAGAGTGGAATATGAAGAAAAGATGAAGAAAAAGCAAAAAAAGATGATAAAGAAAAGCGAAAGGGGAAAGGAAAAGTTAAAAAATCTGCGAAAAATAAAGATTGAAGGTGTCATATTGTTATTTTTTTTGTGTGTTACAACTAGCCCCAACCACGGGGTAAGTTGAAACACTTCCCTTTTTTCAAAAAAATCATAATTGTGAGTTAGTTACCTGTCGATTTGATAATATTTCAATTCGACTTCATAGATTAATAGTTAGAGTATCGATCAAAGTTTATTTGGTAATAATTTAGCCAATACACGTCATGATATTCAATTATTTGTTAAAATTGTTACAACTAGCCCCTCGCTCCCCACACCAGATGTCCTGGATTTGATTCTAGCGAAACAATAGTGATTTCGTTGGTATTAGGTCGGTATTCATATATGGTATACTTAATTACTTGGGTCTTCTATGTAGCTTATATGCAAACCAGAGTTTCACCGTTTCAATGTTATAAATTTACAGATAAATACAAGCATATTGTGTCTGTTAGTAATTTGATATATACATTCACAAATACCACGCTTTTAATGTAATACGATATTTTATAAAATAGACTATAAGACACATGCAAGCATCAATAGTTTACGATCACAAGTACGTTTCGTTTAATATTAGTGTCATAGCTAATATCCCTCACCTTTGATAGCAGCTTCTATAATCTCTATGTTTCGTAGCGTCAGCAATACGGGTTCCACAACTAACTTCAGTCGTACGAGATTTCCATCACTGCCGTGATTCCTTTCTGTTAAAAATATAGCATACGTCCGCACTCGTAAAGGTCGACATTTCCAGTCTATCGAACTTTGCACTAAAATTGTAGCATCACTGAATAGTAGCGACGCCGCTTTCCCGAACCCAACCGTTATGCCAATGTTATTCAGATCGCCTTTTAAAACACGTCGTATATTAACTTTATACACCCTCGTGGTATTTCCTGTATTCACGCCGTGCACCTTTCCCGTAAATATATATTTCGATATCAGACTAACACGCTTTAACAACACCCTATCGTGGGTGACATTTGCGTGGCACGGAGATGTGTGGCGGTGGCGTCTGTAGGGGGTGGATGATACCGAAAATTGCGCCGCACTGACAGCGCTCAGCATAAATGTCACCAGCACAAACTTCACCGCGAACCGCATTTTGTGTTTAGGAAAAACATTTCACAATACAAAGCTACATGTCTATTGTAGACAAGATAAATCGTGTACTAGAACTGGTATCGAAGCGATGGGAGCGTGCGCACGGGCGCAGAACACGCCGGAGGCTGTTGCGCGCTGGCGCACCCACTCACTCCAGATCGTTCACTTACCCCACATATTTACATACTGATTGGTGCTGTTCTACAGCGATAGCAATATTATAATAACATGATATAAGACACCTGGTAATGGGATAATATCAATCAATATACCTATATACGCTTAATGTTTTCCAGCCAACACAAACTGAATTGTTCTAAGTCGTGAATGGAAACGCTGTGAAGGTGATTAATGGATACGTAGGAAAATAAAACTGTAAATGTATAATCGGCATAGGGATACTTGGTATAATTCCACTAAATATTGAAGATTAATCAAAGTGAAGGTGCAACTTCTAAATATTTTTACAGAAATTGGACAGCGTAATTAACGAATTAAAGTCGGAGGTGAAATTAATAATTTAATTTATCACGAGATAATGACTTCAGTAGGCTCCTTTTACATAGCGTTATTAATGTTTACCGACAAAATAAGTTTTTGTAAGTAAATGAGGCGGCAGACTGCCGGAGAAAATTATCGCGGCGTAAGAGGCGACATCAAAAATCAATTTGCCTCTGGCTTAAGGTGCTTATACACGTTATGTAAATATCTGGTAATCAAAATTATGAAATGATTCCATATTATTAATTCTTTTTAAACATACCTATTGACAGATCCCAGATAACTCGTGTCAAGATCGTGTAGTTCATATTGTACTTGTCAGAACTCTCAACAACCAAGTTAACAATTTTCTATTACTTTTTCTTATTAAAAAATAATAGAAAACTATAACACCTAATCGTAGCTCATACAAACATTTTATTAAATTATGTGCTGATTGAATTTAATATATTTTTTATATTTTATCTCACTAGTATAACAGCGCGTCCGCTGCATAAGCTCATTGCTTACGCTTGCGTGGACAGCTTCCATACGCTGGCGACAGCAGTAGCATATTGCGTTTAAAGTAGTATATCAGGCTGTGCTTTAATGAGAAAAGTCGTTCGAGAACGCTATTTGAATCTACCTCAAATCTGGTCCTAAAAATGTATCTACTGAAAACGTACAATAATTTCACATATAATTCACAATCCATCCCAACCACGTAACACGTGAGGGTCATTGACTTAAAATTCATGCCTACAAAAGGCTCTCTAGTAAATTGCAATTAAAATTTGGATATTTATGACACCGTCAGCAATTTAAATTTCAGTTCATGGAATTTTTCAGCACATATCAAAGAGTCTATAAATAATAATTACTTGCTTTGTATCCTTGCTATGTTGAATACTATAATTGTTTTCAATCACAAGCTATGATGTTTCTACGATGGGGCAACTACATAATATATACAATGAGTAAGAGGAACTGAGTTACAAAAATATACTTCTAACATTAACTATTTAGACGTAGACATAACATTTATTACTTACAAAAACACGCACACATAATAGCAATAATCTAAGAAAAAAAATATTATGAGAGATAACAAAAAAAATCCCTTTTCCCTTTCGGATCGTTTCAAGTGTGTAATGCGTGTGTTCTGTGGTTGTAATTGGCCCTGGCTCAGAGGAGCAGACTGTTCCACAGCGCTGGTCATTCTGTCAGTGTGCGAAGATGAAGAGCAGCTAGCTGCTGTGATCTCGATCTTCGCAGCTCAGTCGCAAAAAAGACAATAATAATAGTGGTATTTAACAAATCAATATTTTGAACCTAATTTTGTAATTACCTGCAATATTTTATCAGATCTCTATTGAATAGTAGAATGGAATGGAATTTTAAAACATATTTGCAAAGTCGCGGTTACATTATTATCCACATTTTCCTAAAGCGAGTCATTTTGAACGTAATAACAGTGGTTATAATGGTCCCCGTTTGTTACTCCCGATAACGCCTTACCTGATGGCATGTTATTTATGGGTACAACTGTCACATTATCTGAATTTCCTCGATTTCACTTATATAACTAAACGTTTATATTGGAACGCTGCTGTTTCTTCCAGCTTGAGTAACACGTGAGTAACAAGTGAAACGTGAAATCCCATTTGCAAAAGAAATAGAGATATAAGGATTTCAGGCCTTATAATGATTTAAAGAAGAGATGCGGAAATATGATAGATAGCTACAGACTTTTCAGAAAAATATTACTTGATAAATACTGAAATTTATCGTAACTATAAATAATAATAATCTATATCTTTCGATAACATGCTGAAAAAGTCAAGAAATACATTATGTGTGTTATGTTAGAACTGTATTTCCATATTTTTACTCAAATCCACGGGCAGATTATGTTTATCACTGGTTTTCAGCAGTACATAATCAAACCAGATACATTAGTAAATAGGCTAGTCTGTGGCGGTATTAATCATCATGTATGTCACACATATCGGAGAGTTAGAGTCTAAAGTCCATAATACATTCTGTGTGAGCATTACAAACGAGCTCGTATAACCGCACTAAGCCTACAACAGGATAATTTCCGACATGTTCACCGCGATTACTTTTACGTTCTGCCACCAAAGCGCGGCGTGTGATATACGGGTGAGCATTTTCAAATAATCCGCTACGGAATAATAACCTGTGAATAAACATAAAAGCCCACAGAACAGCGTGTTGTAATTTCGGCTTGGTGCGCTGTAAATAATTGTCGAGGCTTTCGCGATAATTCTCCGCCGAGAATGAAATCTATGAGATTGTAGTGCCTGAGTAGCTTACATTTGCAATTTGCTTACTGTCTACGAAATATTTTGAAGATTAATTATTTTACTGGTGCAATTTAATAATTTATTGCGATGTGGAAATAACCGGAAACTCTAAAAAGGTGGTCTAGGTGATTCTTTCTGAAGCATTTTAACATACACACACATGGAAGCCTTGGTACGTCGTAATATTGTCTGATTCGTTAAATCATAGAGTTATAGTTATTCAGTTACAAACACTGAAAACAAGTTTTCTTTTCCATTTTTAAAAAGGTATTAAAACAATTTGGAGAGCATAGTCTTACTAAACGTACGCGCAAAGAGCTACATTTGCATGAATATAAATAACGGTTTGGGTGGCGTCAAGCATCCCGCTGTATGTCACAGCGGTAATTAAACATTCCACAACCTCTCTTGATATTAACCCGTTTGAAAATTCTAACAATGTCGCGTATTAGGCCCTCTCTGAAAATGCACTAAACAACTCATTATGTTTCGCTTAGTTATTTCAAGCTCTCACGACCAGCAAACTCTAAATACCGGCATACGGTAATATATATTCAAGTATACTGTGATACATGCATTTTTTGTATATACGCTAACTTATCACATAGTTCGCTGTTACTTAATAATACTAAAATTTCGTCATAGTCGTAGAATAGTGACGGATCTGACAAATAGTAAACTTTACAGGGCAGGGCATTTTAAAATAATATAATCATGTTAGATTTTGTCATAACTATTTTAATTCATATTCTGTAATTATGAAAATTGGCATACAAGCAAAGAAACAAAATAAAATGTTAGTTTTGTTTTGAAACAAATTAGAATTAATAACATTAAATTAAACAATTTTCTAGAAAATTCACATATTTCTATCAAATCCGTCACTTTACCGACTGATTAATTTGAAATTTAAAACACATGGAATTTTCTTCTAATGTACTCAAACTCAAAATATCTTTATTCATGTAGGTAAACAATTACACTTATGAATTGTCAAGTTAAATTAATTGTAAATTTACATTTATTACCAGTTCGCAAGCCAAGGGCGTCGAGCGGGTAAGAAGAACTGGCAGGAAACTTTCCGCCACTCTTTTTAATCGCCAAGTATTGTCATACAAATTGTTTGAACTGGAGCAAATCAATCCAAAGGATTAGAATCATTTAAGTATTCCTCAAATTTATAAAAATCTTTATTGATTAATTTCCGTTTAACGAGGGCTTTGAATTTATTTAGTGATAATTCTCTAATTTCGCTTGGGAGTTTGTTGTAAAAACGAATACAATTTCCATATAAGGAGTGGTTTATCTTTTGGAGCCTGGTTGGTCGCACACTCAAATTAGTTCTATTTCGCGTATTATACTGGTGAAAGTCACCATTTGTTTTAAAATCGTTTATATTTTTTTGGACATACAACAAGGCTTTAAGAATATATTGACCAGATAGTGTCATAATATTTAATTCCTTAAACTTATTCCGTACCGATTCCCTCGGAGAAACACAACAAATACCCCGAACAGCCCGCTTCTGCAGCACAAATATGGATTGAACCTCTGCAGCAGCACCCCACAGTAGAATACCGTACGTCATAACGCTGTGAAAGTAGCCGTAATATTTAGTAAATGTAGCGTCCAAATATGATAAAAAGTGGATTTTGGTTTTTTTTCAAATCCGACATTATTCTACAATTATGACGATTTGCTCGGAGGTTGTAACGACCCTGCAAATATATACACATACTTCCAGGAGCAAACATAGTGAATGAAAATGAATTTGCTTATCCAAGAATCGAAGCAAAGTACTCCGCGATAACGCATGTAATATCCAGTACCAGTGTGAAGTCGTACATAACAGATATTGAAAGTTTCAAAAGCAGAGAGTAATGTCGTGATAAAATTACGCTCTGATAAAATACATCAAGATGACACATTAAAAAAGTGGTAGGGTAAAGATATGAATGGGGCTTTTAGCTGTATTAAACCTTGGAAGAGCGAGCGAGTAGAGCGATTGTTATGACAAAATTAATGCTTCCCGCTTGAGTGGTGTACATTTGGTACCTGCCGGTAATGTTAAGTGGCACTTGAGCTCACCAAATATGAGAACTTTCACTAGTCGTAAAATATTCATATTGATCGTAAAAATTGATGGTAGCAATAAGATGACGTTTTATTTAAGAGGCACAGTGAACCCAGTCGAAATGCATTTGAAACTTGATACCTATTATGTTGGATTTGTAATCGGAAAAATATTTTTGATAATGATTATGTTAAAAAATACATTTACTCTCAGTTCTATTTTATGCTTAAAAATAAGTTATACATAGTTTAAACTTAGTAATATACATTCACTATAAACTCATCAAAAATATACAACTAGATGAACTCGTGAACATCATATCACCTACATATATTATTTGTGTCAAAACGTAATACAACATTTTTAAAACAGACAACCTCAAACTATAGCCATGAAACACTAATTTCTGGAGGCACCTATATATGACAACCAAGTGACACTTCTTTATTTCTAAAAAGACATAAGAACACACCATAGGATAGATTTTGTTGGAAAATTTTATTTTATTATTTTTCTTTACTTATTACTTATGTTTTCCTTTTCTGGACTTCCACAAATAATTCAAGACCAAAATTAGCCAAATCGGTCCAGCCGTTTTCGAGTTTTAGCGAGACTAACGAACAGCAATTCATTGTTATATATATGGATACGTGTTGTCTAGTTAGATACGCCTTTAATTTATTGAGAGAGCATTTTTATCTGTTTGTTCAATATTTTACGATGAACGTAATTTAAGTATGGACAATAGAATTTTTGTAAATTACAGTTTTTACGATTTGCTTCGCGTTGTCCGCTGGACAATAAAATAGATTTAAATTTTGAAGGCCCGGCTTTTATGAAGAAGATAGCGATAAGAGGGTTTATAAAGGAAATAAGGAGAAATTCAGATAAGAAAGTAATGGGCTAGCGTCGAAATAAGGAAAAGGGATTTAGTTGTTCAGTACAATTGAAATAAAAGAAACAAGTAATTATAAACTTTAATAGTTCCAAATGTTATTTTACAAAATTGTTCCATGCATGGTAAGCTTTTGAAAATAGTTTTAAAGATTTCTTTCTGAAGACTTTTGTAGATATGTTTATAATAATGACTAAACATCTATAATTATCACAATATTCACGAATGCTATGAGTAATTTAAATTACCTACATTTATTTAACAAGATTTAATACTTTAAAAAAATAAAATGCCTCATTTATATACTCGTAAATTCATTAAATACGAATTAAATTTTACGTATATAATTCATAATATATTTTAAATGTTATTTCTAAAAGTTACTTTATAGCGACAACCATACCATTAAGGGTTGTCAATGAAGAAAAGAGTTTGTTTGAAAAATGAGTTAGACTTCATTCTGTACATTTTCCACTTAAAGTGAAAAGATAACCATAAAAATGTTAGCAGCGCAATTTCGCACAAATGACACATAGTTTACATAAAAACAATATGACACTGTCAAAGTCTAAAACCAAAAAAAAAAGGGTAAAATGTACTAAATCTAAACTTTAGAGACGATACGTCGAGTTTTTTTTTAAATACGATCTTCCTTGAATCAGTAATGTTAGATTTTAAAGTTCTTCGACAATGTTAATAACATCATCTGGGGATGTATCAGGGACATACTACCTCAGCTAAATTCTGCGGCGTGCACGCACGTAGGCCGTGAGAAGTAACAGACATTCCCCGGGAAGGCGGGATGACGTCACGGCCATTCACCCGTAGCCGGTGTACGCATCCTACGAACCCAGGGAATCCGATTTTCGACAACCTGATTTTATTAGACAAGTTTTAGTAAGTCGTTTTTCGTTCGTCGTTTTGTTATGAAATGTTAGTATGGACCTGACTATAATATGAATTTTTAAAATAGACCCTGCCAATATGCATCTATATTAAAATCAAATATTTATGTATATAATTTTATAACGACATCAAATTTATACGACGCGACACCATTGAATGCTCTAGTATGCCAGTATTTAATATAATCTATACAAAAAAAGCGTAGAAAATAAATATTTTACATCAAATATAATTATGATAAAAATGGTTATAGTGAATCAACTTTAAGAGACATGATTTTTGTGTAAACTGCACCGTTAACGCAGCGCACACAACGAAAGCTCTCAAGAAGTAATCCCCCTTCTTTTTCAACTTTTTATTCCTATCATATAATAATAAATAGACCATATAAATAACCCATCACGAAAATACTTTTTTTAATTCGAATCAGTAGTTCCTAAGAGTATCGCGTTAATTTCATTTGTTTTTGTTTTTTTATTTATAAATTTATTTTTAAATATAATTAACATTATACTCACAATGTATCATTCATCGGCGGCAGCCCAATATGAATGTAAGGTTCCACATCGAGTGAGCTCATTCTTCCATGAGTCGTTCCTCTCGCAGTGATACTCCCAACATTCAACATCGCATCTTTCTTGTATCTCCGCGCCAATAATTTTGACTTGTTATCAATATTCACTTTCCCCGAACGGAGCTCCAAAGGCCCGCTACCGGCATCAAAACGCATTTCGGCCTTGCCATCTATAATACCCAGCCATAAATAATCCCTCACGCCTGAGGCGCTCATTAAAGTGCCTTTGCTGCAGACGGCAGACACTTCAGCCCATATATCGAATCGTTTAGCCGGTAATAACATCGCTGCTGTCATTCCAGCACGCCCATCGAACAATGGGGCCGAATACAAACTGTTTTCGTGTTCGTAGAAATACTCGTCATATATTACAGGGTACACATCCTCCACGTCGTTCGTACCAAATTGCTCGTCCTCGTACTCGAAATAATTCTTAGCCTTTTTAGTACAAGTGCTTGTTATATCATTTTTTATCTGCACAGTGTGAATTGTGCGTAAATTTTCTGCGAATATAATAAAAAAAACATATTTCTAATAAGTCAAAAATTCTACAATTAGCCACAAATTCTAGCGATACTCGAGTGGTGGGAGCAGATCGACGCAGGTTTGGGGTTCTGGACTGTCAGGTTTGCCACTATCGCTGGTATCTACTGAAGCATCCGCGTATTTCTTCTGAACAGGGCTCGAGCGGCTACTGTTAACTATGGAACGACTACCTCGCCGTACGCTGGGTGTATCAGCACAAGGACCGAATGCTTGGACAACTGTATCTGACTGGGTCCTGCAAGCGTGGGCCCTTAAATGACAAGTTGAGAGGTAAGTGCGTCCGTCGCTTCCACATACAGCAGGCTGGTCTTTTTTACACTCCATGCTTGGACATTCGCAAGTCGCCAGGCCGCTCCGGACTACGCAATAAGCACCAAAATAACACGTCATGTGCTCGCAGTTAGTGGCAGGCACCAAAATTCTATAACACGTCATGTAAAAACCACAGCGTTTCCGCATGATTTTAAAGCGATAGGCATAAGGCAGGCTGAGTGACTGATCTCCGGGCTGATTAAACTAAATTATCTAACGAAAAGGTTTTTAAATACGTTTTAATGGGAGGTTCGCCTATATATATTATTATTATTTATAGTTCTTATAATAGTTTTCAGAAACAATTATCGGTAAGGAGTTGTATAGAGTTTCGGCTATAACATTAATACCATTTCAAATAAGAATTTATAATATTTTTGTTAAATTAAACTACAAAATACATTTCGTAAAGTTATATAACGTTTTAGGAACGTCATATATTAAAATGTATTTACCTATTAGCGATACCTTTACCGTATTAATCTAATATTAAATACAGACATGATTTAATGCTTTATATTTGAGCTCTATGCATTTTATAAATCAAATACGAACATTTATTATTCTATCTTGGAGTTCCCGGCAGAATCGCTTTCCTAAATCATTATAAATAAGTTTACCAAACATAAAAAAACATAATTAAAAAAAAATTAAACTATTTTAGTAACCATATTGTCTCAAAGTAATACGTATGTTTTTTTTAATAATATAATTTGCACCATCGACTATTCAAACAATACTCACGATCAAAGCATCCCCTCGGTCCAAGAGTATGTTCGTGGTTAGAACAAACGGTGCATTTTTGCCCTTGGATCCCAGGCTTACACACGCAGCGGCCTGTCATTTGTTCGCAATCTTCTCTCACCGACCCAAATGCTGAACATCCACAAGCTAAAAATAGTCATTGAAAAATACCTAATAGATTTGTTTGATTAGATAATAGAGTTGTTTGGATAGATTAAACACAATATTCTAAACAGAAAAGACCAGTAAAGATTTACAGTTCCCATGTAGGAAACAAAAAAAATTACATTCATTCACAAAAATTTAATACGTTAAATTAGCTTACGCGTAAACTTTGTTTCGCTTTTATATATGTTTTTTTACTAAGCCTACTTTTAGTAGCTACATAGTAACATATGGAGATTTTCTATGCTACCCCATAAAGACTGTTCGCTTTTCCGTAATAAAAACATAAGCAACTTTTTTTTTAATGTTTCCAATGTTTTCATAAAAACCTTCCTCAGAGTTCAAGGCATAAAAATTAAAAAAATACCCAAACTGGACCTGTTTTGAGTTAGTGCGTTTACTAACATATTTTGCGATTCATTTTTATTTATATGGATATCAAGATGATTACTGTTGAACTAAAACGACGTAACATTTAAAGCAAATAAGTTTTTGCGTTCAACGCCACTTCGGGGAGTTTATAGTAAACTCACAGAAACATTTTCTTACATTCAAGACAATTTTAAACATACAAAAATAAACTCACGTATACAGCCAGTATGACCAGTCCCAATACGAGGCAGGCCCCAATAGCCCGGCTCGCATCTATCGCATTTCTGCCCTCCAACGCCAGGTCGACAATTACACTGGCCCTCACCATCACATTGCTCATTCTCTGACCCAAGGCGATGACACCCGCATTGAGATGGACATCCTATTCCACTTGGACCCTTCGCTGGTGTGATACCGTCTGAACAGCATCCATACCATGATTCTTGACAGTCTTTCTTCTCTATTACACCTTTGTCTATGGAAAAGGTTAAAAAACCAGTGGCGTTACAACCTAATAGGATTGGGATCTCAGATTTATGTGTCATTTTCGTGATAAGTTTTTTCCTTAACAGGTGATCAGCCTTCCGTGTCTGACACATGCCGCCGATTTTTTGGTCCAGGGCTTGCCGGTGGGGAAAACGTATTTGACACACGCTCCAAAGCAGTATATTTTTTCATTACACACACAGATAATAGTTTTATAATTACACGTAAATAATTATAAAATATAAATAAAACCGGATACATTTTCTAAAATATATATGAAATTTTAGGGTTTACATACTACTCGATAACGATTTTTGCAAGATTTCATCTATACTATTATTATAAAGAGGAAAGATTTGATTTTTTGTTTGTTTGAAATGAATAGGCTCCGAAACGACTGGACCGATTTCAAAAATTCTTTCACCGTTGGCAAGCTACACTATTCCCGAGTGACATGTTTCATTTTTCAAAAAAATTAGGGATGCTTACTAAAACTTGAATAATCTAACACAAGGTGTAAAAAAATAAACAAAAAACTTCCTTCAATCGCGTGCGCTGCGGTTTTCGCAGTAATGATAGAACAAAATGATGTATTTCAATTTTTCAGGACACATCACTATCTTTAAAAAATGTCGCAACAGCATGTCTCTATCTTTTATAGTTACGTCACAATAAGCGTCCTTTTATTAATTTTTTTTTATTAAAATACCACCGCTAGAAAAGGCTCTTTATTCGTACCTAGGTATTGATCCTTATCAAAATAAATACCAACGCCTCACATAAGCTACAATTTAATGGCATAACCACCAAAAAATCATGGTGGATTGGTGATCTCCTGCCGTTTCTCTTGAATAGTTTACTACTATGTAATATAACAAAAATCTTAGCCACAGCAACGCTTGGCCGAGTCTACTAGTATATAATATACCTTTTTTACAACACCTAGCCGCTTTTGCCGTGTGATGGCAGTAACTGCCCGCAGGACAGTCTTTACGATGTGGTCCACCCCCACAGTCCATTATTCGCCCTTCAGCATCAGTCAGCGGCTCGTCATCACCGCAAGGTCGGAACTATTCAAATAATTTTAAAATTTCATTAAGATTGAGACTAACAGGATTCCTAACAGGAGACATTTTAAACTATTTCGAAAATCTGGTTCTGTGCGACCCTTAAACACCTTCGTAACTGATTAAAAACCTCGCGACGGTGGTTGTGGTAATGTACTCGTACATATGTAGTTATTACATTCTCATTGGAAACTTTTAGTTTTTGTTTGTACCTTTACATAATAATTAATGATTTATTTCAATATGCAGACATGACATAAAATGTATCTTATGGTGGTTTTACCTTGGTTGTTAAAGACTTAGTGAATTATCAATGTAAAAATACTTTGGATGAATATCAGATGCTAACTTTATATAAAATGATGAGGTTACTTGATTTGCCATAAATTACCCATGTATGCTGTACAAAATGGTCGTAAAACATAGTTAATTACACACCTCTAATCCTCGACAAAGCGCTAAGGGTCTTAATCGTAAATCCTCCTGTCGGCGACATGCTTCAAGCTTCATATGACACAAATTGGGATACAGTCGCAAGTCGGATGCGCAAACCGGAGCGGATATTGCGCTTGCGGCTGCGCAATCAAACAGGCATGCACAACGCGGTTGGCCATTTCCATCTACTGCGCATGTAGCTTCATATGCGCATTGCACTCTTGCGCATACGGCTCCAGTAGCCACTTTCACTGTGTCCGTTCCGTGAACTATATCATTGCTGTCCCTTGGTTTTGTTTTGTTGCCTGCAAATATAGTTTATGATTTTAACAATATGTGTTATTGGTAATGTTTACGCAAATAGGTGATCAACCTATCATAGTCAACTTATTTCGATTTAGATATTATGGAACCAGTCTTTAATGTGTGCATATTTATATAGGCTTCACTATATGAGCAAGTACACAGGCGTTAGACCAGGAAATTTATTCAATAGAAACTGTATTCGCCATTAATTTAAATTAGCAAAAACAAAAAAAGAACCATCCAAATACCGGTACATTTTATACTGGCATATTCGCATGTTTTGAATCAGTTAAGTTTATATGGTCACACAATCAACATACCAGAATTGCCATTATCATCCAATGCTTCCGAGCACTCCCCATAATATGCAACCCGTATAGCCGATTCTCCCCTCATTTTGGCTTCGCAAGCGGCTTGTAGTAGGAAACATTCGTTAGGAAATGTCTGTTTTGTATCAGAGCAGACTGGCTCATGAGCCCCACTTTCACAATGACCCGAACACGCACATTTCCCTCGGGAACACCACATACCGTTGGGGCATTGGACATTCTGGCAGGATTCTGTTGGGGAAGAGTTATTCATTTTAGACAGCTAAATATATAATAAGTATAAGAAGAGATAATTTTACTATTCATTACAAGATGCATGACCAATTTTTTCCTTATTTGCAAAATTTAGGTAAAATTTAAATTCTACAGTATTCACATAATACCGACGACACTACGACCATGATAAAACAGGGATTTTCAAATAAAGTATCTCTTGCACTGAAGCGAGCCTCTTAAAAAAATTGTAATATACAGATTGTAGATGCTAAAAATAAAACGTGATAACATAAAAATTTATCATACCACAAGAACCCATGTGCTTCACAAAAATTCGTTTCTTTTCACGGCAAGCTTTGTTACGGAGAGAACACACGCTACTGTATGTTTGATTATCGTTTCCACATACTTCCTCAGTTTCCTTTAAAAAATATTAAGAGCAACACAGTTACAACAAAATATATTAAAAACGAAATTACACTGTTTTATTGTCCTGAATGGTGAGAATTTTCAACGAATTAAACTTTCATATAAAAATCATAATATACATATATATTTATTTATTTATTTTATTAATACTTCGTTGCAATAACATAATAAAATTTACAAAATTAAATGAAAAGGAAGGCAACTGGATGGCGGCCTTATCGCTTTCGAGCGATCTCTTCCAGTTAACTGTTGCAAAAATAAAAGAAAATATATATATATATATATATATATTTTATTACTATGGGCTAACCAGCGCCTTGGCTTTGTCTAATTATTCTACTTTGACGTTTGCGTTAAACACTATGTCAAGAAAGCTATGGTTGTTATGTTAAGTAAATGTGGTTTGAAATAAATACTTACAGTCCCTTCTTCACAGTGCTTAGGGCACACACAACTGGCTTCTGAGACTCCATCGCTCTCACATACAGCATAAAAATCACACTTCTTATTCTCGCAACCATCTGGAATAACAATTCGTGGGGTCTTCGAATCGTCAGAGTCCTCACTCCTTTCTTCAACACTTACGTTGATAAAATATTACTATCCAATACATAAGCTCATAGTGCATGGAATAGACACATTTCTGCTTTTGTTTTATAGAATGGGCAAGTAATTTAGCATTCATATCGAATAATTTCAATATCTGATGTACTCTATCAGCTGCCGGTAAAGGTATTTCCAAACCGATACGACTTAAATACCTTCAAGAAAAGAGCGTACCGCTAGCACCCGGTGTTGCAGGTGTCCATGTCCATAGGCGGCGGTTATACCTTTACTAAAAGTGCTTGCTGGTTTGCCTCCTGGCCCATATATAAAAAAAAAAGCGTGTGGAAGTATAAATGAGTGAGTCATGGGGCCATTTCGTAAGTGATCAGCATACCTACAGCGCACGACCCATAACAATTTTTCCTGATTATTACTGCAGCAATAAAATAAAAAAATTGGCTAAAAAAACTATCCAAGCGAAAACCTCATGTTATACGCTCTGTGGTTTCTGTAGTACCTATTTAGCAACAAAGGTAATACGGAAGACGTTCGGGCCATTCTTTCGTTGTATTATAATGGATCTATACATACTGCAGGGCCCGTCATATAGTACTTGGACGTCACGTCGATGTCTACAAGCTTCCAATTGCAATTTGCATCTGTTCCCATATGAAATTCCGTCTGATCCACAAACAGGCGCGAATTCGTTGGAGCAGCGAGGACATCTACAAACACCCCGACCGCCAGAGGACACACATTCTCCGCCGTGAGGGCAGTTACGATCTGCGCAAACGCCGTTTGAACCTAATACATAGAAAATAACAAATAATAATCCATAGGTACTCCAACTTTTAATGGGTCTCAGATTTCTGCATCTTATTTCACACTAATAGTAGGTAAATAGCAACTTTCAAGCAAGCAGCGAAAAAACAGACGCATACAAACCACAAGCTCCGGCATGCAGCACCTTCAGCTCCCTACCAAGAAGACATGCAGTACGGCGCAATTCGCACTCGCTGTCGTGAGTGCGTGCGTCCGAACCACACACAGGCCGTAGTACGGGTTCACAGGGTGTCGGACACGCGCACACTGCGCCGCTGCCTTCAACTCGACATTCCGCGCCGTGACGACATTCCACCTCTGCACATGGGTTTACACCTACCAAGATAGACTTTATATAAGTATTTTCATGCAAAAAGAATGCAAGAGAACTAGATGTGTTTTGGTTTTCACCTATTATAAGTAGGTATAGCGCAAATCTTGCCAAATGAGTTTCACATATCATTAAACGTTAATATCTACGAGAAAGGTTTGTTTTAAAAACGCCCTGGTGATTGCGCGCAAAGGAAAGATTATTTCATAAATTATTATACTTACACTGAAACTGAGCGTTTAGTAGGTTACTTTGACTAGGTCGTTGTAGAGCAAAATATAAAGTCGAAGTCTTTCTCCTACCTTATATTTCAGCATCTGTCTCATATTTTGTGCTATGTAAATTAAACGCCTCACCGAGGGTCTAATCCAGGAGTAATAAACTAATAACTAAATGTAAGTAATAATATCTAATTTTAATATACAAATTTGTTTAATCTAAGTTTCGCCACTGTAATGATTACATCTCTTACCTAGTTATAATTAAAGACGATCTAAGAATTAATGAATATGGACACAGTATATGTATTATAAGTAAATAATGTATGTTCATATGTTAAGAATGTTACCTGTACTGCATTGCCCTTTGAAAATGATCTTCAACTGTTTTCTGGCTCGACAGGATTCCCTATGCATCTGACACTCGTTAGAGTATGTTTTGCCGTCAGACGCACAAACGGGAGAAAATTCTAGAGAACAAGGCTCTGCACATCGACAGGAAGGAGATCTCTTTTCGTCTAACTGACAAACTTCTGGATCTGGACAGGTAACTCCTGCGCAAGGATCTAAAAATGTTTTTCAATTGATGTTTTAGTACAAGTAATTAGTAAACAAGTGTCTAATTCCCTCCAGCTTAATTACAGATCATCAGTCAACCTAAAGACAGCAATGTTAACGATGTGTTAGTTGTTACTTAGGCAACAGAAGAGGTACCCAACTATCTAATTACCTAAGAAATAACTCACCACACTTTCCGTAATATTTAAAAGTTATATTAGTGTTTGCTTCGCAAGCAGCTCGTCGCATCTCGCATTCACCGTTGTAATCCCTAGCATCACTGCCGCAAAGTGGTTGGGCTCCATCGTGGTCCCCATAGCTAGGACAGGAGGGCGGACACTCGCAAATGTAACTTCGTCCATCGGATGTGGGTCTGCACAACTCTCCAGGGCCGCACTTCACACCCCGGCACGGATCCGGCACGTCTGCCACAACACATCAATAAACTGTAACAAATATTATTATCTACGAAACATTGTGACAGCTTACAGTCAGTATAATTTACGGCATAGAAAATTTTGCTCTAGTATTTGACTCAAAAAAGACATTTAACTCTTGTTAAATGAAGAAGATAACACTATAAAATTAATGAATGCATATTATCAAATAGACTTACCGCTAGGAAATATATAGCATCCGAATGTTGTTGATATGAGTATTGTTAAAATGAACTGCTTCCCCCACATGGTCTAGTTGAATTTACAACGTATGATTACGTTTAGGGTTCGTCTTTGTAACTTATACAGTGTTAAACAGTTTCTGTGTTGTGGGTAATTACACGTTAGCTAGAGAAATATACCTAAAAGTGCTCCTATATGAATGATTCATTAAAAAATATACATAAATAAAGTAATATAATTTATGTTTTATTCTTACCATTTGTAAATTGTATGTCATTAAGATTATCTACGTACAGCAGGAACTTTAATCGATAAAGTAATACTCAGCCATTACTCAATAGTACTAATCTAATTAATCGCAGATGTTTTTGTACACAAATCTTTACACCGCCTTGCTAGGCTATTATTGTCAGGATTCAAATCAGATATGTAGAAACGCGTGCCTCTTTTATTACCACAACTAGAAACTGGTCTGCAGCTTTGGCGCCGAAAGCACTACGAGGCATGCGCGAAAATCATTGATAAATAGTGATCAGTGGGGGCATAGTGAAATTAGATGGAGTATTGGGGGGACGAAATTGATTTCTCATATTTAAATAATAATAAGGCATTTGAAAAGTGTACCTGCTTGAAAATGCGAATATACAATATTATTATTTAATCCATAATGGCCTAGGGAGTTTGTCCTAAGGAAATAATAAAAATACACTACACTTTATAACTACTGTTAATGGAACAATGGCCAGATAGATTCACAGAACTATAGTATAAAATAAGCGTAGGTACACTTGTACCTACTTTGTTTTGTTTATTAATTGAGATTATTTATAAATAGCTGACTTTTTAATAATCATATTTTCTTTCAATTTGTTCGATAATAATTGTGGCAATCGCGACAATTCAACTATCTATTAATCTATTTTGTCAAATAAGTTTACTTATGAAAAACAGTCTCCTTGTGAAAATCGTGAAAAATTTAATTATCTATATTTATGTATACGATATTAAAGTATACATAAATAGAACCACGGACAATGCAGTGCATTCTACATGGTATTACGTAAATACACGGCGTAAACATATTGAGTGACCGTGAAGCGAAAGGAAAGTAAATAAATTACATTAACAATTTTAATAAGTTTATTATCATGGTTTACACCACATTAAGACGTTTTCACTTATTACATTCAATTTTTACATAAAATTTACATAAAATTTTATGTAACAGAGAAAGACTTTACATATTTGTATAAAAATAGGACCATACGAGCCCTATTGGACTCGGAAATGCATATGTATATGAGAAATGAAACAACTCTCTCCAGTGCACTGCGAAAATGCAATGACAAAATTTTGTGATTCTCGTCTGCGTTACATTAATTATACATATTTCAGAGTTGCACATGATTTTATTATATTTGGAAACAAGCTATCATATTATACACCGACTCTGAACTATTTATATCACTTGTCAAGAATCTATAAAACAGAAACATCAAATAAATACACCAGATAAAAAAATATGAATTTTATAGATTGGCAACACAATTGAAACAATATAAAATTAATGGTATCCATCTACATCTAAATCTGTACACGTATTCGACAGACTTGGTAATAAATAAATTTACTATACAGTCTTACTCACAAAGTCATCATTATCGTAACCCTTGGCTCAGGTCCAATTCCTTGCTTAGTTATCACTTAGATAAAAACACAGCACTTTTGTCACTTACACTTTACGGTTAAACCAGTGTCCGTGGAAAGAAATCTCTAACAGCTATTTTATTTACAGTTACGTATTTACAAAGCGTCCAAGATCGCTAACTCGTGAGCTATGTAGGTGGGGCGCGTCTATCGTAGTCTCGTCGATAGACCTCACGTTCATATTCCCGGTCATCGTAGGGGTACTCCGGCTGGGCGTAGCCCCGCCAGTCTTCGGGATATGGCCTCACGGGCGGGAATCCCATGCTGCCCGGCATTGTCGCCCCGTCGTAGTACCCACTGTAGGGTCCGCCTCCCATGGGAGGATAACCCCCAAACCTGCTAAGAATTACAAATAGAATGACATACCTTTAAAAACACATGTGTAAATAATAATAATAGTAAAGAAGTTAAGTTTCAAAAGTACAGTTATACCTTCTCTTATCGTGTGTTCTCGGATTCCGATCGCTCCGGTACTGCCTGGGGCCCGGATAGGCTGGAGGCGTCCAGCCAGGGTGTGCGGGGTGAGTGGAGTGAGGCGGATGACCGTGTGTGGGATGTTCCGAATGCGGATGTGCATACGGTTGTCGCACTCGGGGTCCGCCACCTCCGCTATCCCGCCTCGTTCTCGACCGTTCCCGATCTCGTTCTCGATCCCGGTCCCTCTCTCGATCACGATCCCGCTCCCGGTCTCGATCCCTCTCCCGCTCCCGTTCCCGCTCGCTCCGACTCCGCTCCCTATGGGACAAATCATCTCGCTTCAGGCTTCCATCCCTACACTTGCGATCCTTATGCTTGTGCTTATGTCTGTGGCGAAGCGAGATGATGAGCAGGAAGTGTTAGTGATGCCGAGGTAGGATGATAGAATCATGCATGTTACGTAAATGAAATAAAGCTGGAGCTGTCTAATACAATTAAGCAAATAGATAGTATGAAAAAATATGTTTTTATTATATATCTGGAGTTGTGGAAAATGATTTTTTTTTATTTACCTTTCATGTCTTTTACTATCATTTGGATCAGGATCACATTCACCCTCTTCCAATTTTCTCTTAACACCCGAAGCGTGTGCAGCTTTATCATTATTTTTATCAGATTTCTCAAGCCGCTGTCGTTTCTCCTTTCGCTCGGAATTTTCATCGTTTCTGCCATCTTTTTTTGATTTTATGTGATTGTTAGAATTAATATTGTTTCTGGAATTTCCCTGAAAATTAATAATAATTAAATACACCTGGTTTTGAAAAACACATTTATGAAGTGATTAAAGTGCATACCTTAACATTTTCCTTGTGTTTTCCATCCTTATGCTTTGTATCACTTTTTTTGAGACCATATTTATATAACCTAAACAATTGCTTTGCGTCAAAGTTTGTAAACTTGGAGACAAAGTACCAGAGATTACTTCTCCACTCAACCTTCTTTTCAGGGTCAGGATAAGCGTCTAAACAGATATCTATTTGACTTCCGATTTGCGAGAGGCATGCTCTTGTTCTCGATACTTGTTCTGTTTCTGATAAAGTTTGATCTGGATTGTCAAGGGCTCTTAAGGCTTTCTTAACTGGCCTCATTTTTTCTTTACACTAAAATGTGAAATATGTATTAAATAGGTATATTATAGAAAAGAAAACAACAATTTCTCTAACACAATATTTTACAGGATCAATTAGTACTTTATATGAGTTGTCCCTGTGTTCCAACTACTTGTGGATACATAAGGTTTTGGCAAACAGACTCACAAAGGAAAGGAAGGAATATTAATTTACCTCTTCAAAAACGGATGGATCTAAATCTCCTAATACTTCTAAAGCCCGCGGTTCATTATTTGCAGTAAAATGCATAGGTCCGGCTGGTTTTTTATTCTTTTTAACCTTGTCGTTTTTTGTCCTGTCTTTACCCTCTTTCTTTGACCTTTTCTTATCTTTTTCCTTTCTTTCACACGAGTTTTCATCGTGTGTTAATAGTTCTTCCATTTTGAGTTTACCCTAAAAATTTTACATAAAAAAATATAATTGTATGCTTTTATAAACAATGATTATAAAACTAGATAGAAACTCGTACTTGTATTATATCAATATAAATCAGTAGTCTTAAATACGATGTATTTAATATTTAATTCAATTGTTTTACCTTTTCCTTTGCAGCCCTGTTATTCTTTTTATGATCATCACCAGAACTGACATCATCTTCAACAATGTCTTTGGTGACTGGCTCTTTAGTGCCCCGCTTCATACGCGGCTTTCTTTGCTTCTGTTTACCATTTTTCTGGTCAAGCAACTTTTTGATTAGCTTAAGTAAATAATCGGCTCTCGATTGTAAATGCTTTGCTTGCGGCTTCTTATCCTCATTGGTTAATATTTTATCCCCAATACCAAAGGATGAATCCATTTTTATAGCCTCCCAGGATCCCAAACCATATTGGTAAATGCCTGCAAGTAGTTTAGAGTCATCCTCTACGGCCCAGGCGACATCAAAATTAGCCGGTCGCGTTCTGAATAAAAACATTTTATTTCATTTTTAAATTCAATTGTCACAAAGAATGAATTTTTATTTGAAAATCTTGTGAAACTTACTTAAAATCTAAATGCCACTTAAGTCTTTCCTCTTTAGTTTCGGGAAGAAATTCATCTAATGGCGCGAGTTCATTTTGGCATGCTGCCATCGTCTTGGCGTTTACAGACACGCCGCCCAATTTAAACGATTTTCTTGCATTTTTCCGGCCATCGCTATGATCATCTAGAAAGAAACAATATCAAGTTGAAGGTTAGTTGAGTACAACAAAACCTATTATTTCGTATATTGTTTGAAGATTTAAAAAATGAAGCCTTACCTTATTACTTTTTCAGTAATAACTGTAGGTTTCATTTATGAACCAAAGGTTTTTTTGATTGGAATTATTTAAACTTATGTATTATAAAACTTACTCGAAGTATCAGCTGTGTCATTGAGAACCGATCTACACCTGTCTTGAAGAATTTCTCCTAACTTCTTTAATTCCGCTAAAGGTTTTTCCTGTAATTCTGCATCGCAAGCAATGCTATCTAAATGTTTCAATGGCGCCGAAAACTTCTTGTAACTCTTCACAAATCGTCTTATCTGTAAAGAAAATATCATAATTGTTTAATGGAACCTCATTGGACACCAGATGTTAAATTGAGGTCCCCGAGAAACGGAAATCGTGAGACGCAGGTACACAAATTATCCCCAATAGCCTACATTGACCGTATCTTTTGTAACACAGCGCCTTGTAGATGTGGGTCTTAAGTCTAGTTCTAAAACATAATGATTATTCATTTAAAGACATTGATGAACTCACCTCCTGATCTGTAAAGCCCTTGATCTTCTCCCTGTGGCTGGCCGGTGGCCGACCACGTTTCCTAGGGCGGTCATCATCAGCACTGACATCAGCGTCAGAAACATCCGAATCATCAGCGTCAGCGTCTCCGTCTGCCCCATCGGCACCGTCAGCTTCACCACCCCGGCCACGTCTCCTGCGATCACCTTCTGAGCCAGAAATAGAACTAAGGTAAAAAAATTTAAAGTACGGATATCTTGAACTTTAAAGAACATTTCGGAAATTTTCCATGTTAAGATAATATAGTACATGAACTAATACAAACAGAAAAGGAACGTAAAAATAGTCCGCTAAGTTGAATTCATTGAATGGCCCAAACCAAATAAAATTTCGCCATTTTGATTCCCCGCGATCAACAAAATGGCGGACGTCGGATTTGACGTCAATACAATATGAACATGACCTTGTAATAAAGAACACCATACACATAATTATTATACGTAGCTTGTATTCTAAAAACCAATTTTATATACAATGCAATCTATAGTCACATACATACCAAATAATCTGTGTGAAATTAAAACTTATAGCTGTACTCAATGCGGGTAGTTTCTAAAATATTGTAGAAAATAAGACGAAACTGCTAAAAGTATACCGATTGTTATTTGTTACAAGAAAAATGTCTTAACAATTTAAAATTTAATAGCTTACTGTTCAAATTGTTTTGTTGCGTTTTTCTTCGAGGCGGTAGATATAGATCCTCCATTTTCTTGGTTTTCGCTTGCTCCGCTAACGTCTTTCGGACATTTTCTGGTATGATATCATCCTAAAGTAAAATAATATTATACACTACTGTAAACACAATCCATGAAATTATAATGTTAGATAAAATAGCGTCCGTACCCAATCTTTGCCTTCTTCGTCTCCTCCGTCTTTTTTCACGCCCATGACAGCCTTTTCTTCATCAAATGCAAAACTAGCTACTTTAAAAGCAGAAAGCAATTCATCTCCCACCATAGCAGGCCCTTCATCTCGTGTTTCAGCTCGTTGTAAGATTTCATCAATATCACACTGCAATAATAACAAAACTTTAAAATATTTGGGGCCACTTGATACTAAAAAAGAAAACATTCGTAAAAAATATACACACGACTGGATCTTCATCATTTTCATCATCATCTTTAAACAGTTCTTCGGCTCCAAACTTCAATATAGCATTGAGGTCTTCCTTATTGAACGGATTATTAGCACTTGTACCGGACGCATCGCGTTTATTAAGGACAGTTCTACCAGTAGTGTCCATTCGCTGGATCACGAGATGATCTAGTACCATTTTTCGTTTAGCCCTCTCTACGATGTCTTCTTCGACGGACCTGGCAGTTACTAACCGATAAATGTTGACCTACAAATATCGTTCAAAAATTAAATTGAAAAAACGATCTATAATTTTTTTAGTTTTTCAATAAAATTTACCTGATTTTTTTGACCTATTCGATGAGCCCTTGCTTGAGCTTGTAAGTCATTCTGAGGATTCCAGTCTGAATCAAATATTATCACAGTATCAGCTGTTGCTAAATTAATTCCCAAGCCTCCTGCTCGAGTCGAAAGCAAGAAACAAAAGTCCTGAGATCCTTCAGCATTAAAATGGTCAAGAGCTTGCTTTCTTAACTCTCCTTTTATACTGCCATCCAGTCTTTGAAAAGGAAAATGTCTCCTTTGCAAATATTCTGCTAGTATATCCAACATTCTAACCATTTGTGAAAAAATTAATACCCTATGACCCGTTTCTTTAAGTCTACATAGCAATTTATCTAGCAATAATAATTTTCCAGATCCTCTTAATAGTTTCTGCAAATATAAATAGAATATATGTTTTTTTTTCATGACATTCATGCTTCATTATATTTGTTTAAAATCATACCTCGACTGCATCAGTTGTCGCAAGTGACGCCCGTGATTCAAAATCTTCCGGTTTCGTCAAAAGAGCATGATTGCAACACTTTTTCAGCTCTATTACAATATTGATAAATGTGTTTGTTGAACCCTTTACGCCTTTCCGTAATTCACTGTAGTTTTTTGTAAGAATCCACTTGTAATATTGTTTTTGTATTGACGTCATTTCTACTCGTAATATTTGTTCTACTTTAGCGGGTAGGGACTTTTCGACGTCTTTCTTTTGTCGTCTTAATATAAATGGCTCTAGTTGTTTGTGGAGTTTCTCATAGCCTTTCGTTGCTGCATCTTCATGATCTTTTTCAAATTCCTCCCAAGATTCAAATCTGGAAAAAATATGTTACAATAACTTATAACACTGATTATGATAAAACATTAAAAAGATATGTGTTTTTAAAAAAGTATATCTTACTTGTAAGGCATAATAAAATGAAGTAGAGCCCATAATTCCTTAAGTGAATTCTGTAAAGGTGTTCCTGTGACTAGTAACCTTTGATTTGTGTCAAATTCTTTAAGTGCCTTGTACAAAAGTGAATCATCATTTTTTAACCTATGAGCTTCATCTACAAGCAGGCAAGCCCAACTGAAAGTTTTTAAAAATTGTCTGTCTTTTAGTAAAATTTCATATGTTGTCAAGATTGCATTGAATTTTAGCCTCTTTGAACTAGCAAAACTCCATTCAAATTGTCTGATCTGAAAAACACAAATATTATAAATATATCCACAATGAATATTGTACCTCAACGATTCGTAGCATAGTGAATATTTACAATCTTGTATGTTCTATTTAATGTAAGTACAAATGTAATGTTTTTTTTGAGTCAATTAAGTTTTTTTTTATATTATTTACATATTCTGCTTTTTATGGAAAATATAACATCATTAACAAATATTACTTACAATATCTCTACTAGAGACATCTCCAATATAGGTAACAACATTCACATCAGGCGCCCACTGCGTAAACTCTCTTTGCCATGCAGTCATTGTACTTAATGGTACTACACAAAGGAATGGTCCATATAATTGTTGTGTTTTGAACAAGTAATACAGAAAACATATTGTCTAAAAATAGTAAGAACTTTTATTAATCAGTACAATAAAATAAGAATAAGAAAAAGTAAAATCAATTTACCTGAATAGTTTTACCTAAACCCATTTCATCGGCAAGAATAACAGAATTATCTTTACACCAGGAATGTATTAACCAGTTTAACCCATCCATTTGATAATCTCTTAATATATATGTCTGAAAACAAAATTTGTAAAGTTAGAATACAATATTTGTAAACACTATTATTTATATAATTTATTAATCACTTAGTTAATTAATACAATTAGTACCTGGTCTTTACCCATGTATTCTGGCTGTTCTTTAACTTGATGGAATTTTGGCCTTCGTCTCAAAACAGGGCAATGTCTAGATGGGGTTGTTGTTGCTGCTTCCCTAGCCTTAAAATGCTGAACTTGTTCAGGCCATTTCTTTTCTATAAGTGCAGAATCTTCCCATGTTGCATCAGCATATGGAAGTGATTCCCATTTACAAAAATATTCATGTGCTGTTCCACCTCCCTCAAGCTCCCGAGTCTGTTCAGCTAAAAGAATTATAATTGTGAAATGCCCTGTTTTATGAGGATCTAAATTGAAATACTTTATTTAGTACACTTACCAAATATCCTCTCCACAAAATTATAAGACTTGACTAATTCTTGTTGCAGTTCTGATTGACATTCAAAATAATCAATATCTTCTGGCCCAGCTTGTTTTCTCCACCATGCTAACTCTGATTCCTTTTTCTTATAGTTTTCCAATTTTTTCAACCCTTTAACCTTTTGTTCCATAATCGACTTCTCAGATTCCCATGTATTATGTATGTGGGACCATCCCTTCCACTTAATGAGGTACTGTGGTTCTGTAGTCTCTTCATCGTCTGGATTGCAATCCTTATTTGGATCACCATTTTCTTCTATATAGTAAACTGTAGTCACATTTCCCGTGACTGCACAATAAGAAGCAATTAGCTAAAATTTTATACTTGACTGCAAATGTTATTAAAAAAAGAAGATAATGTCTATATATTATACCATAAAAGGCTATAAGTTATATCCATAATAATATTTGAAAAATTTACGTCCTTAATAAATTACATACCTCCTATTTTGCCGCGTCGAATACCAAGTATTTTTTCTATTGTTTCACTGTGTTCTTCAGGTTCAGGCTCAGCTTCCATCTCGCCCTCAACATTATCCACTTCCAGCAAATCCGAGGAATCTGTTTGTTCATCGCTGGCTTCTTTATAACTAACAGCAGCTCCCGTGCGACGTGTGGCGGTTCGACTAGACAAATAATGTTCATATAGTAGATATATATAAATATAAGGTGTAGCAACCAATAAAATCAATATTGTCTTTACCTTTTTGTGTCATCTGAAAGTTCACTACTTTCATCTTCATCATCACTAGTAAATCTTCTTCTTGTTGGTTTCTTTTTTCTTAATGGTACTCCTCTTTGGCCTGGTCTTTTGGAAGGTGGGGGTGGTGACCCTTTAATATCACTATCACTATCTGAGGAATCAGAATTCCAGGAATCACTAAAATCAAACAATCTGGTTATATTTAACTTGGATAGCTAAGAAACCAACTATCCTTATAAAATCTTGAAATGGTCCTTCAAGCCGCAACGTAAACAGAATGGTAACGAAGACGTCCGTCATTATAATTGTGGTAAAGTTATGTTAAGATAAGATATAGAACATCATTTTTAATAACAATGGTTCAGAAAACAGAAATCCAAAAAAGGCAATGGATTTTACTAGTATCTGAGGCCCTAACCTATCTACTTCTACAACTACACAATATTTCAAGAAATATTGTGTAGTTGAAATGTTAGATGGTTGGACTCCTTAAGCTATAAATCTGATTATTTTTATTGTATTTAGAAACAAAAACCTTAAAAAACAAAAATTCATGAGAACCAGTTGAAAGTGAACCAGTAGTGCAAACCAATTACTCCTATTTAAAAAAAGTTTGCAATGTATATAAAATATTCATCAAAAAGTATTAATTAAAAAAGAATTACCTCTTCTTTCTATTTCTTCTACCATTACTTCTTCCTTTGTCGCTAGAGTCACTATCTGCCAACTTTAACCTATCTGGTTCTTTACGAGACCTTGCAGATCTTCTTACACCATAAATGTCAGGGTTATCCTCCCAAAGATCTGACTTTATTTTATCATGATTATTTCGGGATTTTTGTCTAATGCTATCATCAGATGAATCCTTATCAGTGTGGTGATCAGATTTAGATGAATTGGCATGACTATCTTTTAGTGATGACTTGCCATCCTCACTGAAGTGAAATTGCCCTGCATTTGAAGATTTTTCTGATCCAGAGTTGGCACCCGAAGCTGAACCAGATGAACTGGAGCCACTGTCACTAACAAACACCATTAGATAAGGAAAATTCTTTACCAATCAAAGAAATTTAATAATGATATTAAATTACCTTTCACTTCCGGATCCAGATCCACTGGAGTCTGTCTTCTCACCCTTTTCACTTGTAGACTCACTCTCAGATTCATTCATAAAGCCCTTCTAAAACAAATATACTTTGTAAAATTTTAGCATAATATTATATGCATTTATAGCTATTAATATATCATTTGACATTTCTTATGCTACTGACTAAACAATTGTTGTAATGGTACCATAACATTTAGTTATTAAAAAATAAAAATAAATATATGACAAAAATATAAAACTTTTATAGAAAAAATTTAAACTTCATTTTTAACATATATTTAAACAATGTAGTAAAACTGAAGATTTTATTTCCAAAAGCAAAAAATCTCTTTTTCTAATAATATACATGTGACTGTCATTCTAATAGTATACTGTGGTACTCTCTTAATATTCAAGAAACGATGAAATTATTAAAAAACTGCTAATAATTACTTCACTTTGTCATGTTAAATTTCACAATACATTTAATGCCATTGTATATGAACTAAAACACAGAATATTTAAAATTCAACCGAATCAAACCTATCTTGTACATCGAACAAAAAATAAACAAAAAAAATATGAAAAAATAGTTTAAATTTCCCTTTACCAAATATCTAGATATAAATATTAAATATTTTTCATACTAAGAAGCCCAATCCAAAAATTATTTATTACATACATGCCCTATAATCTAAGGCTTGTCTGTATACCTTTACACTTCAAATCAAGACTAAATTTCAAAGTGAAATTGCTAAAATGGGTCCATAAAGAAATCAAATTTAATGTAGCTCCTATGAAAGATTACGTAACAAAGTATTAAAGGTTTCCTTTCCTAGCGTGGAACAATTACATTTTAATACATAAAAACTTAAAAATGTAATGTAAACAACGGTAGAAAACGATATTTTCGCTTCTACGTCTCAAAATCTTCTTTAATTTTAGTGCCACACCCATAGTTTCCAGAACATTCCTTAGTAATTAAAACCTCAAAAACAATAAAATTAACGAAAAAATCACCACAACAATAACAAATAATGCTTAAAAACACTTACCGAGAGCATTTTGCAGAAATTTCATGGAATACGTCGTAACATATATTATGCGTGAGGTAAAATCAAGTAAAATGCTTTAATCAATTAATTGAAATCATAATAAACAAGAAAAAATATTTTGTTTTATATAATTTTACTCATTAACAAGAAATGTGAAAATAAAAATTTTAGTGAAAAACTTGTCAAGCGACGCCATTTTGTCGTGGCTAGAATAATGGTGACGACGGAAGTGAAAATTCAGTAAATTTGCTTTTAAAATTGGTAAAACAAGAGTAAATAATGATAGTTATCGCGAAAAAATCAAAAATGAAACTGTACAAGTCGTCAGAATTACACTGTTCTCTACAAAATTGGACTCAATACCGCGCACTACCACCGACACTCGAAAGCTACAGCCATATTGCCATTTCACATTTGTTCGCAATGCAACGCTGCTGGAATGTTAAAAAAAATTGCCATCTATAAAAACGTTATTACGTAATTTCCGTTCTAAGTACAAGCATTTGTATTGTCTTTGGTTACAAGTAATATTTAGATTAATCGCATGTCTCTAGTCTATTGACTCTTGCCATGAGATATAATTTTATGTCGACTGCTTTTGTAACTTAGAATAATAATTGCTTAAGCATAAAACCCGTATAAAAAGACAAACTTACTTTTTTATACACCATTTCACCCTAAAGGACAAATGTCTATTTAAATTAGTAAATAAGACATTAAATTATACATTCATGACTGTTTTGCAAAGTTATCGCTAACTCATTTAGTCATTGATAAAGTGTATTTTTTCTATATAATACCAGAAGGAGAAGGGCAGACCTCTGCACAATATGTTCTCCTCTAAAAAATAATCTGCTGCAACAATTTGATATTTATTCTATTGATACAAAACCGATGGAATATATTGGTCCTTTACTTTTTAAGACCATCCCAACGGGTAAAGAGGAGATAAAACTGGTATTATGTGTTTTTCTGGGCTAGTATTGTACTTTAGCAAAAAATTTATATAGATAAAAATAAATTATCAAGTAATTACTACTTTATGTAGAAGAAAATATGTATTCTAAAAAAAAAGAAATAATCAAACAAAATATATACACTAGAATAATAATGTTTTGAGCTAGGTTTTTCTACTCTATAACTCTTACTTCTTAGGCGGCTTCCATGGTTAAGTTCTTGTATTTTCTATTCTGTCTTGATCCTTGTCCGATGATAAAACTCAGCTGCAGGTATTATACCGAACAACTCCTCTGAAATCTCCATGGTAAATACGGTAGAATGTAATGTAAATAGATGCAGAGAGATCCATCATCACGCAACGCCAAGGGGTCAACGTGCTCGGAAAGTGACTGGTCGTCGATGATTCCTCTTCGTTGAATCCGGTCAAGCAGATGGAGCTAGTACTGGGGAGAGCTCCCGCCCAGAGGTGAGAACAGTACTCCATGTGGGGCCGAATTTACGCTTTATAGAGTTGCAAGTACACCAAGCTTCTTAGAGGCTAACTTAGCCTTTTCTTCCAAATGACCGCGAAGCTGAACGTCATTCGATATGTATATCCCGATGCTAGCTGAGGCTATAAGGAGAGTATCATCGAAGATAGGAGTAGCGACAAAGTGTGTTTATTTTAGCGGATAACGCGCAAACTTGTGTCTTTTTGGGATTAACGCCCGACTTATGGATGTCCAAGGAAGATGGAAGATAAAAGCTTTGCGCATGGCACATTGCCGGAATATAACTTTATCACCGCAATAATATCGGTGGTTCCTTCCCTTGATCATCCAAAGCGGAGTTCGACGCAAAGAGACAACCTAGAAGATCAGCCTTCTCCCTCGCGGTATGGACCAGCGAGTCATCCTCCCTGTGCAGTAGTGGAATTGAGGGCTGACAGAAATTTCCTTGGAGAGCTTTGGCAACAGATCAGGTGGCTCAAGTTCCCGAAGGGAGGTGGGCCAATTTCTGGCCAAATGTGCTCTGAATTTGCCTAAGCAATTTCCCGTTTGAAGGACCTGGAGGCTGAGTTGTAAGCTCTTTTACGTTCGCTGATAGTAGGATCACAGGATGTTGCCGCCTCAGCCTAGGCTTTAAAGCATTCCCGCTTACGACGCTGTGTACATTACAAAAACTTTGTAATGTATTTTATAATATTTAGGTATCAATTTTCTCATAGTATAAAATTAAGTAATGGTGGTGTTGGTTGTGTTTTAGATTATTTCTGATTACTGTCACACTTGTGAAAAACCTTTTAAGAAATACTCCTGTTAAGATTTCGTTTTGCCTGTTGTCTTGTTTTCCTTCGGTTGCACATTCAAAAACACCCCGCTTTAAGTCACAAAGGCGTTGCCATTCATTAAAAGTTTTAGTGAATATCAATTTTAAAGCATAAATTACGTAGTAAAATTAGAATTAAGCTTTTTGTGAGTTTAGTCTTTTGTATTGTCAAAACCTAATAATAATCAATGGCGCTACACCGTTTTCAGGCCTCAGTATCTGTTGCATGATCATTTGGTAATCTAATAGGCAAATAGGTGATCAGCCTCAGATCATCAAAACAGATCTGTGCCTGACGCACGCCGTTGACTTTTTGGATCTAAGGAAAACCAGTTTCCTCACGATGTTTTCCTTCACCGCTCGAGCGAATGTTAAACGCGCACATAGAAAGGAAGTCCATTGGTACACGTGCACAGTTGGGGATTGAACCTACGACCATTGGGATGAGAGTCGCACGCTGAAGCCACTAGGCCAACATTGTCAAAACCTGAACAAAACAAAATTCCTTAAAATATGCTTTTTCTATTAGGTTATTAGACAAAGTATGTAAAATTTTAAGCATGATAATCGATTTAGTGCGTATCTTCATATTTTAGTCGTAAATGTCTTCTTAAATAATTATATTTATTTTATATTTCCTAGTATAATGTTTACTCTATATTTTTATTTCAAGTACACACTCTGTTAGAGTACTAAATAGATATCTGTGGTGTATCTATTTTTACTCTTTTTTCATTTCATTTCACAGAACACTTATAGTACCTCTTTCAAGTTAATTTACTTATTTTACTATATAATATAAATTGACTATTCACTATTTAGTTAGTACTAGGGATGTGACATTCTGCATAAAAAATCGATTTTTTATTAATCGATTATTTTTTTAGCATGAATAATCGATTAATAAATAATCGATTTTTCTTAAAAAATAATCGTTTTTTTTTATTAATCGATTTTTTCCTAATTTTTGAATTAATTTCAAAATAAACACCCTAAATATTTTATTTTTCATGGTTTTTTTAAATTAAAAATAAACAATAGAAATTATAAACACAAATTAACGTTTAAGAATTATCAAAATCGAAATTAACTTTATCTCGTTTTGATAGATTTTGATAAATGCTGAGTGTATTCCTTTTCAGTAGCACATTGCAGTATTTTTGTTGTCTTTTTAATTGTATGTAGTCTTGTGCTGCTGAATAAATTTATTTTACTTTTAAATTGTAGGGTTCCATTCAAACTAGATTTTTTGTAAAAATTAAAATTAACTGCTTCTATCATCCTTTTGATGTTTTACAAAAAAACATCAATGTATCGCATTGTAAACATCGTTGTGTATCGAATATCCCTAATAGTTCGAGGTCCGGGTTAAAGAAGACCAGACATAATGTCGGGAGGTGGCAGATAAAAAATCGATTATGATTAATTTTCAATTATAAAAATAATCGATTATTAATCGATTATTTTAAATATAAAAATCGCGTTAAAAAATCGATTTTTACTTTAAAAAAAATCGATTAAAATCGATTTTTTTAATAATCGATTATTTTTTCACATCCCTAGTTAGTACTTAGTTCTTTGTACTAGCTTATATGTAGACTGAAGTCCTTAAAAGTAAAAAGTTAAAACAATTAATAAACATGGCTAAGAGAACAGCTACGGTTGCTTTCGACGAACCTAAAACGAAGGTAATCGATGGAAAAAAACATTCCCTTGATTCTGATGAAGAGGATAGTGCCGCTGAAGAAGAAAAACAAAATGTTTTAAATGCCGACGACATTGAAGGTGAAGAAGAAGGTATTGCTGGAATGGAAGGTGAAGTAAGTCAAAAGGGTTTTGACCAGTCACATAAAATACAAAAATTATTGTGTATCTACTAGAGATGTATGAATAAAGACTAGAATCGTGCTGCCTTTGCAGATATAAGCTGTGCTTGATTACTAATCACTTTCATGTTGAATTTTTTTCAAGTTAAGACTTCAGCATGTGGAGACTTTATGATTTAAGATTCAATATTATAATACCTGTGACATTTAACATTTAGGTGGTCACAAATCATTCATTAAAATAATTTAAAAGGTCTAAGTGTCAATTGTATATTTATTGTTTTTTAATAAAATAACATTTATCACTAACGAAACACTCACACAGAAACACACAAAATAATAATCAAAAAAGAAAAATATCAAAAAATGATGGAAAGAAAAAAAGGAATAAGGTACATTTTAAGTGTGTATTCTACCAGAGACCATCACAGTTAGCTTGCTCCTCAGACACAAAGAGGAAGATAATTATTGTCTTTAATTAAGATACTTTACATAATTTTTTTTAGTGTTACATTTTCCTGTAAATTCCAGTATCTAATAAATTAGGGAAAGGGACCCAAAAAGCATAAAAGTTTATGAATGAGATTTTTCGACTGACATAATCATTGTCACCAAACATCAAACCATTAAGGAATTAATCATCAAAACCTTTCTCTCTTATTACTATTATGCTGAATCTTAAATGAAAATATTCTAGACCTCTAATTGGTTCCATTTCTAATAAAAACAGATTACAATAACACCATTTAATATGAAAGAAGAGTTGGAAGAAGGACATTTTGATACACAAGGCCACTACCATTGGAAAAAGGAGAAGGAGATTCGGGATGGTTGGCTAGATAATATAGATTGGGTCAAAGTAAAAGGGCGGCCAGAAGATAAGTATAAAGTCCATAAAGATGATGAAATGAAAGGTATCCTCGATGACAGTGATAGTGAAGATGAAGAACCAGAAGAGAAATTTGATCTTATATCTAATTATAAAGAAATATTACAGCATATGAAGCCTAAAGAGACCATAGCAAAAAGTTTACAGAGACTAGGTGAGTGCATTATTATTGTTAATTTTTAGTTTTATGTAAGTTTAAATTTACAGATTTGACTAAGATTAAGAGCAAGTTCATGTTTTCTGAATTTTTTAATCTGTTATGTTGTATTGCTTGATTTGGGGCTGTTAGTATTGAGATTTGAGTTGCTCTCTCTGAAAAAATATATTATATCTTATACAATTTAAATTCTCATAATTAATAATTGCTATAACTTATTATAAATTGGTTTTTGTATTTATACAAAAATATATTTTTTTTTAAGGGGCTGCTTCAAAAATTTCTAGTGCAGACCGGTGGAAAAGAAAAAAGCAAGGAATAGTTGATGAGGGCAGTAAAGTTGTTACAAGAGTAACTGAGTTGGCAAATCAAATTCTTACTAAAACTGGTAATATGGATATTTACCAGGAGACATATGAAAAAATTACAAATACTATTTCAAAATCTGATAAGAAAAACCAAGATGCAGAATTAGATATGTATGCAGATGACTTCGACCAGAAAGAAAAGCAAACTTTGGGCCAAGAGAATGAAACAAAAGCTGAAAGTGAAAATGAAGATTCTAATGAGGTAAAATGGGAATTTAAATGGAGCCAAGACAATAATGCTGAAATATCTGGACCTCATTCTACAAGTCAAATGAATAAATGGGCAAATGAGGGTCACTTCAAATCAGGTGTTTGGGTCAGGAAGCATGGAGAAGACTCACAATTCTACAGCTCCAGTAGAATTGATTTTGAAATATATATGTAAAAATTCTGTGCTTTTTTTTAAATTTACTTCTGGGACAAATTTTCATCAATATGTCAGATATTTGTAAAAGTAAATCAAATATTTCCTTACTATATGAAGTTTTATGTTGAGTTTAATATAATTCTGTCTGAGTGGCATCCCTTTTTAATTAATTTTATACATTTCCAACTGGTTTTCTGTACAACAGTTCATCCCTTATATAATACTATAGGTTACTTGGTTTGGACCAAGTATGACTTAGACTTTAGATATACAAGTATCATATTTTTCACACTGCCCACACACTAGATTATCCTATGGGAACAAAAAAAGTTAATTCATCTGAAACTCTTGAAAATGTTGGTAAAGATAACCAGTTTTTATTACAATATCACATCTTTATTGTTATTTCTAAATCAAACAGGAATAAATTAATATTCATTTATAAAAGGAAAACAGTTATGAAGTAATTAGTAAATTATAATTTTTAAGTTTGATTCTTTTTGTCTTTTCCTATAGCCGTTAAACCTAAGGACAATATTCCTAAAACAGCACTTCCACCGCAGGCGTAAGTTAGAACGCCCCTGTAGTATTGAGGACAGATCAATGCATCATCACATTTGCTGAAAAATAAATTCATTCAAAAAGTTAAGTTCATTGCAATATTGAATCACACCAACTACTGAATAATATTCACATGTGTAAGCGGTCTGTTAGGTGCAAAAACGTGTATTAAATTCGTATTTAATAAAGAAAATCACCTTCAAGTCGCTTATACAAAGAAACTTTCACGTGATGACTACTAAATTAAGATGGGATTTTCTTTATCAAATAAATAAAATTCTCGTGTCACAATGTTTGTTCCAATACTCCTCCGAAACAGCTAGACCGATTCTTATGAAATTTTTTATGCATATTCAGTACGTCCCTAAATTTTAAGGGTGGTCCACCCCTAAATTTTTAATTTGAGATAAAAATTTTAATGATACAGCATAAAAAAATACATACAACCTTTAATTTTTATTTCTTAATTTAAATAAAATATGGGATGGGTATAAGATTATATAGTATATTTACATATATAAAATATAATCTTATGACTTGAACTCTGAGGTTTATACAGAGAAAAATTCACAGAAAAACCTAAAGGTTTTCATTCCAGAAAACCGAACTGTCTCTGGGGTAGCATATCAAAATGTTCCATGTACGTACTATAAAGGTAGGTTAAGTAAAATCACATTAAGGAGAAACGAAGTTCGCGGGGGCAGCTAGTATGTATATATATTTTAATGGGTTTCTTACTAGTTTTCAATAGCTACTACAGCAATTCCAGTGACCAGTTTGTCGGCAAATGTGACAATTGAATAAATAGACGCGCCCTGGTGGGAATGTGGGCCGATGAGATCAGCCGTTACACAGAGACTGGATACGAGAGTAATTGCACTACCAGCCCCTGAAATACGAAGAAATATTCTTAGAATTGATTATTATGATTATTCGCCGAACTTCTTTGACATGCTTTTTGATTGGTTATATTGGTTGATGATAATTCCACTATCGTCTTTTACCACAATGCGGGACTACTGAAAATCAGCACCTAGCTTATGCTTCCATTTGTGCCGTCCCGAATAAATGTAGGTATTTCATTTCGCTATATAACATTATATTAGTTAGTTTCCATTGTCTAAAACTGAACCAAATATTCATGACCTACCTATATAATATAGGTAGGATAATATATTTTGACACATGTATTAACAAAAAAAACTAAATTATTAAAATTGTATTAATTCGGCTGGTATAACTAACAAGACTACACAATACATAAATTAATCTCACAGGTTTAAGTTGATCAATTTATAGGCCGCATAATTGATTAGATTCCCACGGTACAGTAATACATATATTCTTTTTGCGTCAACAAAGTTATAATGTCATTGGTATAAATGTTTATTAAAGAACTGTTGCTATATTAAATAAATTAAAATATAATTTTAAGTATTAGATTACACATCGATGTGATAACTTCCTCCTTCGGTTTTTGTTAATTTTTTTTGTGCATTAGCCAGCGTCAAGTATAGGATTTTTTTAATAATTCGTAATTTTTTTTAATAATAGAAATTCGACCGTGTCCTCCATGTATGGCTAAAGCACTCGCCCGGTACCGCACAACCCTCCCAAAGGCCGAGAACAAATTTAAATTAAATTAAAACTTGCCCTCGAACCGGGAATCGAACCCGGTACCCCTCACCTAGCTGCCGCTTAATAAGACCGCTAGGCTATGAGGCCCCCTTTTTAAATATTATCACGCTAAAACTTACCAATCAGTGTTGCCACCAAATAAATTTGGGTAACATTCGCCTCAGGATCAATAGTAACAGCTATCCAGATGCAACTAATCAGACTAAAGAAACTTCCTATTAAATAAGCAACCTGCAATCGTATGGTACTCATTAAAGACAATCAAGGGGAAAGATTGTATATTTCACAACTAATTTATACTACTACCAGCTTATTCACCTATTGTAAGAGATATAATATAAACACTAATAAACAACAATTTTATCGCTGAGCTAAAGGTACAGCAGTTCAGCCACTCGCTAAATACAAAACCTCGAGTTGTAAAAATTATGGAATAATTTCTCGTTTAAACTCGTAAAAAAGTTTTTTAAATGTGTAGTCGGTACTTATTACTTTCTTGATTCAGAATATTAACAGTTAATATGCATAATTAATAAGATGTCTTGAAATACCTACTATTCTGCTGTTCAGTTAAAAATGTTTGTTAAAATTGGAAATATAACAAGCTACCAACCTGGTTACCAATTTTCTCAATGTTGCTTTTTAGGAGAAATGAGAAAAATAGCGAAGAGATGTAAAGCACCAGCGGTACGCTGGCTACCAGCTCTGAACCTTCAGTAGGGTTCACAGATAACCGTTCCTCCAGGAATAAGGGAACATAGACTAAACTTAACGCCCAATATAAACGTGAGAAAACATATCTGAAAAAATTTGTAACATAGAAATCATCTTACAGAAAATCCATTTAGTACGTTATCTTTATTATGTGTGTATATTAATTACGATTTGCTCTGGTACAGTTTTTTGTTAAACATCAAAAATTCATAAATGTTTTTGATATATAAATGTGTATGTATTTTTTTTTAAAACAGCGTATAATATCAAAATTTATTTAGCACGTATTAAGTAGGTACAAATATAGATATATACATATAAGTAAAACAGAGTAAAGGCCCTGTTTTCGGTTTGTTTTTTCCGACATCTTAATGATATTAATCATATAATGATAGATATATAATATGTATAAACATATATACTTTTAATAGAAAATATTTTTTGCTGCTAAATTTTAATTGCTATAATAGTAATATAGTTTATATAATTTGGTTTTAAATTCGATTGTCTAATGTAGTCGATTAACTTTTCGCTTTAAAAGCAATATAATGGTCGCTAAAAGATACATGAAATATGAAGAAACTTCAAGGACCATTTTCTCTGATAGATCGGTAATAAAAAGGAAGTTGACTCGATAGAAAACTTGTCCTTAACCAAAATTACCTGGGTACACACGGCGACGCAATAATCAATTTTATTTTTCCTTTCATTTCATCCCGTTTACTACTCGTACTTTTATTGTAAATATAATTAATATTGTTATTTATATACTGAATGTATGTTAATAATAATAAGTACTTACAACAAACTCGTTTGATATAACAGAGGCATTTTTAGAAAATACCAAAACTTCCAATTTGTATTTTTTAAAAGATTTTCTTCTCCTGAATCCGAGTCCATTTTGACAGTCTTACGTTCATTTTTACATCGAAGTTTAAAACAAATGTGAAATAGGGTAGTACAAATTATTCCAATTGCGGAAATAATTAATGACACATTCTGAAAAAATAAAACATAAACATCAAATTCATCCAAAACCAAAGTTAAGTTTTCTTCCTTAGCTATTTGAATTTTATAAAAAATTCTGAGAAAAGTCTGAGAAAAAATAATAGCAAAATAAATATGTTTAAGTTAAATGAATTGCGTTAGCATGAGTTATTAAAATGTTTCATTTCAAATCAAATCAAAATACGTTTATTCAATTTAGATGCGTCTTAGGCTTAGAGTATTAAGCCAGAATACTTTTCGCTTAATACTTAAGGTCTTAGGGCATGCTTATGAATGTCAAAAACGTTTACAAAATTCGCGAAAGAGCAAGACTACGTCATCCGTTCGCAAAACTACCAGGAGGCCTTGTTCTGAGAAGAGCGGGCAAGAAACTCAGCAAGTTTTACCCTCTATTTAAACCATTTATACGTTTTATTCATAATATTATAAAGATATTAATGAGATAGAGATTGCGCGTTATAAGAAAGTAAACAAACAGACTTGTAACGAAGACCTAGTTTTGATAAATATATAATTAAATACTTACTTACCCGAAATTTATAATCATCAGTCGGTCCAATGGAAGTACTGTATTTCGTGGATCTCAAAACAACCCACGTTATAAAATACACGGTCAAACTCGATATCACAGAAGCCATATAACTGGAAACCAATACAAAATATTTGGATAAATATGTGGGGCATATTAGATGTCCCGAACTCATATTACCTTATCTGACCAGTCAGATAATTACTCGTAACTTATATTGCTTACAATTTAATTCTCCTGAAAGCGTTTTAGTAATGTCGAAATCAATTAGTCATTAATTAAAATTCATAATGAATTTAAAATACATTAATAAGTATTCATTTCAATAATTCCCACATTTCATATAAATAAATTAATCTCTATGATAATATTGCAGGATGTATTAAGTTATATTTCTGAGATTCCAACATTACGGGAATCGGAAGAATTATCTAAATGATAGAGACAATCGTCTCAAATTCGCACGCAATACACTAAGAAATTATAAATATGAATATAATACAATGCAAGTTAATTATAAAGTCAAAATATTAATTTAAATTTAACTCTCTCACCATAAGTTGTGTTTCGGTTAAATAACGTTAGTTTAATGGACCTTGCAAGTAATGGATTCGATTCCCGGCTGTTTCTTTGGAAGGCACAAATGGCATTTGTTATCATTTTATTGTATCAAAGGTTTTTGCGTGGAAGGGCTTACGCTTACTGAGGGGTTACGCGACTTTAAACCTCCGTGGCCCAGTAGTTCATCTATCATAATAGGCATATCAAATGCCTAATACGAAAAGCGACCAGTGAAACAGTGTCATGTGTCCATTAGGTTATACTCGTATGTACGTCACTAGTACGGTTCAATAATCTGTTAATCCAAAATAGGTTTTGGTGACTTCTGTACTGGCTACGACCCAATGATTTTTTTCGAACCTCAGCTGTGCATGATAACATCGACGTAGGAATATTTGTGTAAGTAGACAAATACCTAAAGTGACTTTTTACTGCCATTAGAATCAGAAAAAACCGCATCGAATGTCCCGGGTCTGTTCTCTACGATGAAAAAAATTAATACGCGGTTGAAAAACGCCCGTACTTAATTTTTTTAGTAAGATTAAATGCTGTATGTAGACCAAAATCCATTCATTTTAGACAATTTGTACTTACAGCAAAAGAAAATCTGCATTTTTACTTTACAAATACTTACTTCTTCCCATTTAAACTTAACACTACTTACTGCATTTCGCGGCGTGTGATTTTTACATTCGTTTACTTACAGCAAGCTTAGGGAACCTACAGTTTTAGTTTGTTTTAATTTACGAGTTATTACAACCAAACATTACATTACCAAATGACCCACTGCATTTCTAGATCTAATCAATTATAACTAATCTTACATCTTGAATTTCAATTGAAAGTACCCAAATACATATTTACTGCATACAGCAATTACCGACTGTAAATTGATAATTTTCCGCGCGTACATTTTTCTTCCTTAGTTACAGGTTTTAAAGGTTTGTGATTTTAAAAACTGTATGCTGTAACTAGCCAAACACGTACTTATGTAACTTTGGATAAAAATTTAACATTGCAAACGGTGACTGCAGTTAAATAAAAATGTTTCAAAATGGTAGCAATATATGGATAGGTTCGACACTATTATTTTTTCCGAAATTAATTAAGTTTTTTGGCTCTGGTGAACAATTGCAATATGTCTACTTACAGCAAATATGCTTTCCTACGTCGACATGTGGATTTTCCTTTCCTTTCGCAATTAACACCATAAAGGTTTTACTGTAAAGGTTTTAGAGCAACGACGTATGTTAAGGACAGTAGGCTAATTTCTTACCGAAGGATCAATGAAGAATGTATCACTTGTCTGTAATCTAGGTTAGGTCATAGGTTAGTAATATACAAAGATAAATGTCGAGTATAAAAACTACATACCGTATAGATGTCAGCTCGGACCGTATTTGTAAACTGTCAGATATAGCAGGTATCATTGCTAGGTGAGATATCTGGACAACGGCCCAACCGATTTGAAACATTGTAATAAGAACTGAATAATACACCGGCATCCATATTGATACATAATTTAGTTCTGCGTCAGGCCAACATCCCCAACATCGCACAAATAATAAGGGAAACGAACATATGACTAACACAGACCCTGGAAGACATTTCAATAATAATTATTAATAATGTCATAAATAAATATTATATATGTATAAATAATATGAATGATGTTATAATAATACATGTCCAATTATATAAAATCGCGTTCGAAAATGTCGCTCTGCCTTTTATTTTCGTGTCGTATTATTGTATGTAAACACCTGTTAATAAAATGATACTTATTTTGTGTATACATCTTCGTAGTAGTCCGTCTAGAGGTAAAGCTAAAACAACTTTTAGTGCCGGGACACTGGCTCTGATTTGAAATAATACACGAGGCATAGAATAGAAAACTACTCAGAAGAATAATTAGTGAAATAATCACAAATCACTAATTAATTTATTTCCAACTGTGGTAATCTGCTTACCTACTAAATGCCACCTCTTTTTCGTATTAAACTGGTCAGCTAATACCCCTACAACAGGTGTGGCTAGAGCATCTATAACTTGACCTGAAAACATAAGAAATCCAACAATCCGGCTTATGTTCCATTCTAAATGAGTTTAATATATTTTTTTATTCTGTATGTAGATACCTTCTCATCTTTAAAACATCTGATTAAATTAGCTAACATTTCAAAGAGACGAAATAGTTTTTTTAAAAATACTGCATAATCGGCCTGTTTAATTTTTATGAATATGGGAGAAATCTTTTAACTGTCAAAATCACAATGCAAAAACATATTTTGACAGATGGGAGAGTTACTTCGCCCTTGAACGTGTCTCTCGGCCCTTACAAGGATATGAAAAGTATTACCTATTTTACCATAATATTACATCTACTATACATAATATAATTCAATGAATACTGGCTGTATCAAGCAAGAATAAGAGAAGTTTGAAGGGAGTTTAGGTGAACTACGCCATTGAAGAAACTGCGATAACTCAATATTGTACAATTAAAGTCTATCTTGATTTTATAGTTGTAATCAAACCTAAAAGTAACATGGTTCCAGCAAACACAGCCTGCATTTCCATAACCGCTTGCAAGAACAGCATCATGTAAGAGAACCACATTGCAGCACAGAGGTCGTTGTAAACATGTCCCAAACCAAAGAGGAATTTTTGACTCACAACCCACCATTTTCGCCTTATTGGTACACTGAAATGAACACAGTTACATACCTCTGATGCCATTATAATAGGATTTTTTTGAGTTTTTTAAAGGAATCATAAGTACTCAACCTCTTATAAATACCATTAATTAAAAAACGCAAGATGATCTAGTTTTCAAATATTGTACAGCAGCCACGGTCATCTTAATGTAGATACCTGTGCTTAGTACTAACTACTAAAGCACTTATTAAAATAGTGCTTCACGCATGTCATCTTAATACGCGTCACGTTGTTTGTCCGCTATGGACTCCTAAACTACTTAACCGATTTCTATCAAATTTGCACACCGTGTGCACTGTGCAGTTTGAACTAATTTAAAAGATAGGATAGCTAACATCTTAATTTATACCCGCAAAATTATTTTATTACAAATTATTTGTTTATTATTTGACAATCACATTTCTAACAGATGGCGCTGTGTTGATAGTACCAACGTTTTAAATAAGCTACAATTTATTGGCATAACCACCAAAAAAGCATGGTGGTCCCCATGACTGGTGATCTACCAGTAGTAATATAACAAAAACCTCAGCCACAGCAACGCTTGGCCGAGTCTGCTAGTTAAACTATATAAAAGATAGTCTTACAGACATTTTTATTAGAAATAAATGTTTGACGTCCATACAAAATGATACTTATGTAAGTCACGTGCCATGAATGATGAAGCTACTAAAAGATGTATATTTCAACTATATAAGACAATATAACTAATGTATACACCTGTTCAAATAAAATAAATGATAATCCATACTGAAGTCAAAAATACTGTATAAATGGTAGCAAATACTTTTAATTCATTTTAACGTGGTTGAAACTGAGCCTTTACTTCAGGTAAGGGTAAACGGAATTGACTAATGATTCAATTTACTAATTCCTACAGGGAATCAAAAAATCTATTTTCAGGCCATGAATGATGTGTTAATGCATCTTAACAATACGATCTCGTTTTGTGCCCTATTTATCCGCCGAGTGTCGCAAATTGGCTGAATTGAAAATTGCTTATACCTAAGTATGTACTGTGTGCAGTGAATACATTATCATTACCTTATATATTCTTCAGTAATTTCTTTTGCACTGTTAACCCCATTATCATTTTCATCTGTTGCTCCGTAATTTATAGGCATTATAACTATATACTTATTTGATATCACTTTAGTATCACTTTAACTTGGCAGATTAGATTTAATTTTTCATTGTGTTGATTGGTAATGAAAACCTGTTCACAAAATTTCTACGTAAAAATAGGCGCGTCTATCTTGAAGGGATTCCTACAACTTTGTGACTTCGTTTCATGTTTGATAGGACCTAACGATGCGATGTGATACAATTTAGTATAGAATTGCTCTACAATTCTCGAAATAGGACTTGTGAATTACTAACTTAAAGAAAGAAATATAAAGATAGTAAAATAAGGACTTTAACTCATATAGTAGAATATAATAACTAAGATTTGTATTTAATATATTCATACGTTTTGTTTCTGTTTTTTGACAAATTGTTTTGATATGGAGTATAAAAGAAAGAATAAGCAAAGGTTGCTGATAATTATTACAAATAATCATTAAATAAATAGTTTATACTCAATATCAATTAACTATAAGAAATTTTCAAGTAAAAGGCATTTCCCAAATAATAAAAATACAAGGATACAATTATAATAGTTATGTCTTTCTATAGGCCTCTTATTTAGTCACGACATTGCTAACCGCAAAACTGTTCTTGATACAATATGCCTACAAGAATATTGTTTATGACCTAAATGCTAATATCGTGTAACAATACTTTTACTATGTACATATAAAACGTGTATTATAACATAGTAAGAAAACTAAATACGGTATACTATTACTTCGCAACTAAGAAAACTAAGGTATTAAAATTTTACAGACCATATCCTGTATGTCTTATTGGTAAAATTGGATACCTAAAGATAAATAGGTCATTTAACTTATCATTGGCTTCCGTATTTACTTATTGGGTTTCTTTATACCTACCCGAAGTTTCATGAATGCGTAAACCTGTTTCGTTATCATTTTTAACATAAGGTTTTTACATTTCAAAAATGCTATCTGCTATCTGTCGTCTATGATTAGAAAAAAAACTATTTTGCTAGCACATAAACTGGGTTAAATAGGATTAACATGCTTGTAAGGTTAATAAATTGATTAATTGTTTAATGGTTAATATCAGCGACATCTGCGTACGTACACACGAACCTAGTAGTAAGAGTTGTACGATGAACCAAAGCGCAAGCGGAATCTTTGTAATAGTTTGTACTGTAGATTATAGATGGCACTACTATACGCATTTTAACGTTTTAGTTGGTAATGTGTAGTATAATATACATATTTATCCATACGATAATGAACCTTGTTGAATAAATATATATAAGTTAATTTTTTATTTCAAATCTTGTTTTTTTCAAACTTCAATCCTTTAATTCATTATATAAAACTACATAATGTGAACAGTATAGTAAAGGTATATTTTATATTTATAAGAAATTTATCATGTGAAAAATAAAAGTTTTAATACTCTCACTTTAAGTATAAATATCAATGAGAATCTAAAAGATGCCTTGTCCGTCTTGCCGTAAAGATGATCATCAACGTTCTTCCAGTGCCAAATGCTTAAATAGAAAACGTCGTATACGCGAAACTGGTATAGACTCTGATCAAGAAATTTCCGTTTATAGCATCAGGAAGGGTCTCACCTCTGTGTTGTGCCCGTTGAACGATTGTAAAGAAGCAATTGTGTGTGCCATACGTGATGATGTACGAGAAATGTCCAGATTATCAATAGAGCTATCGTATCTGGTAAACTTTTTCTACAAACACTACAGCACTCGTGATGATTTTCATGTAATGTTTCCTAAATTTGATGCATTGCAATTTACGTATGCATTGGCACAAAACATAAATTAACCGATCCAGACAACGTAATCTCTACATATATTATATATCGTTGAGAGGAAATAATACATTTTACGATGGTCGATCGAGATCATTCACAATTATACAGATTGCAAAACAAGACAGCACAATTTTAGAGACAAATATACACACTCATGCTTTCAAAAGACTTAAAAGATACATGTATCATAAATTTGGTACAGATATGGACAAATCTAAAGTACCTACCCTCTTCAACTTATGATGCGTACTACAACGGGGTGTGTAAATCTAATAGAATCGGAGAATGGTTTACTGAGAATAAAATGAATTCTAAAGAACTAAAGAAAAACTTTTGGAGATTTATTGCACTATTCTTGAGGATTCAACACGAGCTGTACGATGAAGGCAAGTTATCGTTCAACGCTTTCCCGATATATTCACATGGATTAAAATTTATAACATACGATTCAAGATGTATTCATGAATTCTTAAGAAGAGTTGATCCAAATAACACACCTTCTACTTGGCCTGTGTTTTCTGAGAACACTACCATGTACTGGAACCGACATTTCACATTACCCCGTAAGTTTGGGTATAGTTTATCCACAGATGGAGTGAGTGTGTGTCTATCTATGAATCGCATTGTACAAAAGGGTCAAAAATTAAAATCAAAGAAGGCTAAAAAGTGCGAAGAATCACTAGAGAACACTGCCTTTGGTAGTAAACGAAACTATTCAAAAGTCATAGCAGTGGATCCTGGAGCCAAAACACCGATAGTTACATGTGCTCGTAATGGAGATGATTTCTCGTACAAGGTCTTGAAATAGGAACGTGTAGTATACGAATCAAAAGAGTGTCATAGAGTTCGGAAAAGATTGCGTTTCATCAAAGACATAGAGGAGCGCATACGAGTGGACAGAGAGTCTGTCGAACAAGAGTCGGGTGTCGAATTAACCAGAAAATCTCGAAACGCAGAAGTCTACACCAGATTTCAACTAAAGTGGTTCGATGAAAAACAAAGATTTTACGAGCAAATATTAAGATTACAACGTTTAAAATTCGACAAATACCACAATGATCAGAAGATGTTGCATAAAATTGTAGACGATTATTTTGGAAAAGAACCAGACACTTTGGTTGTATACGGTGCTGGGTTCGACTTAATGAACAAAGGAACCTTCAAGGGTCACAGGAAGTTTAGACATAATGATGTACTTAATATTATAAAACGAAGAAAGAATTTGTCAGTGTTTGTGATTAATGAAGCATTTACTACTAAAAATTGTAGTTATTGTCACGATCGAGAATCTGTTCAGAGAAAATTAAGTGTATCAAAGTCTCCACACCGTTACGTATACTGCAGTGTATGCCGTAAAGGTATTCATAGAGACAAAAATGGTGCAAAAAATATTTTGTTAAAATTCGAAAAGAATAATAATAATAAGTTGCCGATTCGTCCTTCGTCGGTCGGTACTGATATGAATGTTATGGGTGGAGGAAGCTTATAAGGTTAATTATCGTAACTCGTTGTTTGTCATCGTGACAAATAAAGGGTTAACTAGGAATTAGGATGCTTTCTGACATGTTCTTCGGACAAGATTGTAATTTAAATATACATAAAACTAAATAAAGTAATAATTATTGTTAATATTATATTTGTTATCGAGAAAATGGCGTGTAAATTATTATTAATTCCGAAATATGTACTAGCTCACTTCTTTATTCCACTACGTTGTTAATTGCATCAACCAAATATGCGCAATGTGATGTATGAATAATGTTCTCTGGAATCTGTGCGGTTATTTTTGATACCATAATTGAAAGCATGAGTGATGTTAGCATTTAGCCACCGATCCTGCACCCTGCACCCCTAATTTATGAGCCAGCCGGTGCTGCAACCTGCGTAGACATTCGTGGTTGGCGGCACTCGCAAATTAAATTAACAATTAATTAATATCACACCGGTAATGGCTATTATAATTAATCTTTCAGCTGACTCGGACAGAATATTTTAAAGCGTTTATTTGAATCAAAATTCGAATGCACCGAATAATTTGCGTGCAGTTAAACTTGTCATATTGCAAAAACTCTGTCATGTATTCCGGTTTTTAATTGGTTTTTATCATTTAAAAAAGGTCCTATCGAGTTGCACAATTTTTATTTTATGGGCTATTTATAAAGCATATTACGTTTATATTTTAAATAGGTGTTATAAATTTCATAACTATGTAGTTCTACTATCTGCACAGTTTGTCGTCGAACTTGTATAATTTTTCACAAGTTCTGTATCCTTTACACATGTTACATATTATTATACACAAATCACAATAGCGTAATTATTTCGTTATTTAGTTACGAATTGTCAGGCGGGTTATGTGGGTAGAAACTTAATCTTAGCTTTTGACAATATTATGTATTTAGGTCTATTGTATGAATTATTTATTGTGCTAAACGTTATAAATTTAGCTTACGTCCGGGGGTACGGGATCCCATTTCGGAGGTTCGAAATTTGTTACATACAACCATAATAATTTGTATTGGATAAATTCCTTTAGGAAGATATTTCAGCTTTGCAATACACTATCGTACGGTTCCACGTAATCTATGTATGAACCAACCAAAACTTTTATTTTTATGCTTTAAAACGTTCCATAGACACTGTTACATTTAAATTTTAATGATTAAGTTTCGCATTTTCTCGTGAGTTTGGCATAACTTTCAAACAAGGAAATAAGAACTATATAAAGATATATATTCTCTTGGAACCAATATTGAATGTTAGGAATTTGTTTTAGTAGCTTTAGCATTGAAAAGTAGATATTTGTTACGGCAAGATTTAATGATATGGTGTAACGGCAGGTGCAAAGTAGACCACATTCCAAGACGCTAGAAAAACTGGATTGAATACTCCTGCACCGACCGGTATTAATGTCCAGATTAAATGATAGGGTATAAAATGTTAATTTTAATAACAATTTGCAATGTGAACCATCTTTCAACTCCGCCTAGTTGGGTATAATGCAGAAATGTGTTTGTTTGCCAGAACATGCAACCTTTTTTCTGTACCTTGTTTACAACTGGGAGTTACGGTGCACTCTACATTATTTCAGTTCACGAGTGTGAAGTCTTTAAGAAGACTCCAGAGATCAAATTGGAACCAAATTTATAAAAAAAAATATTTGGTTAATAATATGCCTGTGTTAATAATATACACGACAACATAAGTTCGTCCACAGTAAGTTCACTATCTTAAAAAAAAAAGTTTATTTCAATTCAATAAGCTTTCAATACACTAACGGTCGGTTAGTCTCTTTGAAGCAGTCAGTATATAAGTACGTATTTATAATGATTAATTTTCATTCCAACGGTAAATCTATGTGTCAACACTCTTAAGTAATGTTAACTAGAGGCTGGATTAATTATTTGAAGAAGAAAAACGGCTCTAATGTACTCGAAGTATTCGTAACGGGATAAGTGTAAATACGAGTAACGGGAACCGTCAGTAACCACCACATATGTATCTAATGTCTTCTTAGTATTTAGTCCGTTACGTTGGTTATTATGGATTTCATTGATTATACGTTTAACGCTAATCAGTGGTTCGTGGGCTCTTATTATCAAGCGTTATTTATTCTGTTATATACTTATAACGTTACTAACAGAGCGTGAATTAAAGTTACTTGTTAACTAAGAACACACATTGTAAGTAGGTTGTTAGTAAGTAGATGAAGTTTGACTACAAAATAAAATCACATACTTCGGTCGCTCACTCGTTTCCTAGCGAGAATATTTAAGTTTTACAAGCTACCATTTTGTATTTTATTCGGGATTTAAGATTTCACAGTATTCAATTTTGAAGTCACCATAGCAAAGCAAGAATATAATCTATATTATAGTCTGTATTATATTAGTTATAGTTAAAAAAAGTTAAGTCATTGGTCCTGGTTATTACTTCATTGAAGAATTGATTCCGAATCCTATCTCGAATGTGAAATATGTCTAATCCTATGGCTATTAAACTTTGATAGAAGTAGTTCTTAAAAAAATAACTGCTAAATCTTATTATAAAGAAATAATCCTTCATATTTCAAAAATGTTTATCTTCATATGTCTAATTTAAACGTAATAAGAGTAAATAAAGTTACGCACATTTAAAATAAAATAAGTACTTATTATTAAATCTATTAACTTCATTATACACATTTTGTACTATAAGGAACATACAATATTTCCGTATAAAAATTTTTAATGTTGGGCAATCGTTTTCCGTAATTACACAAATATCTGACAAAACACATAAATGGTCAAAATGGCCAATTCATATGTTGTAAATGATTGTTTTATAGTCGTTAACGAACCAGGAACAATAAAATCAGCATCAATCGAAATATATCCGTCTTGGTGATAATTAACATAGAAACCTACTATCAAAATTCACGTATTTTTATATTTATTTATTTGAAACAACAAAATTTTGAAACCAAATCGAAATATTAAAATGTGTTATGTTTGTTTTGGGTCCGTCTTGATTGTTTAAAATGTCTCAATATGTAATAGTCCATTTTTTGTACACGTTGTGTCTTTGTATTAAGGGGCTCCTAGACGGGCCATTTTTTTTACGAAAATGTATAGCTGCAAGGGTGTGGCTGGTAGCATCAGCCAGCATTCACGGGTAGACTGTGCAACAAACTTGTTGTAGCTTTTATCATGTTAGTTTCTATTCTTTGTATCATTGGTCCATTCTTGTGAACAATGTGATCAAACTCTTTGACATTCATGTAAAGTTTTTAGATAATTGTTCGAGTCTTAATTTCAGACTTAAAATATCTAATGTATCACGCCGAAATACGCTGAAATATTGAAATAAGGTCGAATCCACATTTTTGTTCGTTTTTTTGACTTTGCTTTTAAAACAATATAATCTGCTGCAACGCTTTTGAGTTCGTCCGCCATTGCAGCAATAGGTTCTAGCCAAGCCATGTTTGTAGACCGTGTAAAGACAAAATAATAAACCATATACTGCAGATATATTGCCGAGTTATACATTTTTCAGCCATGTGCGTTAAAATGTTTTAATTTTTTTGTATTTTTGGGCTATAGTCGGCAATGATGTAGCCACATATTTCATTAAAAGTGTAGCCCGTGTAGAGGCACCTTAAGATACACATAAATATTCAGTTAAAGCATTTTGTATTTAACCGTAAAATATTTTTAGAACAGATCTCTCTGATGTCTCCTTTGTTTCCTTAAAGTACATTTATCTCATTAAATTCCTTTGCAGCCTTGCAAATACATACAAAGTTTGACAAGTATTATAAAACCTGGAGTGTTGGCCTAGTGGCTTCAGCGTGCGGCTCTCATCCCTGAGGTTGTCAGTTCGATTCCCGGCTGTGCACCGATAGGCTTTCTTTGTATGTGCGCATTTAACATTCGCTCGAACGGTGAAGGAAAACATCGTGAGGAAACCGACATGTCATAGACCCAAAAAGTCGACGGCGTGTGTCAGGCACTGGAGGCTGATCACCTACTTGGCTATTTAATTGAAAAATGATCATCCAACAGATTCAGAAATCTGAGGCCCAGACCTAAAGAGGTTGTAGCGCCACTGATTTATTTTTATTTTATTATAAAACCTTACAAATCAATAGTCTTACTATTTCATAAAACTCCAAGAAAGTCCCGCACATTAGTTTTTAAAAGTATTATTTTTGGATTTTTCTGTCTCAGCCACAATATATCAGGTTTATAATCCAATCAGAGAAATAACAGGTATCTATATATATGTTATAACCAAATAACTTGATAAATACAAAATTATTAAATATTAAAAGTACTGTAAGTAGATGTTTCATTCATAGCTTTATCTAGTTTAATATTATTAATGATATAAATGGTAACATTCAATAAATTTCTAAATTAGATTCCTTATTTACTTATTTATTGAATATTTCTAAGCTGACAAGTTTTGTTAATCTGGTAACTCGCTTTGAAGTCATGTTTATTTGTGTACTTACAAATACAAATAAGGGAAGTTAATATGTGCAAATAAGATCGTATCACGTTCAACCATATATAGTTAATTACTTTACTTTTACAAAATATTACTTACATCAATCTAAATTGAGTAAATATTAGAATCTACTGAAGATATTAAAAACACACTGACTTAAATTAAAATTTGTATGCACTGAGAGTCTTATTAACCAATATCACATTTACTACCTTCTTAGTTTAGTGCTTAGCATGTTCGAGAACAGGTCACAAGGTATACGGTACAATTGCGAGTGGAGTGTAAATGTGAAATACGCTACAATTTTTCTAACTAAAAATGATATAGGCCCATGTTTAGATCTTGGCGGTGTTGAACACTTCAATATAGATTGCAGCTTAACTCAAAGAATAGACACACATGAAAAAACCTGTCTTAAAATCACAGGACAATGTCGTTAACAAACAATCTAAAACGAAATCTCTACCAGTCTGGCAAAATGGGCCGTTGTATGTGAATCAATTAAATCCTGACAGACTGCCCATTTGATGGATGCGTTAGCGGGCTAACTAGCTTTATATTGATACGGGGAATCTACGCAATACGTGAAACACTATTTCCATCCAACGCATGAGTTACGTCCGAATAAATTTACGATTGCGCTGACGCTAACAGAGCGGATGTCAGGGGGATGAAAAATGTTGTCGCGACAGTGGCGCCCTGCCTGCATCGCATCGGAGCCTTCCGCAGCGTCAATGAGACTGATTGCAGACTGCACCGCAAATCGATGCGCATTTTAAGTAGTATTGTCTGTTGTCAATCGAGAAACCTTTTTGTTTTAATTAAACCTTAATGATTTATAGAGATTTATTACACGTTTTGTAGTGTCAGCATTGCAAGTTCGTGTTGTTGTTTAACATTTACAAATGTATAAATATAATCTTTGTATTAATTAAGATACTTTTAGTTACGATCGACTTCATAAACAACTAACAGAGTTCATATAGAATTCGCAGTCTCGACATCGTTAAACTGTTCGAGGAAAATACAGTTAATTTAAATTGGAGGACTGCACTTACCGAGCCCACACTTACGTGCTATAATATGTTCGTAAAATAGCGTTGAATGAGAGTGCAGTGCAGGCTGCAATTGGTGCATTCCCATTGAGGGTTCCAGTAATCACGAGGCGGCGAGCACAAATGATCGGTCGCCGGGCGCTAGTTGCGGGTAATGAAATACGATCCACGATGTTGCTGAATCTAGCCAACGAAGATCCCCAAGTAATAAGGTTAACTTCGTACACCGGCCCAGTCAACCGAGATTATCTCTTTAAAATGAACTAGACATTTTTAAAAACTTCCCTATAAAATGTTGTTAATTCCTCAAATTTATGGTTCGTTTTAGTTCGTTCGCTTTTTATGAAATACGTAAAATAAAATGCATAAAAAATTTATGACTATGGTTATCCATATGACTTAAGCAACAGTAAAATGAAATAAGTAATTTCACCTGTTGTATTGTTCTTGAAAATTCTTTATACTAATTACTCGACATTTATTTCAATAAAAGATCTGTATTTTAATGAAATAGATAAAAGAATATGCAACACTTGGAAACGTTACTGGTCTCTAAAAGTAATAGTTAAAAATGAAACAATTCTCATGGCAATGAAAAGCAAATTATATATCACATGTATTCTACCATGTCTTACTTAATGTCAAACTTGGCCTGCGACGAGCAAACAACCAAAAGCTAGTAGTTTGTTAACGCAGTATGGAAAGAAGCATGCTTAATATAAGACTATGGGATCGATGGACAACTTCCAAATTAAGGAAAAAACAAACATCAGTGACGTGTTACAAAAAATAGGAAAATATAATGAGAAAACAACAAAGAAAAATGGACTAAGGAAAAGAAAACGAGGAGGTCAAATCAAAAGATGGGAGGACGATCTACCAAAAGGATGGAGAACATACAACCTGACCAAAGTGGTTGCTAATAAATTTATTATTTTTGCTAGGTACGTAAATTAGATTTAAGAATACTACTGTTTTATAAGAATAGCATGTAAGTTAAAAAGGTCAGCGACTAAACCGCTTTTATTATTATTATTATTATACTAATTACTATTATGTATTACAAATGGAGGTACCTATATGTTACAATATTCACCTAGAAAAGTTACGCTTTGCATAATATATTATACATAACAAACATGGACGAATTTTTTAAATTAAGGTGAGATAAGGTTTACTTTATTTCTGCCAACGCAAAGAAATGGTGCGACTTTGAAGCTGTAAATTATTGTAAGAGCTTTCCGGCACAGAATCTAGAGACCATCATAAGAGTTAGGTGTTCCCTTATACATGAGCTGCAGCTACTTCAGAAATACTAAAATACTACTTCTTGAAGTTTATTACGTTTTCTAAAATTTTCTAACAGAATTTTTAGTCGTTAGAAGTATAATTCAAAACACACATGAACCAACCAAGCGTGAATAGTATGAAATACAGTACAACTGTAAATATGGTACAAGATAAGTATTAAACAGTAAATATACCTACCATAATAAGACCCTAGTATTTTCCAAACTTTTTTCTACCATGCCCCGACTTAGCCTTTCTAAAATTCTTATGCCAATATATTATGTAACATACATAATTTTTAATATAAAAAATTTAATTGTTTACTTAAGAACCTTAAATGATAGGTATTAGGAAGGAAATTATTAGAAAATTGTTAACGAAACAGAATAAGTAAATTTTGAAAACATTATGAAAAACCGAAATTCAAATTTCAAATAATTTTAATTTTCGAATAGCCCTCTTAATAATCAAATTGCCCGTAGGCCCCACGTTGGGAATACACGCCATTTTGTTTACATAGCTCACAAAAATCATGGGCAATTCAAGACAAATAATTTTTCAATTCCAACCAGTTTACTGAGCCTAACGCTTTCAATGAAATCAACAAACTGTTCAGCTTTATAATATTAATATAGACATTATAATGGAAATATTGTCTTGTCTATCTTAAAAAGGAAACTAACGTAAGCGAATAATGTACTCAATTGCAAAATATCCCTGTGGGTGGACAAAGTGGTGCTGACTCAGGAACACGGGCCAAGACTGGTTTAGTTAATTTAACATTTACTTCTCTCATCGATAACTGTATTAGTCCAAAAGGGATATATTTTTATTGGAATACAATCGTAGTCATGCTTTAATATCTAATTAAAATGTATAATTAATTTTAATAGAATAAAAATGTTATTATTCTCTATAAAGAAATATAAAAATCGTTAGTAACATTTCCAATTTGTACATTGTTTATCTGCTAAATAAACCTCTCCAAAATTGCTTAAATCAAGACATTTATCAATACATACTCTCATGAATACCAAATGGCTTTTAAATCATAAGTGTACCTCACAGTGCTTTATTTGTTCTTGTAATAACGCTAAATACGACGGGCAATAATAATTTGACGTCGATAATTTAATTTCAAACATTCACGGAATTAGGATCCTTACACAAAGGATTACCAAATTAAATATCTATAACGACGCCCGAATTTCAACTTCGAATTTTACATGCCCAAACTCCGATTTTACATCGATAACTTAGCCACCGATTATATAATCGCTACCGCCATTACATACCAAGTATCTAAGTCCTTTAGAATCTCTCTCGGGCACGTGCCTAAGCAGATGTGCGACCAAGATATCGGGTTAAGTTGCTAACTTTTCACATTTCCCGCGACAATCTGGGCCTTGTCGCACGTCGTGAATTACTTATCGTCTAAACAGCAATAACGAGTTGCATTCCCGCCTCCCGCCTGTTACGACCTAGTTATTCATACGAATTTTAAAATTTCCATCTACGCGAGGAAATTACTTTCATCTGTTATTTTGCATTTGTTTTATTTGATTTGACTCCAAGGATCTTTCTAGCGAGTATTGAAATTGTTTAGCACATGAAATATTAAAGCATCGTACATATATTATATGACATAGGTTTGATATATGGATGATGTTTTTAAAATGTGTTATTAGATTGTTTCGTCGTTTGTGCATTCGTTACTGGCTCAACGCATACGGTACGGTAATTTTATATAAATTAATACGCAGGGTAATTTTGCATGGTGTTGCACAAATAATAATATCTCAAAATTACACTTTCATCTGTTAACATGTATAAATTGAATTGTGTCGCAATTTTTTTCCCTTAAAATTTTTGGGTGTATCCTTTATATACAGGTATCAGTTACAATTCTACATTAATGCGTATAAATTTACTAGGGAACGAATTAATTGCTCGGTTAAAGTTGTATGTGGACAATTTAGTTTGTTTGCGGTAAGGGGTAATAGGTAGTTCCCTACGCTTTGCAATTCACATTAACAAACTCGCGCTGCTTGCCTGGTGTGGTATTGTGGTCACTTTAGCCTTCCAACCCCGTTTAAGTTGACTTAACTTCGCCTGTTGTCTTTATGCCAATGTGTATGCATAACTGTTTTGAATATTAATCTACGTTAATTATAGCTAAAAAAACTGCTTGCATAAACAATGGGATAACAAAACTGAAAATTCACCTATTATTATGAAAATTTTGATTGACGATATTTGATATCAATTTGTAGTAAATATTACCAAAGAATTAATGTATTTATATAGAATCAAAACACATTAGCAGACAGTTAATCGTAAATTTCAAATATTCACTTCTTCTAACAACATAAAATCACAACAAATTCATTGTACTCAGATAAGATAAAACATCAAGGTATTTTATAAATTAGAAGTAGTTTCGTCGTTTTATAGTAGAAATAAAATAAGTAATTCATCTTTCTGACATATATTATTATCATGATACATCGAAAATTTTCACGACGTGCTTTGGATTTTACGAGGGTTTCAACCGACATTACGTAGAAGGGACGAAAAGGTTAGTAGCTTTTAGAAATCGAAACATTTTCGGATTCGATCAGAAGTATCTTAAATATGGGAAATACATTTTATTTATAGGAGACGCGACCTGCTGTTTGATAATGGCGTACAAGGCGTTGTCCTTTTGAAATCAAAAACATAATTTAAAAAAATTACAAATACGCTTATTAGTAAAGCTATTTTTGTCTATGCATTACAGGTTACCATAGATAGTGTTGAAGTCCTATACAAAATTTGAAGTATACTATTTTATATTGATTTAGAATTGTTTTTAAATGTTAATCTTCTTTACGTCTAGTTAGTCTGGGAGAACCTGCACTTTATAGTAAGGCCGTCCATTTACATCCTCTATCAACTTTTATTTTTTTACATGTAATTTACAAACCGTGATTTTGATGTGTTTGAGATGTTAATAAACTGTTTTTATTATACCTACATATGATATAAACGTATCTTGAAATATCTTCAAAAATTTAATTAGTATTATTTCTTCATAAAATAAAAGCTTGAACTTGAATTTGCAATGGTGTGACCATTGCAAATTCCATGAAATTGCAATACTTGTATGAAAATGATTGGTTTAAATTCATTGTATTGCAATTTAAAGTATTCTCTCTTCGATGAGGATGTCAAGATATGCTTAGCAGTATTGTTTTAAAGGATATGTTACTTATATTATGTTCCTATGATAAACTGCAATTGAATAATAATTTAAACCTACGTAAAGTCGAGTTTCATAGAATCGACCCCTTTTGAATTAATTTGTTCATAGAAAACTAATCGATTGTTAACGAGAACCTTGGTCATACTAAGTACTTTACACACGCTAAATGGGCATCAGAATGTTTGGCGAGACTGCCTGTACTTGACTTGTTAACTTTATCGAGTTGGATACATTAAAAGTTTATAAGCGAGGCAATTTAATAGTAGTTTTTACATCTACCTATAAAGAAATAAAGATAGCTAGACTAGCTAAAGTTTTACTCTTTACTTAAAAGATCATATCTTAAAAGATTACATCGTACAAGGTACGTAATACTATGCTATATATAATATACTCAATAATTTAACAGAATGGTATACAGTGTATACACCTGTGTGTATACACCTATTACAAACTAAAAGTAATCTTTAAATTAATTGTAAAATTGTCCATCAAACATTATTGTACTTTCAGTACTTTGCAGCATATAGAACAATCACAAAATATATTTACAACGATTTTTATATCTGCTAGGCCCAGGAAGTGCCGAGTTATCATAATGAAGGACATAAAACAAAAGGTGCGTGCCGTAATTGGAATGTGTTGGTGTCCTTACCTCAATTAATTAATATTCATATAGTTAAAGCGAAACAATCTGCGATTGACGAATTGCATATGAATTCTCTATGGATTTGTTGGTCATGCATTCTATAGTGTATTGTATCTTGCACAATATGGTACCTAAACAGCTCATTGTTATGTGTTTTATATTCAGGTAGGATATTTTGCGGTGTCAACGGCATGTACGGCGATGGGTTCATAGGTTTTCATACAATTTGAGGAAGACATGAGTTCTGAGTGTGTGCATGTCCAGTATAGCCTGCCATACCATTAAGAAGAGTCGCCGAAGCCGAATACTGGAGATCCTTTAGCTTTATCTAAACAATAATAATGCACACTAACCGTGAATGATATGCTAGTAAGCAATAAAATTATGTTCCTATATTTCGTTAACAATTTAATACGGTATGTATTAAATTGTTAACGAAACGGACAGGCATGTTATAATGTTTGCGTTTTACTTCTAAAAGTGTACACAGTGCGATATGATATGGCACAGCATTTCTACCCATCTACACATTTACAACGTAATTGTTGTAATGCTTTACCCTAATAAAAACACTAAAATAAATGATTAGTTAATCAATATTTCGTTATGCTATTTTAAATGGCAATCTTTATTTAATTCGTGTAACGTGTAAGTGAATTGAAACGTATTTTTATTTTCAAGTTTCACAATGATAAAACAGGTCAGGTTCAATTGTATTCGATATACGCGTTGCTATACGTTTTTTCGATGAAACTTTGCATTAACTTATAATTGATTTATACCATTATAATCGACTTGTTAGAAGCCTTATGATGAACATACTTTAGCATTACGAATCACATTTACTATAGCAATTCGTATTACTTTTTTCCTATTTTGTCCATTAGAAAGGTCTATAAATCGTAAAAGCCACATCTCATACTCTACGGTTATCTTGTAATGACCTACTTGCGTTGATTTGTTCAAATTGCTCATTCGCGGTGCTACATTTATATGACCTAGTTACTTGATCTTCAAGATTGATTTAGTACCTTGATAGTTCTTACCTTGACGACTATTTACAAAAAAACACCAATTGGGCGTCTGGTTTTAAAAGACGCGTTTCTCTAAAGCAGATAAAATTATTTAAACTAAGTTTAACTGTTCAAGCTAGAGAAAAATATATGTATTGACATTTTCCTCTGCGTTCTATGTAAAAACATAGCATTAGTTTTAGATTAAATAGGTAAATACTCGATTACAAAGGAATTCATTATCCATTGAAGATCTATTGTTATGAGCAACATATAATAGGAGCACATACATTAATACATGTAATTTACTTATTATAATGCTATTAGCTTAATGTTATTGAACATAATATATATGGTCATTAATACATTACACATAAAGTATATAACTTATATAATATTACAATTATTGATAATGAAATAGTTGTGTAATTCAGGTATCAATTCGATTCATGCTAAGGTTTTGTGTTATCTTAGAGAATTCGCTACTCTAATGGAAAACGAACCTTAATTTGTATAATAATTTACGCAAAATATTTAACGACACGTGGCAGTGGCTATTAAGCTCGCTCAGAGTCACTTTCCTAAATCAATTATTTTAATTACTAATTCGCGATTTTAATGCGTATTGTGTAATAGGTGTTATCGTAAATTCTGAACAGAAATAGTGGACAATAAAGGTTAAAATGTAATCTGATCGTCGAGATTTAACAATGCACTTGGGACTGGGAATGGTGGTAATTGCCAGTGTTACCGTTTTTACCCTTTTCTCTGTAACCGCTCTAAATTATACAAAATGGTATCAGGAATTACTAGCTGAATTAATTAATAAATTAAAATTTAATTTGTGCTTCCTGTCAACTTGATAAGGTTGTCTATATCTATACTTATATATATTATAAAGAGGAAATATTTGATTTTTTGTTTGTTTGAAATGAATAGGCTCCGAAACTACAGTACCGATTTCAAAAATTCTTTCACCGTTGGCAAGCTACCCTATTCCCGAGTGACATAGGCTATGATGAAACATAGCCTATGCCACTCGGGAATTTAGAGTTCAAAAAAATTAGGGATGCTTACTAAAACTTGAATAATCTAACCCAAGGTGTAAAAAAATAACAAAAAACTTCCTTCAATCGCGTGCGCTGCGAAAACTATTAATGATAGAACAAAATGATGTATTTCAATTTTTCAGGACACATCACTATCTATAAAAAATGTCACGACAGCATGTCTCTATCTTTTATAGTTACGTCACAATAAGCGTCCTTTTATTAATTTTTTTTTATTAAAATACCACCGTTAGAAAAGGCTCTTTATTCGTACCTAGATATTATAGATCCTTATCAAAATAAATACCAACGTTTCACATAAGCTACAATTCAATGGCATAACCACCAAAAAAGCATGGTGGATTGGTGTTCTCCTGCCGTTTCTCTTGAATAGTTTACTACTATGTAATATAACAAAAATCTTAGCCACAGCAACGCTTGGCCGAGTCTACTAGTTTATAATAATAAGTGTAGTAAATTCACTTTAACTCAAGTTTGCACAAAGCTCTCTGTATTCGTTTTTTTGTAATATTTATCTTATAAAAGTTCTCTGCTGCATATCATTATTAAAAGTATTAAAGCTGCAGCTGTACCTGTAAGGGTGGGTGAAGGCATGTTGAAGAATCTTTAATCAATGAAAATGTACTTACTAAAGCTTAGTCATTTTTTGAATGAATCACATTTGACCATGAATTCCCGTCGCGTTTGAATCAGCAAGAGTATGTCTCCTAGTAACGTAACGTGGCAACATGGACGGATGTCGCGACACTGACTCAGAGTGGTTTCGACTCTACTTTTACAAATACCCCAATATTTCTTAATTGCTAATATTTCTTTATATGACTTCACTTTTATTTCAAAGACTATATTTTAAATGTAACCGACTTTAGTATTCGTCGCCTTTTCCTAAAACAATGTTAAACTTTTTTTAATGTATGAATTAAAGCGATTATAATAGCAACATAAACCAATTTTCTAATAGTTATTTTATCTTCTAAATCAGAAGACTAATTACTGGTTATTAATTCGCAATTTTTATCTTCTCTAATAAATAATAAGTCGTAAGAGTTGTATCTTTAGTACTTTTTTCTCAGCCAGATTTTGTATACAAGATTTTTCCTAAACAGAAACCCACAACCCTCGCTGACCACATTTCTTCCCTTTTTATGAGAGTAACAGCGATACTGCAACGCAAAGTTATTGAAGATAACAAACTGTTTTTTTACAATTATCTTATATTCAAAGGAAATCAATGAAGCATATATTATTGTTTGTTCAGCAGATTTTAAGGAAAAATTTCATTGAATAAAGATTTTCAAGATATTAAATTGAGACGTATATTGAAATTGAGGGAATTTTCGATTCCATTACGGCTTTTCTTGATATTAAAGGTAATGTATCATTAAGATTAGAAAATATAAATTTAATTAATAATTAGTCTGATATTTTATTGTTGTGTGAAATGGTATTACTCCTATTGATATAAATAAGACATGCAGGATACTTATTCTGTTTGGTAACATTGAAAATAATACATTATATTTCTAATCGATTTACCTGTAAAATGTTCAAGAGAAGAAACGGTACCTATATATCTAGTCATTATATACTGCTCAAAACAATTAGCGGAACAAGATTTTTCTCCTTTCTATTGCTTAAACTAAAATTAGATTTAAATTATCTTGTACGCTATTTTTTACCTTGTTAATTTGTTAATTACTACAATTAATAAAAAAATTAAATTTGTATTTTTTTTATTAAAAAAAAATTAAAATGTGCATTGTAGACGAAAAACAAAGTGACGTCTTTGAATTTTCATTACTTTCTAATCACAGAAAACACATTTTAAGTAGTTTTTTTCAATCTTTTGAGTATTAATAGAAATTGAAGTGAGCCTTTTGAGTATTGTTATTCATTGAAGCGAGTGAGTTTAGGTCATAATGCCAGATCTGACTGAATTGCATATATCCCGAGCTATCGCTTTGCTTGAAGAGGGTCGAACTATGCGTTATGTAGGAAATTATCTAGGAGTAGCCCCTTCTGTTATCTACAGACTTTGGAAGCGATACCGTGAGACGGGAGAATACTCACGAAGGCGTGGTCAAGGTCGAAAGAGAAAAACTACACGTTTGCAAGATCGCTACATCGTCAACTGTGCTTTACGTAACCGCACCACAACTGCAAGAGATCTACAAAATACACTAAGGACGGCTACTGGTGTAGAAATTTCCGACCAGACGGTAAGAAATAGGTTGTTGGAAGCCAATTTGAGATCACGCCGACCAGTTCGGGCTGTGCGTCTAACAATTCAACATAGACAAGCTCGCCGACAGTTCGCGCAAAATCACGCTAATTGGCAACTTCGACATTGGAGGCTTTTTACTGACGAATCACGATTCCGTCTAACACGTTGCGATGGTCGTCTCCGTGTTTACAGACGCCCAGGCGAGCGATACAGTGCAGCAGCAGTCCAGGAATATGACAAATTTGGATGTGGCTCTGTGATGGTTTGGGGCGGAGTTAGTTTGGACGAGCGCACAGATCTCGTCGTTGTTCCCGGGCGCTTGTGTGCTCAAACTTACATTGAAAATGTGCTCGAAGATCATGTTTGGCCCGCAGCATATGGTATGGGCCCAGATTTTCTTTTAATGCAAGATAATGCCAGGCCGCATACTGCAGCCATCACGTCAGATTACTTACGACAGCAGGAAATCCGTGTAATGGAGTGGCCTTCCATGAGCCCTGACCTAAATCCAATTGAACACATTTTATTAATTGTAATAATTAACAAATTAACAAGGTAAAAAATAGCGTACAAGTTAATTTAAATCTAATTTTAGTTTAAGCAATAGAAAGGAGAAAAATCTTGTTCCGCTAATTGTTTTGAGCAGTGTATTTTTCAAACTTCATAGAGGTTATTTCATCAGCGCAATCAGTCATCCTTTCTATTGGGAGTGCCATGCTGTTGCCTTCGGGCTTCAGCCAAATGGCCAGGCACGACCGGGGCAGTACCACTAGCTCTCAGACTACCGGCGTGAAGTGATGCAAAAGGTTCGCCTTATTCTACTCGCGTTTCGTGCGGTGATTCCCGGAGCCTGTCCCCCCTCCCAAGAAATATGAAAGTGCAGAACAAACAGATAACAGATATGCGAGTGTGGGGGTAACACACTCACTTGCAGTGGAGAATCCCCCTCTGGGCGTCCTCTACCGGGTGCTGAGCGCAGCACAGCTGCCCCTCGGCGGGCGCTCTACGACCAACATAGGTCAATTACTAATCGATCTCGGGGCAAACGGATCAAACCAACAAAGGCACCCCCTTCACCACTCGCCGTGGACTGTCCACTATCATTTAGAGACTGCGAAGCTGGCCTTGCTCTTTCTTACCGAGAGTCAGATATCCCCCCAACTGATACTTTTTCTCCTATCCGGGGTAAAAATTGGAACATTGTTATGCTATGTGGAACCAGCTGCCCATTGAAGTATTTCCGAATCAATTCGACTAAGGGTCCTTCAAGAAAAGAGCGTTCCAATTCTTAAAAGACTGGCAACGCTCTTGTGAGCCTTCTGGCAATGTCAGTGTCCATGGGCGGAGGGGTGGTTTCACTTAACAACAGATGAGCCCCCTGCCTGTTTATTACTTTAAAAAGTTTTTATAAAGAACTTAATATAAGATGCACTAAAGCTTATCAAAGTAAATCCACTTCCTCATACATTATTTATCGAGTAATTTTATTTCAAAATATAATTACATAAATGATTATTAGAGGCGGGGAAATATAGTATCGATTTATCATTTTACGATATGCTAAATCATTTTATGAAATTATCAATTCTATTATCGGGCCACATTTCTATTAGTGTAAAAATACTATTTCCAGTGCAAGTTGTATATATACGATGGGGCTGAAATATCTATGCGTCAAGAAGTTCAAAACCAATCGCGTATCGCGGGAATCTCCTAAGTCCTATTTGTATACCATGCTGTGTGTATTACTAAGCCAGTGAGGCGAATATAACAAGTTGCGGTCGACTTAATTACTTTTTAAATAATAATGGCTAAACCGTGGTAAAATCTGTGTGAAATTAGAAAAGCTGGTCATTGACCAAACGATCTTTCGTGAATTATTATCACGACACTTAAACGCTCGGTCAAACTCAGTTGCAGTTTTTCCTCACGACATTCATTTATTATACTTTATTATATTTTGTTTTCTCGTTGGTTATGGTAAACGAAAGGTAATTTGTATTTTTAAAGTATCGCTTATTATTAATGATCTTGTGTCATTCGTTCGGGACACAATTATATTTAATTTTGCGGATGTTTTAATTTTTTACAGGGAATATAATTTTTTTTTTTAAATTAAGTACGTAGCTATTATTCTTATTTTTTTTTTGTTTTTTTATTGAATAAAATATTCAAGTAGCTACAGGTTTTGCTCAGTAACAAATATTGAAAATAAGTTGTTGGATATGCTTGCTTGCCGTATGCAATCAATTTCTTTTGATTTATGTTGTGCTACGTATTATCAAAATTTGAGAGAACAAGTTGCGTGACTGAGACAGAGACAAGTAAGCTTGTTTATAGGTATACTTGCAATAATTATATGTGCAACTTTTTCTCGGTAAAGCAATTACGAAAGTTTCTCGATGTGTTCTCATTAAACTGCATTCATGACTTGCTACTAACATTTCCTGCACTGAGATCAAGGTCTTTCAGTTTATATTTATTTTATGATTTTCATAATTCCACACCAATATTTCATTGTTTGGGAATTATCGTTTATTTAATTCGTTTACCACAAATTCTATTAGTTTTGATTAATAGATATTTGAAATGTTTTCATTAACTCTTCCTTCTACTACCCTTTAACCGCACAATGTATTTAGTAATGTTAAACCATTTTAATGAATTAAAAATTGATTTATGATCTTCATAAATTGTGCTGTTTTGTTGTATATTTTTATGTTATTATCAACACTAACACGATTACAGATTTTTCTACTTTCAATGATTTGTCAAAGAAATGTTCAAAAATATTTGTGAAATCTGCAAATTTTTTAACTCCCATTCAAAAGTTGCGAAATTATAGGAAATTACAGCTAACTAAATTTTGCATTTACACAGCAGCGTTTATGCAAAATTTTATTCGAGTTCGAATGAAGTTGGAATATGGTATATAATCAAGTTGCACTTCACTTGTAAGGCGACAGTCGACGCAGGGCGGCGCTTGCGACCTATACTGACACGGAAGCTTCGTCCACCATAGCCTCCATTCCTATGTAAATCAAGTAAAGCGTCTAACAGATAAAACCAATTTGCATATCCCATTTGTCTCTCTTATGTCTGTTTCCTGGCGAGGCAAAATTGGCGTATCACAACCATATGAATGTCAAACGAAATATAGACAATGGGTTATTGAACATAGTGATTTGGCATTCATTGTGGGCTGTGGCAAGCGGGTAGCGGTACGGGAAGATGTGTACGTACTGTTGAATGTGGCGTGGATGGAATAATTTAGGTGCCTGGCACAGATAAGATACTTACAAAGCGATATCAATCACATTAATATTCAATTGAGTTTGTTTTTATGGGGTAATTAACTTAGTCTGTTGTACGTTTGGGTTCTGATTTAGGGATGACCCATTCTTGGGTTCATTTGCGTAATTGCGGTAAAAAGATAATGTAATATGCTAATAGCAGACATTCTTAATTTAAATTGTTTAAATAAAAAAAATAATTGTAAACTGTTGCCTTATATGGCAAGGCGCTTTGATCTTTTAATATCAATGAAAACAACTTCTTGCACTTTAACATTTTAAATGTCATGTTTTAGTTATCTTGTTATATTATTACTCACATCCATATTATGCTATTATATTTCTTACATGGTATGCTGTTAGTCTAGTTGGTCAAGGTATTTAAACTTGAACTAGAGTTATAGTTTTTTCACGGATGCACCATATCGACTCATTAAGTCTTCTTAAGGCAGGTAACCAAACCCGTCTAGAGATTACATAGAATCAATTATATCGGCTGTCGAGTTGCACCAGCATCCTGCACTGGCTTTGGTGTCCAGTTTTTTATAATACATGTCTATAGTTTTTTCTTTAAGAGCCTTAAGCGAGTTTAGTAGCAATTAAGCGTTAACTTTAAAGGCTTAGGTTGGAAAATCTGAGAGACACTTAAGAATATTTGGCGTTTGACTTCGCAAATAACATATAAGTTGACTGGCTCGTACTTCATTTTTTAAATTCGTCTTTAAAAGAGCTTTTTTTACATACTCTAAAAAAATATTTCACATTTTAAATCTTTTAATAAAATAAATATTGCTTTGAAAATATATACATATATAGCAGTTTTGGTACTACATTATAGCCAAACGATTTAAAAAGAATTACTGAGACTCCTATGAACAAAATTAAAGGAGCGTTTCCCATTATTTTGTCGGTTATTGTGATTCTGTTCACAATGTATTAAAATTAGTTAAAGAAACAATGTTTGACATAACATAATCAAAAGTACAAAAATCTCAGAATCATCAATTCTTACCGCCTCTGTGATTTAGTGGTTAACGCGCATGAACGAAAGCGAAACAATATTTTTTGTTAGTTACAGAAGGAATTTAAGGTAAGTATCCTAAATAATATTAATAAAAATAGTATATTTCTCTTTCAATTATAAACAGTTGATGGGATGGATGAAGATTCAAATAAAAATAATATACAGTAATGATCAAACATTTTATACGGTAGAATTAAAAATTGTGCGACTAATATATTCCGGGAATTTAATAATAAAGTAAATATCTAATCTGCTATAATGTTAAATGTTAATAATGCCTTAGAGATACTACAACCATATCATTGGCTATTGTCCAGGCTGTGTAAAATGTGAATTTCAAATTCCAAACTGGATCAGTCGCTGTCGATCCGCAGATAACTGAAATAACTTTAGAAGCAGTATTGGCCTGAATAGTGGCGACCTTGTTTACATTTCCTGAACCGAACTCGAACAATAAATGAGTATCTGTTTACGTGATGAGATTCATAACGAACGCTTTTGTACTTCGCTGAGTGACTTGGAATAACTGTTCAATGCACCCGCAGTTGTCGTATTTTCGATAGCCATAATAGTAGTAATATTATATCTTGTCAAGTGTAAATATTAATATTAAATAACTATTACACTGGACATCAGGCCTTAACGCTAACGATCACTTTCAGTCAACTCTTTCAGAAATATAAAAAACAGCGATATTAAATATTGCGAAGTGCGAGAAAAGCACTAACTTCTAAAACAACTTACTACGACTAATAAAAAGTTATACAAAAAAAGATTTTAACAATCCAAAAAAAATATACATAATGACAACAAATAACTTAAAGACACAATTAAAAAAAAATTACGTATGAGGAATGATAAACTCACACATGTAGCAGTATTACCTTTCAATTAACTGAAATGTTACGCAGCCGATTTTAAAATATTTTTTTCGGTTGATTTGTACATAGATACATAATAATAAAGAAGCAAACGCTGACACCACCGCAGGGTAATTGCCTCAATAACAATTCTGCCAGTCATGGTGACATAAAGATTCATTCCTGAAATACTGTCCAAAATTTGAAAACTTAAGCAACTAAGATAAGGAAACTTTAAAGCGAAGTTTAGATCTTACGAATCTCAAAGTCTCTCAGTCCAACGCTATATTACAAAACAGAACTATCTTACAATACCATATGAAATGTAAAGATAAGGTTGTAAAGGCAAAAGTTTTCTCATCCCCATTCAAATTACTTTACGATAGACGCACAGACTTACGTACCAGCTTTATAAAAGATATTTTCTGTCTTTGTAAAAACTATAATCGTATTTAATAATAGCTAACAGTAGTTGTCAATATAAGTAAGTAGAATGAGTCATGAGTTTTCTATATTGCAACGAAAATGTTATTTTATTTGAAGTAGTTCGGAAGCGAGTGACTCAATTCCCTTCGAAGATAAATCACTTTTTTCCACAAACACGCTGAGCGACGCAAAAAGTAATTGATACCAACAATTTATTACTGAAAGCTGTGAGCGAGTACTATTTTGTACGAAAAACTTTTCATAAATGGTGTTGTAGCTATACGAATTGTGAAATGTTTAAATTTAACATAAAAGTTATGAAATATTTCTAGTACACAAATAATCCTTTCAACTTACCCAAAAGTTTAAATAATTCTTTGAATATCGTTCAAGTTTAAATTGCATCAAGTAAGAAATAAGCTTTTGCTGCCAAAGTCAGTTTAAGTTGCTATGAACTTTGTACAAGGGCGGGCGGTGACAATTGCCGCCCGCCCAGTATTATGAAAGCCGCCCTCCACAACTAACGTGTGTTGAGTTCGGCTTGATTTTACTCCGCTAACGTAACATATGGTAACTATAACTACTGAGTGAATAAATATGTGCGCAATAATTAACGAATGATTTCTATCTCCAGGACCAAGCCAAGTATTAGGCAATATTTAAACTAATATCTAAATCATTAACAGTTTGTGAATGAATTTTGTTTTCTATATCTTATTTTTTGCCTCAACGTCTTAGGTGCATTAGGACATTTAATGAGACAACCTTAAGGTAAGTAAGATAAAAAAATATTTGTGTTACTTATTAGTAGCTTATTTAGCTTAATCATGTATTATTCACACAAGTGAACTGGGAAATTTAAAAAAATATATATTATAAAATAGCTTGTTTATTTATAAATCACTAGCAAACTCGGCGAACTCCGTTTCGCCACCAGATGGCTTCATTTTATGAAACATTTCGTTTGGTGATCCCGCTTTTCTGTTGAAATTTTTCCTGAATTTCCGTGAAAATCGGTTCGTGCGTTCTGGAGTTATAGCGTCAGGAAGGAAAACCCGACTTATTTTTATATAGTAGATAAAGGAACAATCGATGACGAACTATACCTAACTTTTACTGATCTGAAACCAGACTACTACAAATATTGGCAAATCAGCTTTATCATACCGTATTCAGTGGTCAAATGCTCCACACTCGGAGTGCTGTGTCCACTCTCCAGACTCAAGAGTCGTGGAAAAACAAACAACCCTCTTTAACGACTACTTGTACCTGGCTGAAATGTCAACAGCCGAGTAACGTTCCTGTAATATGTTTTACATCACGTTCTAAGATGTAATATGAAGACCCGACCGGGTCAAGTCCTTGACCTTGAATCTAAGTTGTTGATTCAAGTAACAAAACATTGTGTGTTTAGGATTATGGTCATTAAACATCCTTTAAAAATTCTCACGTAAATTAGTGTCCATAGATAATTATGACCGCTTTGTTATTTTGTAAGTTTGACATTGAATTAGTAACGTTGGTGTTGTGTAATTTAATTGGTGTAAGTCAGTATATCGTGGGTTAAATGCCCATACTGACTAAGAATCAACTTGGGGTGTATATGTAACACATTTGCAAATAGTTATTATAATAATATTTGAATACATACTGCAACGTAGCAAAATTTATATAACTTCTCATATTAAAAAAGTGGTTTAAGTTCGTTCAGTATCTCGTCAACTAATAAATAAATACATAAATGTAAAATAGTCACACAAACACACATACCCCATGTGGTTTCTTTATATGTGTATCGCTATAAATATTCTTTTTTTTGTTTTACGTTGCAGCCTGTGTAATAATGATTGATTATTCTCAATAAAATTTTCTCTACTTTATAAGACCTTCTGTCGCTCCGAAGTGGTGGAGGCCTGATGACCTGTAACACACATCTTACCTTTAGTAGGCATCAATCGCACACAAACTAGCATTTTCCCTAAATAGAAGTAAGACAATTATTTATTTATAATAGTATATAACTGTCACTTGTTTATGTACTAAGTTTTTATGAGAAAAATGAATAAAGATTATTATTATTATTATTATTCACTAATTTGTACTACTCAAGTATTCTGTCCTATTTTGAAAATAAAAGTTCGTTTTCCATCGCGTTCTTTAATTATACTTAAATTGGATAAAGCTATCGCCCTCTCGGCCCTCTCCCTATTCTAATGGTCGCATCAACCGTGTCCATTTCCGTTCAGTAACAGTTTCCTTCCAAACCTATAAGCTCAGTCCCTACGTAAAGCGCATTTGAACTCTTTTACAAAATAATGTATGCATGGAGTGCTTGTAAGGACTTAAAAGTAACAACTTAAACCGGTTCTTTACCACGTCGACCACCGGATGAAAAGTCTTTATTTCTGTTTCTTTTCGGTTCAGTGATCTGATCAAAGGTATCGCGTATCCCATAGGAGAGAAAGGGACAGAATGTTTCTATGACACGAAAACGAAGATAAACGATGTCAGCCGATGCGCCAGCGCCGGCTTGTTTGTCTCAACTCAACTACAGATTCTACTATCAGCCTTAGTTATAAGGAAACAAACGTTATAAATTTAATTGTGACGTAGTTTCATTGATGTTTTGAAAGCTATTGTTTTTAATCAGCATGTGAGCCACTATATAAAAACTATGTCGTCAAATGTGTTGTAAATTTTTTGGAGTCCCTTTAAATTTGAACCTCAATTATTAAATAACGTATAAAATTATACACACCATATAAAATTATACACACCATATAACTTTCGAGGAATTTGAATCAATAGCGTGAAAAATAGAGTCAAAGGGGGAATGTAAAGGTTGCACGCTATACACGACTAACATTGAACGTGAAGCAAGGAGGTGAGGTCCAATTTACTTAATTTTATAGTCGCCTACAGCTGTATTATAAACATAATATTTTGAAGTAGATTCGTTCACCGTAGGTGTAGTTTTTTAATTAGAAAACTGTTTTCAAAGTTTAAATTATAAAGTTTATGTGATTTACCGTCTTTATGTAATATTTGATTTAGTGGAATCTTTCGTCTTTTACCAGGAAATCATTAGAATGTTTTAAATATGACAAAACTTAGTAATAATTCGATGTAATTCGTAAAATTGCGACAGAGCCTAGACATTAGCCAATATTAGATATCTTTCCAAACACTTATTACATAATAATGAAGGAAGCTAAACATTTAAGCGCTGTCTTGTTTCATCGGTGAGTAGGCCAATAGACTACGGGAAAGATGCGCTGTGACCCGCAAGTCAAGACCTCAAACCTTGCTATCATGACATTTATAAAACAACCTTAATTATCTCGAATTTATACGATCAATTAATTAGTTTCCTGAAGTTCGTTGCGTAATGCGTTTATAAGATTATGTAAATTGATATGCAATCGCTTACGCTTGGCCGTTGGGAAACAACAATTCGCTTTCATTACTTTCATATTGAATGTTATATTTACCAATGGATAAATTAATACGCTCATCGGTGGTAAAACAATTGAAAAACTACTTAACCGATTAATCTTCCTATATGTGAGTAACAATAAGCAGGAACTTTTATTTAAAGACACGAGGTATAACGGAAGCTATTGTATTGTTTTACTTGAAAAACATTTTTTTATTTCACCTATACTTACCGCATTATCTCTAATCAACACTTATTTTAAAAGCATAATTAAAAAAATATTAATATTCATGCATTGCTTACAAGCTTCATAATAAAACTAAGGACGTTACATAATAGTTTTAACTAACTTAATTTTATTTTATGTGGGAGAAAGGTGAACTTAAGTAATAATATCTTACACCAAAACTCGGATTCACTTCGCCAAGCTGAAAATGTAAGCCCCTTGTATAAATTCGTTGCATACAACTTTTACTCTGACATTTAAGTACTCACTATCCGTGAAATGCACATTTTGTTCATGTTGCACTTGTAAATGTCGATGGGATTCGCGACTGTAGCAGAAACACGTTCGGTTAACTGTTATTCCGCGGTCATTAATTTTAAACAGCATTTGCAACTATTATAGAATCACATACAGTAGCTTAAGATTGTTGGCTGTGTTGCTCTGCTGATTAGACTAGCGACTCTCAACCATCGTGTGTTAGAATGCAGTTGGTGTTAAGAAAAACATCATCAAGAAACAAATACAGAATATGTTATTCTGGTACATAGGTATATGTGTACGTAGACATATTGTGTCCGTCCTATTGGGGGGGTTCTGTTTATACAACAGGAGGATTTGTGTCTAAACTGGTTGCCTCACGAAGTTTTTGCTTCATTGGAAGAGCAAATGCAGTAATATTTGGTTAAGAATCGTACTAGTTAACCTTTATTATAGATGTTACATTAATAGAACTATAACTTAATTTTGTCTAAATAGACAAATAAGAAATGTGCATAGACAAAACACTATAAAGTAATAAACAAATGCTTATTTTCATTATAGAGTAAAATGTATAGTTGAAGTGGTACCGAGAATTAGCTGTTAAAAACATTTTTCTCCTTTAAAATACCAAGAAGCAACAACATTAAAGATTTGTGAACACGATTCCGTGCTATCAAATATATGCATTAACGATACATCGTACACGTCTATCAGAAATCTGACCTCACGGCAAACAGCATCTTGGGACGTGACGATATAATAATGACTACATGCAGTGTTGCAGTTTCTGAATGTAGATTCTAGATAGTTCTCAAACACGATAAGGACATTTTAGTGGTCGGGGGCGCTGTGGGATATTTTCTACAAAATTCACGACTAAATGGAATCCCGAATCGAAATATTTTATGTATTGGCTTTGGCTGTCCAACCGACTCCGCTTTGGTTTAACATAGACTAGACTGATTTAGATTTTAAATTCGATTACGTGCAAATAGGTTAGAGTTTTAAGGCAGCGATAAGTTTGACTGCAAAGTACCTGTCTCATATGGTTCTAGTGGTCTAAAGTAGCAGTTTATCGAATTGACCGTTATCCGAACTGTCAACTGTCAGTTTGCACTTAGGGTAAGTTTCAGAGAATTAGCACTGAGCACAAGAAAATGACGAATTAGATTTTGACTTACGGAAGTCATAGTCTCGATTCTAAATCGAGCCGTTATCGTCGACATCCATAAAATTATCTTTAATGATGAATATCTAAAAACTCTGCAACTCTGCTACAAAATTTAATCACTTAAATAAAGATAAGAATACAGAGTTCAACATGCGAGACATAAAGGTTAATCACGATTTATAAACAATATTTAATCATAATCAATAAACAACCGTGAGATGCCCGAGGATTACTCTTAATAAATTAAAACATTATATACATTTCCGGTTTGGCGTTTAGCTAGTTAATAAATAACACAATTAAAAGCATAAAGAAAGATTTGTATAAAATTAAAATATTAAAATTTAATGTCTACAAATGTACCATTGTTGAATTATAGAAGTATTCTGTTTCTCGTCTTTTTAAGACAGCAGAGTAGCTCAGTTTTAATATATTTTATTCATATAAGATTCAGAGAAGTCAGTGTTGCTTTTCAAAGTTATTTAATTAATATTTATGAGATACAATCGTCGTGTCTCACAAGTCGTAATAAAAGCAGTTGAACTTGGTCTTTACCTTTCTAATAAGAACGCTACAAGATCTATCAATTATTGAGCGTTTAAATTCTAGATTATTTTTAAGATAATACAGATTTACAGCGTTTAATCCCTGTTAAAACGCATTATATTCTACGTTTTATATGCAAAATGATTCATTGTTATATTCTGTTTGTTTTTATGTTTTATTTGTCTTTGTTAAAGGTATACCGCCATCAGGGTCACCTTTTTCAAATTTATATTATTTTTCTATTTATCCATTTTAATAATTATTAATATGTAGTTTAAGAATATTGTAAATACTCTAAATAAAAAGTCTTACGATTTGAATATAGAGTTTGTAAATACCCCGAGGCTTAGAATAAAGCAGATAATATTGTTATTTAATAATATAACTATATAGTGGTAAATGTTTTCCTTTATTGAATATAACACATACATTTTTCATCCAAATGTTAGACAGATGATGCCATGGATATATTTTTTTATGAGACAGGAGGCAAACAATGAGGCGGGTCGCTTAGAGTCTAGTGCATGTGGTAAGGACCATAGACACCTGCAACCTCAGGTGGCTTGCAAGTGCCTGCCGGCCTTTAAGGTAGCACCCTCTTCTCTGGAAGGCCCCTACTGTTCGGAAACCTGGAATGGCAGTTCGTTCCATAAAGTAATGCGCGACAAGCAAGTCCTAGTGCAATCATGGAAAGCCAGACGTCACGGTGGACTGGGTGGAATTTCGCATTTTTTCTTGACGACCGATGGACTATGTAATGGACTCACTTTAAAGTCGTTATATATTTATTAATCTATTTGTTTAAAAATAAAGTTTAATAGAACATTATACAAAACGTCTCTTCAAATACAGGAGTATATTTTAGCTTTTATACAGGACAATGATTATATTTATACTTATATGTAGCTTCGAGTTTAGGTTATCATGTGTTGGTTGATGCTCAATGCCAAATTAACTTGTACAAGGAAACCCCAAAAATGTCTCACCGAATATACAATTGGATATAATGAATTCCAATGGTGAAAATTATTGTAATCTGGGTAAAGCTAACAAAGAAGCCTGTCAGTAGCTATACCTACTAATTTTGGTATATTACAAATACGATGAATGGCAAATATGTTGACACTGTCAACAAAATAAATCGTTGCCCGGTAAACCCGTTTTTACTTATGAAACTAATTTTTATTATTTGTCTCTGCACAGACATCATTTAACATTACGAACTAGCTTATGTGTAACGTAATTTGCAAAAAATATATATAACATAAGAAACCAATATCACTACTTACCGTCTCTATTAAGGGGAAGACTCTCTTCATGTGTGCTATTTTGTCCACTTACCATTGTTTAGCAGTTAAGACTTAACTTAAGACACATTAATTCACTATTTCTAATGGTTTTGTCCTTTTCTATCTTCTCATTAGGCTCGTGGTGTCAAAAAGTTTTTTAGCCTCGACATTCACGTGTTGGTGGAGCCTTTGTTCGTGTGCTCCAGCAAACTTTTTGATCATGGTGGCCACGTCCTCTACATTAAGGTCCCGATGGAAGTCGTAATTGGATGAAACTAATTAAATATATAATCCTTTAAATAAGAATACAAAGGAAAAAAGCCTACTTATTTTAAGACACATTATGTAAAAACGTTTTTGACGCGTTAGTAATACAATAGTTAAAGTAATTTAATAGTCTACCATCGTATCCAGTCTGTATCTTAAAAAGAATTGCTAACCATTATATTTTACGTAACTCAATAGCGAGCACTTATTATTTTAAAGTTTCTCATTGCAGTAGCAGTATAAAATAAACGTATAATTATTATGTTAATACTAGTACAGTATTTACATACAGTTGTGACTAGTTTTATAATATTTCATATTAAATATTACTAAGTTCAAAATTGTAACGTGTATAGGGCTAATTTAATGATACCGCACTTTATAGCAAGGGTCCTCTATTGCTTTTCTTTTGTATTTCGCTGCATTATTCCAAAGTCTACTTGCCTTGCAGCCTTTTGTCTTTACTTTAAGTCAGGTGTATCTACATTAAACAGGGGACATTACAAAGGACGAGAATTATAGCTTGACTTTGTGGTGAGCAGAGAAGTACTGGCCTTTTAATATGCACTAAGTTAGTTGAGAGAAAATAGCTTTATAATCTGTTCTAAAACATAGTTTCTGAGTTTTTTTAAATACTTCCAAACTTTAGTTGCTCAGGACAGTGAATATAGAAACTTTTTTTTTTACCACCGAAAAACTATCATCACGTTAATAATAAAGTGACTAGGAAACTATATGTAGAGACATCTATATTATGGTATAGACTATGGTGTAACAAAATACATATGTGCTCTAATATAGTGATTAGAGACTTATCGAAGCGAGTTAAAACCAACCATTCAGCATTCTTAATTTTACTTTTTCTATTTAAGGTTACGAATAGGTATTTATTATGTATTATCACGCTAATATTATAATTATTTTCCTAAACATTTATTTACGTATAGCGTTGGCCTAAATAGAGTATAAAAATAGGTATCGATGAGCTTTTAACATAATATTATGTTAATTAAGGACCTGCTTCTTGACCTACTTAGTACAATACTGTTGTCTCCAAGCCTACGTTATGCTTGTCGTGGTAACTTTACGCCAACACATCACAAACTATTTTCTTGTTTGGGTGTCATGTAATTTTGATATATTGAGTGGCTTATTATGTAGATTATGATAATTAATTCATATCTGCATGGGTGTGGTCCTTTATGGTGAAAGAGTAGAGACGAGAAAAAAGTTTACGGTTAACTGAACTTAATAATGTCTGTTGTGCGCCAAAGTGCATTCATTATTTTTAGCATCGTATTTACAAAATAAAAAAAACAAAACGGTCAATCAATAATTGTTTTATACTCTATATTTGTGTCAAACTGAAATATTTCCCAGGACCAACCCAAACCTCACGTGAAATACATACGTATATAACTGAAGTCAGACCATATCTCATCAGTCATCATCTCTGGCGTTGAGTCTTCAGCAGCTTCACCGACTTAAAAGGCAACTTTGCTTTTCGTAATAAAACATTTTTAAATTTCTTTGAATCATAACATCAGCAGTCGTCTGAGATAACTTTCATTTCATTAGTAGATGTTTACTATTAACTTCATTTAATAACATTTTTCCGTACTCGAAATTATGTTAGACCAAAAGTTTGTACTCAAAACTATAATCAGTCATAAACATAAAAGGCACATTGTGGAACAAAGTCATATGTTATATGCCCTATGAACGCACTTAAAGTACTGGTATGCCTTATCTCCAAGATTTCCTGAACATGGCCATCAAACTCGAGAAACCGCTCATTAATTACACCTTGGAACACGTTACTTAAGAAATCATTTACGTCTCGATAATACCTATCATATTTAAAAGGCTTTTTCAATCTGTGATATGTAGGAACTTGAGTGTTCATAAAGTTTAATGTATGTCTATGTGTTACGTTTTTGATAGCTAGTTGTTTTTTTTTACCTAAATCCTACGGACCTTATTTCCTAGCTAGCCTTATAACCTAAGTGGTGATTAATATTTTCATACATACGAGTATTCCGTCACCGTTGAACCCTATGTAGTGTATCAGGCATAGAAGCTTCAGTTCCGTATAGAGGAAAATGATTGAGTTAACTTAACAGATATAGAAGTCTGTACCCAAGTCCAAAATTTTCAGCATTTGTTTTAAATATAAATGTGCGTTTATTTCGTAACAACCTCGGGGTTTTATTGGGTACAAACAATGTGTTTTGGTTCGAATAACACAATGGCTACTTATGTTACAGCGAAGCTTCTTTGTAGTTAGCTCGAGGCAATGGCAATTTTCAAAAGGATATTTCCTTTACTGATGATAAAGTCTTAGTCTCAGAAATCTTGTATACATAATGGAATCGTTGTATAATTTAACGTTTGTGAAACACTAAGTTTTTTCTAAAACATCTTTTATGTTCTTTAAAGTAATTTTAACCTTAGATCTGTCAGAAAAAATTACTTTAACGTATCCACGTAAAATGCACGAAGTTGTTTTATAACAAATTTTCGTCGGAAATCGAACCCTTCACCAAGGTGGTTACAAGCTGTGAGTCACGGTGATTTATCACTCGGACTTTTGAGTGGTTTGGATAAAATCAATAGTGGACTATTATTATCGCTGATTATAGAAGGTCCATTTTGTGTCAACTAGAACAATGAGCTCGCGTGACAATGTCTGCGCAAGAAAATAGAAACTGAGTGCGATTTACCATGATTTATCGTGCCGCTATAAACCTACCTGGAAAACTTTGAAATTAAATATAAAATGGCTTTTTGCTATTGCGGTTAATTACTTGCTTACTTAAGCTGCTTAGTAAATACTTAGTGCTTTAATTACTCCTATTTTAATACTTACTATAAAAATGCTATAAAATTGCAAATATTTTTTAAACATATAAATTAATTGTACCATGTTTACTAAAGTTTTTGTTAGCAATTTATTGTGTGTAAGTGGATAAAATAAAATCTTTCAGTTTTTCTGTAAACTATGTTGTTCTTGATTGATCGGTCGATATGTACGTGAATATCAAGGTAGTAGAATTATGTTTCGTTTGATTGTGATTGTTCAACAGCTACTTTGTTCCTATTACGAACCCGTTTTTTGAACATTGACATCGTTCGTCTTTCGTTTCATTCGTTACATTCGCTGAAGATACACGCTCTAACTACTGGCGCGCATCAATCAACAATATATTTAATTCATGAATTACTTAAAGTTTTGGATACGTATCACATCTCTATATCGCATACATAGTATAAAATAAATAATTTTAACAATAAGTTTTATCTATAAAAGGAAAATTAAGTAGTGATAAATATGCCTTAATTAAATTCAACGGCAGGACACTGAATTGAGCAAATTTACCTTATGATGGCAAGCAACTACGAGTTGCCTTTTAGAGATACTGCTCCCATCCAATTAAGAGCCAAGATCGGCTGGATTGCTTCCAGCGTTTTGTCGTTTTTCTAATTGTCTTCTCATACCTTTTTTTTAGAATGGTATGGCTTTGTTGTATTCCTGGCACTAACCAGGTAGATAGTAACATTTATGTGGTTAAAACGTGTTAAATATAATTATATTCTTGTTTATAATATTGATTTGATAAATATAAATTAAATAAATGCTTTATTAATTAAACCTTATTGTATTGTTGCATTATTTATGTTAGTCACTGGGACATTCCTGTGTTGTGTACAATGAAAAAAAAACGTAGTACTTAAGTGAAAAATATGAGGAAGGCGCTGTGTCCCTATGGTTTATCAACGAACAATTTAATATTCCATAATTCGAAAACTGTTTATCTAGATTATAGATCCACTACCAACCATACGGAAGCACTTTAATTATATCAATTAAAAACGCAAGAAGGTCAGACAGATGCCAAACACAGTGCCGTTATACATATATAAATATAGATCATACTTATCACCCGCCTCGGCGTGGCATGGGCAGATACGTAAACACTGTTTTAAGACTGACAATTTCTTCAATCTGATATAATAATTATCGGGTAAATACGTAAACGCAAATTATGCAAATATTTGACAGGATTAAACCATCGTTAATATACTTTCAGAATAATTGTTTTTGCTTAACTTGACTTTGAGTAGTGTTGGCTTGTGTGTAGTGATTTCGGCTTGCGTCTCACATCCATGCGGTCGTAGCTTCGAACCCCGGCTGTGTACCATTGTATGTGCGCATTTAACACTCGCTCGTACGGTAAAGTAAACATAGTGAGGTAACCGGTATGTCAAAAGGTCGACGGCGTGTTAAACACAGACCATTGATATCATCTACTTGATTATAAAATAAAACCAATGATTACAGAAATCCGAGGCCGAAACCTAAAACGTTGTAGCGCCACTGGTTTTTCTTTACTCGCTGATTGAGTTTTCTATAAATGAAACAATTTTAGAAATTCTCCAAATACAAACGTTAGGTCTTTACTCTTTGTATAACGAATAGCGTGATATATGTACATTTAGTATGTACTTTTATTGGGTCTTGTAGTAGCTTTCAGTGCGAGTGTCATGTAAGGGCGGTATTAGGTACACGGTAGCACTGAGTGGAATATGTAAATGAAGTAGAATTGTGAGTGATACCGTCGTACGTTCGCAGTGCACGACGGGTGCCATTGTCGAAGTTAGGGTTGTCACCCCCCTTGTTCAGGACCTCCCAAAATTAGGAGACCCACTCGAAAAGCCAGACAGTGTTTTGTTATAGGTGACGAAAATTTTTTAGGAAATTTTACCGCACTTTCTGTACAATTTTGCGTAGGTATTTCCTAAATATCTCTGACAATTATTGAGCGAGTACCACACGTAGTAATAGCCGTTATGGGTGTTTGAAACTGGTTATTACTTATTTTCGGTATTTAATTTATTTATACAATTACAACAGCTTATGTAATTTGTGTTACAAAATTGTTTTTTGCCATTTGTATCTTAAAAACCATCCGTGATGGTAGTTTTAATTAATATAATGAACTGCCTGCCTTTCAAGTATAAAAGCTAATACCTAATTAATTTCCTAATCGTAGCCTGAATACGGACTTGCACAGCGTATAAAAGATTACAAAATATTAATTTTACAATCATATAATCCAGCGGCATGCATTGAGCTACAAACATATTCTATTTATTGTTAGTAAATTAAAACGATACTCAGAGATAATCGTCCAAACGTTAGTAAAATACAATCTGGCACTGAACATTAACGACAAACAAGAAGGATCAAATGTAATTCATACAAAGGATTGATGAACACAGTAGTCAGTATTGGAGCGTGTACTGTTAAAATGGTTATGCTTATAGAAGTCATGACAATTTGGCATAATAGCAAATAATGCTTAAGAGCTATAGTGGTATGCATTTATCTGCAGTCAGAAACCGTTAGAGCCCGTGCCGCGTCGTGCCAAATCTCTTCATTAAACTAGTCGGCGAAGGCGCGCCGTTGGCGGTTTATCCCGTTGTTTACATTACAGTGCTCTCCGACCACTGCTCTTGTTATCTATGGCATCCTATTGCCGTGACACTGAACTTGCCATTCGAGCTTAATCGGCGTAAAATGATATCGACCTCGGCTCCCTTACCTACGTCGCCGCTTACAAATATTTATAAATAGAACTTAATTAGATTCTAAATGTACTGCATATGAAAAATTTATTATGTTGATAGAAATCAAGACGGTGGGTCACGTATACATTTATAAATATTTAATAGTACGCAGCGACTGCTTACAAAAACATTTTAATTCTCAACAGGTTAGGAGGTGAGTACATAAGTATGCACCGTCTTACAACGTCATTGTTTTTGAGCATATTACCATCGTGAACATAAAATTAAAAGCTCATCCGTACCCTAGAGGGGTGCGTAAGCTGATTTGGATGCCGTTCGAGGATAGTGTGCGCCGTCACAGGGACGGCTGCGTGGGGAGAATGCCAATGCGTAATTATATTTAGCAACCATCACGATTACAACTTGCTGAATTAAATAGAATCTATGTCAGAGTGCCAACGTGGCGTCTACACTTGTCTGGTTATTAGCTTACCTCCAGCTGAGCTATAAATCCAGATGCTTTTTGATCTGAATTGTTAAACTACTTTTTGTTTGAATTCTACTTTATTGACATGACCACAGAAAAAATTATTACCATTCAAATAAACGTACCCCTAGCAGCTACATAAACCTAAGAAAGAAAAGACAAATGTAACAAAAAATACGAAGGCATATTTCTAAAACAGCGTAATTATATATAGTAAAATCAGTCAATATCAGTAAACACTGAGTATAAATAGCGTAAACAAAACTAATAATGTTCCGAACGTTGCATTTGCAAGTGAAGTTGGCAGACGTCCATTTGTAACGAAGACAAACTGAAGAGCAACCGACCAATATCGTACTCTAGTAACGACCTCAAACACCTCGGGATTCGGAAACACAGACACGTAATGTACACTGTCCTTGCTTATTGTTTCCAACTCGATTAATATAATAATAAATAATAATATTGTCAATCAAACTCAAACTCAAAATATCTTTATTCATATAGGTAAACAAGTACACTTATGAACGTCAAAAAAGAAGTTAAATTAATTGTAAATTTACATTTACTACCAGTTCGCAAGTCAAGGGCGTAGAGCGGGCAAGAAGAACTGGCAAGAAACTTTGCGCCACTCTTTTTAATCGCTATGTTTTGAGTCATTTACGGCTACTAGAAAGAGTCATTTCAAAGGTAAAACTTACTGAAGAATTCATAACATCCTCGCTTAGTGACGTGATAATTAATTATGTTCAGCACACTAGATAGCGATATGGCGTTGTAGATGTTGTTATTACTTTATTTAAATTGGACTAGTATGAAAGGAAGGCAATATGTACAGGGCATAATATATAATGTAAGAGAGTGGTACCGTATTATACTCATAAAGTCCATCTGTACATAGAAGAGGCGACGTCCAGTAAACGCACTATCTGCTATCCTGTAAATACGCGGGTTTAACGTCCGTGCGTGGAAGCCAGCCAAGTAATAAAACTTCATGTTTATTGGGTCCAATGTCTGCTACGTGGTTTATATATCGGTTCTAGTACAAGTTATAGGTAGGCGCAGCCTTCGGGGGACCGGTTGGGAATGTTGCAACTGTCGAACAATATTAAGCGAATGTCTAAATGAGATCATAAATTGAGTTCGGGACTGTCTGGGTTTCAATTTTTATTGAATAGCTTAACAATAGGCGAAGGGTTTGAGTCTGTTTATTGTTACAAGTAATTAAAGTCTGGTGCCGCCGGTGAGCCGAATTAAAATGGATGGTATCAATTAATATTAATGCTGTGGTTAAAATATTTTACTTATATTGAACTTTTTTAACAAATTGTTTTTATATAATTCAAGAGGGTTGACTCGCTTCTATTTAGTGTTATTTACTAAAACTTCCGTAATACTAATTTGAGATAAAGCCGATTGAGCTTCATACAATATATGAAAACCATATTTTTAATCGACTGTGATTCATTGTATAATTGAAAACAATATTTCTGTCAGTGTGGTCACGGGTGCGTGCTTTTCCGATGGCGTGCGTGTATAATTCGAGATATTATTTTAATTACTATAAATGCGTAGGTAATATCTTATACGGATGGATTATAATATACGCTTGGAAGTTATCTGTATGAGTCGACTTTTAATTACAGGTCATTAAATGATCTGATTTTGATCTTATTAAGTAAATGCAAAAGTGTAGCAGAAATATTAGTTTTAATGAAATTTTAAATATATCTTTCATTATAGTATGTATATTGTATATACTTTGTATTTTTATAGAAAACCTTTTGAACTTCTTAGCCTTCCGGCGGCGAATGAAACCAAATAAATAAATCCTAATATATATATATAATATAGTATAAACGCGAAAGTTTGTAGGTAAGTATGGATGGATGTTTGTTACTCTTTCACGTAAAAAGTACTGAATGGATTTTAATCAAACATTACAATAATATAGCTTATACATCAGAATAACAGAAAGGCTACAATTTATAAAGATATTGTGTGAATTGTGAAAAATATCAAGTAAGTTGGAAAAAATCTACCATCTGCGAGCTATTCTGGCGTGCGCTGCCAAAACCGCTAGAGTTACACATATGTAATATTACTAGGACTAATATATATTATTATGTATATTAGGCCTACAAAAAAGCCCGCCACAGTATATATCTATGTCTTGTGTGTAAGCCATTATAGCCAAAATAGTGAACCATAACTACAATAAAAATTGATAATTTATTTCAGATGCACATTCGGTAGTAATAAATTGAACTCGTAAATGAAAATAGATATTTTTGTCGCTTCTGGTATTCAAAGTAGAGAAAATATTTCACGTCATTTGGACAAATATTATTTTAATCCTGTAGACGAAGTCGCGGGCACCATTTAGTTTCTGAAATAACTTTCTGTCAGATTGTGTAAGTACTACTATAGGATGGCCTTCGCAATTGTAGCTGTACTAAAATATTGTACAACAATATGCTGTACGAAAAACACGTAGTTTCACAGGTTTGATATACAGGCTTTTACCGCCGGTTTCGTAGATGCTAAACAATGTAGACCTTTAAGTGTGTTTAGTAAAGCGATTAGCCAGCATAGGTGGTCATTGCCCGTAATTTGTAAACTGGAAATGCAAAACATGATGTTTTTAGCGTATTTGCTCAGGAAACAAAGGTCCTGTTATAAATCATCCCGGTCCCAAATGAGTTTTGACCTTTGTTTATTTTTACACTTTGAAAGAATACGTTTTTTAATATGTATTATTAGGGGAAGTCTGTTCGCCACGCTGTAGAATAAATGAACGTTAAATAGCTCGATTAACCAGTGATGATATAAATAATAAAGTATTGTTTTCGAAAGAATTCAAAAGTTTCAACAAAAGATTATACCAATTTTTCATAAACCCACATATACTCACTCGCAAAGTAGGTATCACTAGGTCCCCTGCCTAAATGGTGCTGCTAATCGGTCACAGCAGCTACTCCCTTTTAAGACTAACCTTGTATTATTAAACAGAAATTTATATGAATTAGTAATATTATACCATATATTGCTTCACTTTGTCCTAACCCATTAAACACGATTATGTTGTATAATGGGCGTCCTGAATAATCGCGGTTTCCTTGATGTCGTAAATGACCACAGCCCCTTGTCCGTCACTATTTGAGATCCCTTAAAGGCTCATCTAAAGCTTTCACTTTGATTCACAATAATTAAACCCAGTGATAATTAATTTAAAGCAAACTATTTAGTCCGTGCAATAACGGTTGTCGCGCTAAGTGAGTATTTAAGGCATGAAATTATGTTTAATTTAGAAATTATTATTAAAAGTTGTTTTGGTCGAATTATTACGTTTCAAATTAAAACTTGTTAAAAGTCATTCTGAATATAAATAATTATAAATAAAATATTGTTTAAATATAAATGAAATATTGCGGATAAATAATTGTGTATAAAATATTGTTTCAAGGTTTGCTTCTAAGATATTCCAATTGTTTTTTTAATATTGTATAAAACACGAAGGCTAAACACAAACTTGTTTCCTACTAGGTCATCAGGTATCATCATTTGATATTACAAAATTATGTTTTTGTATAAGGTTGATTATGATAAACTTGAAGGTTGAAGTCAGCATGCGCATACTACCTGTTTATAAACTGCAATTTTATATTTTATATAGCTAAATTAGTACTAATTTATTATTTGATTGAAAAAAAATTAACATATTTTAAAATAATATATTAATTATAAAACCTTCCTAATTGTCACAAAAAAAATCATAAATTCGGTGAAGCAGAGAATTTTTTATTTTCTATCTTAAAAAGTGTATATAAATTTTAAATAAAGATATACATTTTATTTTATTGTATTAAAATGAAATGCGTTGGTGTTACGCATAATAAAGATTATCTGATTAAAATTTATCTTTTTACAAGTGCCTGCTTTCCTACTAAATCTTTTAATAAATATGACTAAAACTTTAAGCTATAGCTTTTATTCACCTACAAAATCATATTCTATTCATCAAACACTAATGAACGTTGTGTCAGAACAAGTTATTTACAACACTGAGAATAAGTCACGTCAGTTAGTACTTGGTAGGTATCAATATTAATATAATAGTTTTTGATGTGGAATGCGTTGGCTGATGCAACTGGACACCTGCACAAACGACGCCACGCGGTCTTCTAACGGCAATTAGTTTCATATCTAGAATTCCACTAAGGAATTTAAACTAAATGCAGTATTTGTTGAATGATCTAGGAACCTTAATTATCGATATGTGGTCGTAATGGAAAAAAATAGATGAAATAGTGTTATTTCAATGCCATACAAACGTCACTGATAGTCTGAATATTAGTTTAGTAACAAATAATAATGTATATATTTGCAGGTACCTTTGTATATATAACACTTACATGCAGTATAAACCATTTTTGTGATTTATATCATATAAGGACTCTTTTTAGGCTGCTAACTGTTTTTGTTTCTCCGCGTTTAAGCCTATGTTCTATCACTAAAATTAACTAATTCGTGTCTAAAATATAGTAAATTTGAAATTAAATTCATTCACACACCCTTATACTTCACACTCACACTTTGTTATTTTAGCTCAGTATATATAGTCGACTCTATTATACTGAGTATTTACTATCCGCGGTAGGAGGGGTGACCTGTTACCAAAGGACTTCTATAGTCCTATTATAGACACAACATAACCAATACAAGTACTACGTAAACTTGTAAAGATGCAAAATGATAAAGAGAAAAATAAACATTACTATTATAACTAACAAATATACAACCTATAACAACCGATTGGCAAGCAGTAACGCAAGGTAGGCGAAGATAGCGTTTTCTATCTTCTGGTTTCAGAGCCCAAGGCTAAATTTCGGTCGCTGCGCCTACGAAGTAGGAGGATAGTACTTACATTAAAAAAGGTACAAAAAAGCTAAATAACAAAGTTTAATGTATTTCATCTCCTGTATACAATATTGTGTTTAATTGTTTCAGATTAATTGCAAAGTCTTTATTTCGAGGAATGGGTTTATGAGAACTTCCTATAAGTTCACTTCCATTGTTTAAATATAGACCCATTCGTTTATTTCGTAGACGTATATGAACGTAATCGGATATTTACATTGTTCGTTTTCTATTATGCAGTGCTCTATTTATTCGCGTTTATTATATAACGGCAATTGAATAACAAAGAGCGGTATAGTAAATAACAGGTTGCCTTGAATTGTATCGGAGATTATTTTGATTTAACTGTGAGTGCGCCACACAACGCAACGGGGTCCTGGGTAATAATCATCATTTATATTGGTAAAGATTTAATAGCCGCTTCCTCATAGCCAACAAATTTATCTCTTCTATTGTTATATTGTTTAAAATTTGTTATCACTTTTTTGACACACGAAAAAGGCTGTCAAATGGCGGAGTTATCACAGGTCGTATAAAAAATGAATCCATGTAATTGTTCGTTATCAGTGAAAGCAATAAATACGTATATATAGCTGTTGACGTTGAACAATAGATGATTTTTAGGTTAACAGGGGCGACTATGTTACGCATTAAAACTACAAAAACTTGGCTTTATATCCAATTAAAGTAAATCGATGAAAATGTTACAAGTATTATAATATTACAAATTTAAAGAATTTTTGTAAAAAATTATAAATTCCCCTAAATTGCAGATCACTTGGGTGTGTTTAACCTTATCTGACGGGTCGAAATTTAACCGCAGCGAAGTCATATCTTTTTACTGCTGATTGTGCTCTCTGAACACCTGTGCCATCTGATTCAAGTAATATAACCACGAGGAAATTGTGTACAATACATGTACCATCGATTCACACCATGTGTAATTTTTTCTTGAAATATAACGTGTTATTTGTTATTATTAACCGATTACGATTAATATATGTGTGTAGGTCCGTAACCTCTTAATGCGACATAGGGCAGACACAGTCAGGCCTCTGTTAAATTTATAATAATTTGAAAGAAATAATTATTAATAATAATCAGATCAGTAGCCTCTGTCTATGCCTTCAGAAACAAGCGTAGAACCTTAAAAGGTACACATAACCTTACCCAACCAAACAAGAGTCAGTAACTACAGAATAGTGTTGTTCTACTTCAGTAACTAGTAACTACCGACTGTTTGTCCGACTCCGTACTTTAATGTTTTCATATGCCTTCATAATCAGGTAATAAGATTAACATTTGAAGTGTCTTGGTATTCTTTTACATGTAGTTAGCCCAAAATGCACTGTATAATTAAATTACCTTAAACATTAAATAAAAGCTAAAACGAAGTTCACATTCAAATAACAACGATTTGAATGCATTAAGCTTACCGTGTAAAGATGGCACGTAGATCCATTAGAACTTCCTTTAACGGCAGGTGCGCATTCGAGTGTTTCGCTCTCCCATTGGCTAGTTCTCTCAGGATGCGCGGGCGCTGATTTAAAGACAGCTGCTACTTCACCGCTGCAACCGCGCTGGAATTATCGAGGAAGTCACTATTTAGATAACTGTAAAAATATAAGAAACAAGATGTACACCTTGCATTGATGTACAATTCTGTTACACTTTATATAAACGATTAGCAATTCCTTTTTGCTAACTTAAATTAACTGCACATATAAAATTAAAAATTATATTTTATCTAAATTAATTAAAAATAGCTTTTAGAGCAGGAAACTCGTTCGTTGATAAGACGAGATATTAATTAGAACGAGTCGTTAAGACTTATCAGATCTCTTAACAAGCAATTAGACAAGCCAGAGCCCGATTAATTGACTGGTGAAGCGTTTCAAAAAGGTATGGAGGGCGAGGCTGGCGTGACCAAAGACATGACGAGTCGAGACACAAGCGTCCTGGCACCAATAGTACCGGACTCTTTCCGGCACGCGACGTCGCATGGAAATTGGATGAAAACTGAATTTATAGAACCCTGCAATGACGTACATTTATTAATAATCTTTATTGTGCGAAGTTTTAAATATCAAATGATATTAATGTCTATAATGACATTGCGTCTCTCACTTTGTACTGAGCCGGTGGTATTAAGGTATCTTATTCTAGATTATATTACCAAATGTTTACTATAATCGTTATAAAGTAATTATGGCACTTTCTCTTTTATGTATTTACTGCACAATTATATTAAACGTACCAACATTATAATAATAATACAACAGTTGCTGACAGCAGAGATTAGGACATATACACATTTCAAAGCAACTTATAATCAAGATTTATATATTTTTTACAGCAAAGCCTGATAACCCCTTTGCTTCATAATTTAATGAGTGTCATTAGTTAAATCTTATGCTCACAATTAATCTGTTAGACACTTACATCTATTTGATTAATGTTGATTACAACTTGACTACAAAACTATTTTATTTTTGATGACTGGAACTTGGAGTATTATTTTCCAATGGATGTCTACGTAGAATATCAATTCTAATGACTTCAATATAAGTATATTTTCAAGTAAATGTATATTACATTTTATATAAGTACCACGATTACCAATTGACGTTCAAATTACATAAATAAGGTTATATGTAATAATTGTCTTACACGCCATTTAGAGATCTTTTAAGACTATGGTTTAAACTAGTTTCAGTAATTAATTTGTAATGAGGATAATTAATAACTTTGAAGGGATCACGTTCGAAAATTAATTTCACATGACATTTTCTTGAAAACTCTTTTAATAATGTAATATAAATTAGCCACATTTACTTAGCATTTTCACGTCTAGTACTCCGTTGGCGTCTCACGACCTCATTTCATTTAATTTTATAATTAGGGTTACTATTCAGAGTCGCTGCGGGACGCATAAAGAAATGATTTATCCTTTATTTTATGTGAAAAGGAACTTACTAGATAGTAATTTTAACAGCTGCTTTTTATCGATGGATGATAGCATTATACCGAATAAAGTTACTTCTTTGAAATGTATATAAATTAAGCATTGTTTTCAGCATTTACTTAAGCCACTGTTAGTCTGATTTCGCTCTTGTCTTCCCTGCTTTCATTTTGAATTTTTAATGCAGTGGCAGTTGGCACAGACTAAAACTTAGATAGGAAAAGATTCTGAGTCGAGACTTAAACCTAGGTTTCCTAGGATTTGGACGAGCGAAAATGATTATTTTTTTTGATTATGTTAAAAAGTAAAGACGGCCGTTATTAACAACCGTAAAATGACGGCCGTTAGTTACCGGCACCGCTTTTCTAGGAAACCTGAGCTTAAGCGGGAACTATGACACCCAAATGTCAAAAACGTGATAGATTTTGACGTGTCATCTGTCATGTACGATTATAAATAGGTTTTTAACACCCTAAGAATACGCAAACTCTACGATGTAAGGTAGTTTGTATTCTTTTGTATGCCTCATAAGATTAAATATAAAGGTGAACAGATGAATTTTTAGGTTCAAAATTTCTTGCTAAATAAATCCAATGCGTTAAAATAAACACAATTACGACTTCTTAGCTAAGTAAATATTTGATTTCAAAATTAAAAAGTAGGTTTGCAAGATTGCGAATGAAGGTTACGTAAAAGTTATCTTGGTTAATAATCGTGAGGTGACCCAAGTACGGTTCACTAGTTTGTCACAAGTCACAACTCAACAAAACTTTTTTTATTATCTCAAATTACCGTGAAACTCGATTTACCGACCACAAAGCGCGTTGAAATGAAAACGACAGTTGCTTCAAGCTAAATTTCGCAATACTACATGTAATTTCTCTTTCATTTCATACATTTAGTATGAGGTATATTTTTTTGAGGTCGTTTGCGTGTAATTAAAATATATGTGGTAGTTTTATTGCGCACAAATGGAGTCAACTAAATTATTACAAAGTTTTGTTACTAATAGTTCTTATATATACAACTTTGTCTTGTTTCAACTTCAGCTTCGCTGTTTATAATAACAAAACAAAATCAAACCCGAGTACGAGTAAAAAATTGTACATGACAATTCTAACTGATGAGATTCACATCGAAATCGTAGAATCAAAAACTGAAAAAGAAACAAAATTGACGTAGCGATCATACCTTAAACATAATAGTACCCTGACGATTAAATAACCCTAAATAGGGTCATACATTCAAGCTTGACCTTATATTAAATGTGATAGACAATTGTTAATATCTGTCTTTGAAAAAAGAGTACGACGTGTAATTACAAACATCTTGACACCAATGAGATAAAAAATAATAAACTAAGACGTTATATAAATAGTCATATCTCACCTGCCTCGTTACATAGGTTAAAAGTATGGACCTATATTAACCCAATTGCCGTGTAGGTGGAAAAGCCACCTGCTCGTTCATATTTACTTCTAGTGGACCAGCCCACGCAAGCCGAGTCTCGAGTCCCGACACCAATAAAATTATTAGCATTATATCCGCCGGACATAGTAGGCGTGATGAAGATTTCTTTACAAATTGTCATCTTGTTGTTACAGTTCGGTTGGTTCGTTAGCTAATGTACCAGAGATAACAATGATTCTGGCCCACGCCATCTAAATAAAACTGACCACCTAGGCAATATCAATGAAGAATGAATCATGCTTTTAAAAAGTTAAGAATGACAATGCAAATGTTAAGTTATTCCTTCGTTTCGTTATTAAAGAAGACTTTGACCTCCATGGCACGTGAATAGAGCAGCTCTTGTCCAGTAGTCATATATGTCCAGTTGTATGAAAAAAAAAACTAAAGAAATAGATAAACTTAAAAACGTAATTTATTCAGATTGGATCGTGTTATAACTCTGGACTCTATCATCTATGTATAAATTTGGAAACGACATCTACTCAGATCTGTTGCAGTAATAAATAAAAAATCACTCGTGCCTCAGCAAAGACAAAAGACATTACTACTACTACATTACTATTTGCTAGTATATTGATAGTGATTAATGTTGATTTGCAATACAATAATTACGTGCATAGAATGTTTCCACGTGCAATGTTAACTTTAAATTGGAATGTCTCAAGGCAAACTGACATCAGCGCTTTTGGAAAATATTACGGTAATCTAATACTTTGAGGAAAATATATGAAATTTATTGCAAGGTGAGCTGTGCAGACTCGTCGGCCCCACTTATATGTTCATCGAATTATGGAATATGTTATAGAAACTTTCACACAGGGTAATATATGAATATGTTGTACTTAATTTTTAAATATTAAAACTACTAATACTTAAAAATGATTGTTCTCTCCTCTCTGAAAGATCTGCTGTCACAAGGCTAGCCTGAAATTCCACAGCGGGCGTACTGAGACAGGCCATATTAACACTGCGCATTACTATTTTTGTTATATTAAGTTTTTTTTCGTTTTTGGTATTGTGTTCTTTTAAAAAAAATGTAATTTGCGTGCGTCGTGGAGTGTTTTTCTTTTCATGTGTATATAAAGAGATACTTCACATCTGAGAGATATGGAGTTAGTAAGTATAAAAAAAATGTTTTTCACGGCCATGTCTTCAAGAAACAAAGAAGTCAACAAGGTTTTACGAGAACATTTGTAAATAATCGTGTGCGGCGGATATCAATACGTCAATTCAGTCCAGTTGTGTTAATGGTCATTTTATAGAGCTGTTAATGGCGAGTCAAAACATTCCACTGAAAAACGTTTCAATTAAACAGAAACAACTGCTTTATTATGTTACTTTAAAGCGGTATTTAACCTACAGCAAATTAACTGCCGAATTATATGGCGCTGAATTACAAAATCAACTTGAAGCATTAAGCAAGCTAAAAGCTTAGATTATTCTACGTAAATATCTTATACGTAATTGGCTTTTTTCAGACAGCTCTACTAAGTTTCTTATGACTTTTATAGTACTTAAATTAGTTTTATTTTTAATTTTAAGGAAGAAAATAAGTTATATATTTTAACTTTTCTAGCTGCAATTATTCCATATCCAATATGTACAATATGTGTAATGTAAAATTTGCGAAACATCTGCCGATGCACCTGCAATAGCATATAGGGAGAAGCGACCTCCACCGACCTTTGTCCATCTGGCTTATACTATTAATATTCTAAAACAGGAGGTTACAAATAAGAATAAGTATTTAAAGGTCTTCTTTACATAGTAAGATCCAATTAAATAAGGCTTTATTGGTATTTGTCATAGATATGAGACCTCCTCAAGGTTCCATCGTAGATACAATTTTTCTATAAATAGTACAATAATTACTGATCTCGGGTATCACTAATAAGAAAAATAATAACGCAAAATACAGTTATCATTCCAAACTCCAAAAGGTAAATATTTGTATTAAAAACATTCTATGGTTCCCATTCTGAAGCTTATTCAAGTCTAGCCTTATTTAGTCGAATATATTTATATTATAATATTATATTTATTAGCTTATTATTCTTAGCTTATCTAGGTATATAACAAAAAATATCATAAAAAACTTCTGATGAGCCCAAACGGTGGCGATAGTTAGTATTAAGCGGAGTATTAAAATCTGCATCAGTAAATTGAGAATTTCTTATCATTGGTTTGAATATTTCAACCCAACTATACAAATAATTTTATTCGATTAGCGCCACAAACCTTTTTGGATATTTATTTAGCTTATAGTCCCGTAGTTTTTTCGGCTTACGGTTGCTACGCGTAGAGTACTTAAGTGGGTAACCTTCTATGCCTGATAAACGATTTTTAGGTCGAAACTAAAACTATTAGCGATGTTTACCTTCAATATACGTGTTCATCCCTTGGCCGGCAACCAATAGTGGAGCTCACCACGAGTTGAGAGTAGCACACTGCTCTTATACCAACTATATCCTTTACCGATTCTCATGAAATTTTGTGTGCATATTAGGTATGTCTGAGAATCGGACAACGTCTATTTTTCATCCCTCTAAATGTTAAGGGTAGTCCACCCCTAATGTTTTTTTTAATTTTTAGAAAAAAAAATTATTTTTTTAATGATACAGCATTAAAAAATACATCCAACCCCTAATTTTCACCCCTCTACGATCAACCCCTATTTTTTATTGGAAATGGTATACATGGCAAAACGACGTTTGCCCGGTCAGCTAGAAGGTACATTATTATATAAGTGTTTTATTTTAAGGGAATATTTGTAACGTCAAATAAAGTACAGAGTGATCCATGATTATTTTCCCAGAGGCTGACCCTACTCATATTCTTAATTCCCAGCGGTCTTAGTTACGTGACCTCTTTGTAATTTGTACATACACACTGACATGCTGGTCCTTTTAAGGAGACTTTCTTGTTCCCAGCAGACATAAGGGTTGCTCCGGTAAGCAATCATATTATAATCCATTACTTAGTAGTTCTGGGAGGTTTAATTCAATTTTGGAATATCTACAAATTTGGTAAAATTATTCTGTATTAAATAAGTTAAATTAAAGTTAGTAGTTACTACTTTGGAGAGTATAAAAGGAATTAAATTGTAACCCATCTTGTGAAGTAAGTACAAACAGCTTTATTTAATTCCATTAATAATACAAACAGAGGCACATTAAAAGCTAGTAGTACCTCCTCTAAGGAAGTCTAGTATTTATTTAATTCGTGCTGTCTCCAGCCATATTTAGCCATAATCTCAATTCCATCTGCCCAACTAGCAGGCCGGCCTCTCGATCTTATGCCTCATGGACCAGGTCATGTCACCAGTCTTGTAAAGGGAATAGTTTGTTAATATATACAACATACAGACAGTCTACATCATAAGGTACGATTCGCGCAGAACAGTTGTACGAAACATGTGAGTAAATACGTCATTTGATACCATATTTAGTCTAATCTATACCACGGATATACCGGATATTCATTACTGTTTCCACGCAATTAACGCAATTAAGTTTAAAGGGAAGTAATGTAACGGAAGGTAAAGCGCTTTAATTGTTTACTAGAAGTCTTTACACAAGCTCCATTCTACAGAATTAATGTCAAGGACAATATAAGATTTTCATATATTTATAAATTATGGAAAGCATATTTACGAAATACCACCCTTGAACGACAAATTAAATACCAAGGTCTGACTCGAGTCCTAAGAAGTTAATAAGTTGGAATTTGTATGTGTGCAGTGCAAATATAACACGGCATTATATTTCCAAATATTTGTATAATAGTTTGAATAAAATATATATATATAATAGTTGGAAATATACGAATATATTTTCATATAATGTCTTCGATTTTTGAGTCTTAGATGAGATGAGAGACATGTCGGATTTCGTCACCATATTTTCTTTACCATATCAGCAAGTTTTGGAAACGTAAAAAAATGTGAGAAAAGACTCAAATAGTTGTGAGGTTCAAACGCCTGTGGATTGAATGGTCCTTGATGGATATAAATTTCACATATTATTGTTATATTTAATTATAATCATTGCATTAGGAGCCGGTTATAAAACCTAACTCCGCAATAATCACTATGAATAACATCAGACAATGTTTCACACTGACGTCAATAAAATCGTAAAACATTCGTGGAAATGCACATTTGCGATGTTATTTCAGACTGTTAAACAAAGATCTAGGAATAGGTGCAGTTCAAGAGCACGAAAAGTTTACTGTAATAATACCTAGCTACTGAATTATTGTTTCATTTACACGTTTTAATCAATATCTCAGTATAAGAAACTTAAAAATATTTGTTACCTTTATAGTAATTTCCAGTTTCCTATTTGTTTGAAGTAGTGAGTTAAAGACAAATTTAGAATCATTCTACTGTATTTTTTTATACATTATGCAATATTACTAACTTATGACTAATAATAAATTTAAGTGTAACCCAATTTACTAATAAGGATATTTAACATAAGAAAGTGTCCAATAACACTACTTACAGTCTCTATTAAAGGGAAGACACTCTGTTCTTGTGTTCTATTTTTTCACTTACCACTGTTTAGCACTTAAGAATAACGTGCACTAACACTAATTAACAAATTCAAATGGCTTTATCCTTTACAGTCTTCTCACTAGGCCCGTAGTGTCAAGAAGTGGAATAGCCTCGACATTCACGTGATGGTGGAGCCTATGTTCGTGGGCTCCAGCAGTATTTTTAATTATTGTGGCGACGTCCTCAGGTACCGATGGAGGTCGTTTATTGTGAATGTACCAGGGAGCATTGACTATTCCCCTAAGCACTTTGTTTTGGAATCGTTGGATTATTTGGATGTGGTTATTACTGGTACAGCCCCAAAGCTGGCAAACAAAGTCCATACAGGTGTCAAACTTGTTTGGAGTTCAATAATTTATTTTGTATTGATAACAACAATCACAAAATTGATGTAAAGTTTCATATTTATTATTATTTTTTAAATTTGGTAATATGAAGCACACAGTAGGTACAGCATCTTGTTTTGATCAATAAGAAATGAATTTAAAGTTAAATCCGTTATACTGTTTAGGCGCTAAGCATCATTATAAATTTATTTTATATGTATTAAATACATTCGGCATGTAGTTAATTAACATTCTAGTCAATACATCGCTGAAACTACTATACTTATTTCATGCTAACTTAGATTTACCTAAAAATGTTATTACAATTAAAACTTATTTTTCAATGAAATTATTAAGTAATTGCTTGTTATAATCGATACGTAGAGATAATAATTAAGATTTTATTCATTAACAAGTTCTTTATCTGTTATAAGAATACAATTTATTAAAATAGACATTATGACCGATCACCAATATTGCACTTAGAATCCCATATTGCTTTAAATTAATTCAATACTTATTTTTAACTATCGACCCTCTTCGCACAGCTAATTATAGTGAAAATAAAAGATAAAAATACTTTCTTACTCTTAATTTATTATTATTCGCCGTCTGATCGTGTAGCCTTTTATGTGCATAATGAAGTCAGTGAAAAGGTTTACTTTTACACTTACTATAATAAATAAATAATATAGTATATGTAGATACATTTATAGCAAATTTTATTAAGCTTAATGTTGGTGTGCAACTTTTATTTGTTTTAACAAGCCCTTCGTCTATTCCAACAAGACAAGAACAAATAAATACCGTTCATCTCGAATACACTTATGAGTTATTCGTAGAAGTGTAATTTTGAATTATCGTTATAGTATGAGTTACGTCTCTGCTCATTCTCAGATCCATCTTATCATCTAGACCAGATTCTGGACATCTGCAGAATCTCCGAAGCGCATTCTGATTTCTTGGTCATACTTATGCCCCTGTTAAGTGCTACTACGAATAATATTGTTTATGATATGATGTAAATATTTAAAGTAAAAGTCTACACTCGTTGAATGACAATTAACTACCTTAATATGATCGATTCTATATTCAAAATCTATGGTCGTCTCAAGTAGTAACGTGTGATATATTTAATGTCCTGAGACCTGAGTGAAAATATCCATTAAGACAGGTAATGGGTGGTGACATTAAACTGTTGAGGTCGAAGTATATTTTATTATTATTGGCTTTCAGTAACGCGACTTTATTGTTTCACCATTACGGTTATTTACCATTTAATGTTTCGTGGGAAGAGAAAAGTTTTAGGCAAGACATGATATGGTAAGAATTTTTATATCGAGTTTTACGTAAAGTAACAACAAGGTCGTTCATGTTAGCCTCAATTTAATTATCGTATAATATAGGCAATAGATTAATACATTATTAAATTGCAAGAAACAGAACATTATAAAGCTGCTTGATAAAGTGTTTCGTTTCTTCAGTTAAAACATTCTTAATAATGTATGCAGAACTTGGATTCTGCTGATTAAACAATTTATTATGTTTTTAAGCAAAAAGTGAATCGTTTCAGACAATGTTACAATTTATATTGTGAGAGAGCATTGAACGGAGCGAAAGTTTCTCAAGCTATATTTGCAGTGCATGTTGGAGCCGCGGGCTGTTGTATTCAAAGGAAACTAAAAATATATTATGTTGAGTTTCATTACTGATTAAATGTTTAAAAATTAACAATAGAATCTCGTATTGTAGTTTTTAGTATTTTTTAATGCAATACAACAACAGAACCTATAAAATAAATCAAAGTTTTACTGTCTTATTATTATTGCCTTGTATAATAGGGAAAACTATTACATTTCTAAATAACACCCAAAGACATTGATTCTGTTTAAAGATTTGTAGACGGTGTCGCAACATTAATAATGTCGTGCGTCTGGGCACATTTTCAATCTATAAAAAGATTGCTAATGCTCTAGTCTAGCGCGGTGTCTACCATCAACTTCCTATTTTATATAATATACCACACTTGGCACTAAATCAAAATGTTAATATTGAATTAAAACAAAGTTGTACGCAAATATTTCGTTTACATTTTATATTCACGATTCATACTACATGTATTCCTTTATGAAGTTAATTCTGTTGACTTTAAATATTTTTTAAGCGATTGAATTTCTGTCTTAAATAGACGTAATTTTTTTAAATTATAAGAAGAAATTACTTCATAATCTGTTAAAATTTTATAAATATTCACGTAAATAATAAAACAATTAGTCTTTAAAATTAATCACACATGTAAAAATGACACTTTCACTAGATTAAAACCTAATTATTTATTTAAATTCATAACCCTGAGGGCTCTAACCCTCATTCAGAGAGAGTGCTGAGATTGAATCTCGTATGTCAAAAACTTTATAACTAATCGGGACTCATACTTAGCGCTAAGTAATTCAATTGTTATGTAACACTGAATTTTAGTTCCATATCCTTCAAGGTTTATGCACCAATGTTTAGCGTACATGAATTCAGAAGCTTAGCATTTTTAATGCCTACAGATCAGGTAGTAGTCTAAGTGCATAGCATCGGGATCCTAACCGCAAACTTTTTTATGTATCCGTTTGCACACAAATGTAAAATATTCTCTGTAGCTTGCAATATCTTATAGCAACAGTTACATTAAGCATGTACGTATTTCTTCAAGAAATTCTTGCTTGTCACCTTTATAAACTAATATAAAAGAGGGTTTTCAGCGATTATAATAAATATATTATTAAGAAACCGCTATTATAATTCCAGAAGGGCTTTCTGTACTTAATAATCGTTATAAGCTAACTAAAAATGAAATAATTACCAAAAATGATTCAATGCGAAAGAGCTAGAGTTTATTGAACTGCCTAAAAAGGGAACCTAATTAGATATTTACGTCACTCGTCCGACTGTTAAACCCTTGCAAAACGGGATCGCTATAGGCGTAATAGTGAATTTCAACAAGTTAATGCTATTTTAAAGAAAGCGCATAAGATAGTTAACTGGCGCCGTCTGGCCGCGTGACTCACTGGACTCTCCACCGAGTTCCCCTTTACAATTTACCCCATAATTAGTACCCACACATATAACCTACCCTCGTTTATGTAACGTTATCGATTTCGTGCTGAGATAAACAAAACGTTCGGCTAAAACAATACCTAAATTGTGCAAGCGACTTTGCAATTTGTCTCAAGGTAAAGGTGCTTGTGAACGTTTTAAATCTTAAATTCGCGAGCGTGATTAGATAAACCGTGATTACAGTTTCGAAGAAGTAAAACACACCCATACATACCCTTTTTAATAATAAGTAGAAGTTATGTTTTTACAAGATATGATAGAATGAGCCTTATCAGTTTCTCATACGAGGTTTTAATATCTGCGCAAACGTATGAAGTAAATAGCGGTTCCTGTTACATCGCGATTTTGGTGTTATTCGTTAGTTCTGAAACATGAACATGAAAAATAATTCACTTTTAAATTAATTTTTGATGTTTATATTTACAAAAATATTTCGCCGTATCACTGATTAATAATTTCGTATATTTTAAAATTATCAGTTAATACATAAGAATTACCTGATCAACTTCCTTAACTTTAATAACAGGAGATTTATGTTAACTATATATTCATAAAAAGTTATGGTAAAGTGTGTATACCTAACTACTATACATAACAGTAACTCCCATTATGTAGTAAATAACTAAAACAAATCGAAGCCCTCTGTTAGCCGAAACAATACAGCCTTGTATCGTCTATTTCTTTCGATGTATAGAAAGAACAGTTTCGATGGAATTTCATTTAATAATTATTTTGAATATAGTTCTAGAACCCTGTACACATAAACATGACCCTTATAAATAGAGGCAATAGCTATTATGTATATTATACTCGCATGACGTACCCCTCCAGCTTTACACGCAAACAGATTTGGATTCTCAATTAATTACTCCGACATCTGACGCTGTCTTTACTATACGTGTAATAATTAATTTTAAATATATTAATTATTATTATTTTAGTAGAAAATCTGTGTACAATTTTTAAATCACAAAAATAAGTTTGTGTTCTGTAATGCGTGTTCATAAAATAAGACTTAACTTAAACGTTTTCGTTTATTAATTATACTAATAATATAAATTGATTAACATAATTTTTCTATTATTGGCGATTGGCGTTTTAAACTTTTGAACGTAAAAATATATTTTCATAAAAAAATACACTATTTCTTATAACAACATATGTATGCCATGTTTACTTTCATCAAAATCAGTATTGGTTTATTGGTACAGGAAAAAATTTACATTTTTGTTTACATATTATATATCCTCACGTATAAATAATTATTAAATTAAAACGTAGCCTTTTTTGGCAACAAAATGGAGGTCTGTTTTGCATTTAAATTCATCTGAATTACTTTCGAAAACAAGCTAAACTGAAACAGGTCTGCGCGCGTGGCTGACCAACTTTTTGCAAATGATACACAACAATACATTGTATGAAAAGTGCTGTGCACCTGCTGAGACCATATGACCTTTAGTTGACCCCAGTTTTAAAAAGTACGAATAGGTTTCAAAACAAGTGTGTATTTCAGACTGCTTGAAATAGGAATAAAAGTATATCTTCAGTGGTGAAAATTTCCGTCGAAGGATATATCTTGTTGAATAACTCAAATAATACTTAATTAAATTTCTCTATAAGACGGCGTTTAATTTTTAGGTAGTAATTCGGTTTTGAAGTTACTACAGTTATTCGATTTTTGTGATACAACAATTTTTGAATAAATAATAGAAGACAACAAACATTTTGTTTTGAATTCGACACCAGACGAATGTGAAAGGATTTTTGCGTTTTTAACAGTTATTTATATGCGGTGTAATTGCGTTTACTAAGGAAAGTTTCAAATACCGCACGCCATTCCCCGGAGTAACCACTTTTTATAATACCCACTTTGAACAATTACGTTTGACCTTCAACTGTTTGACAGAAATAAAACATTTTAATGTGCTAGCTTTTGAGAAATGGGACCTTTTCTTGGTAAGATGATTAAACATATATCCAATTCTCAAGATAGTTTTTTAGGAGATTCAGTATAACAGGATAAAAATAATCAATAAGTTTATCAGTATTACTAATAATAGCTAATAAGAACAAGATATATTTCAGTTCAACTAGTTAACAGAAGAAAAACTTTACCTGAATAAACTTAATTAATACAGTGTAACCAAACTATAAATCGATTTACTCCAAGGCAAATAAGAAAATACACAAATATTTATAGAAAACTAGGTTAAAGAGGTAACAAAATCCATTTGCTTACGGTAAATATTTCGCTATGAATGCGTATACCCGAAAAATGGTTTTCTTAACCGTGATATTTCCTTGGAGAGACATAGCAATTTTCTTCAAGAGATGGCCTATCTTCGAAGACTCCTTAAAAAGACAATGTACTGTATGTTAATAATTTATTTTCTTAAGATAAACATACAGTCAAAATTATACTTAGGTACATAGTTTCTACCATTTCCATATGCATACACTACAAATCGTAATAGCGTTCCTTTATTTTAATCAGTAAAATTGCTTTATTTAAATGTACTTGCTGTCAATTGTATTCTAGTTAAAGTTAGCTAGGTCCTATGCTATATATGCCACAATACATGTAGGTAATATAAGTATAATTAATTTTACATAGTCTAAATAACTACTAAATTTATCTCTCTATTAGTAAAGAACGAACTCTTAAAAGCGACATTGAATGTAGATCATTACTTATTACGTTATAAAAATTATGTATAATTAAGATGTAAATATTTAGCATATGCCTAACTAATGTTTTTTTTAATAATTGTTAAGATACACAACTATCGCATTGCTGGTAATGACTGTTAACAGAGTTGTATGATAGAAAAATATATAGAAATTAATTAACTGCGAAAACTATCGCATGTCTAGAATTTAGAAAACGTTTAAACGATCTAGAGCAGTGTTGGCCTAGTGGCTTCAGCGTGCGACTCTCATCCCTGAGGTCGTAGGTTCGATCCCCGGTTGCGCACCAATGGACTTTCTTTCTATGTGCGCATTTAATATTTCCTCGAACGGTGAAGGAAAACATCGTGAGGAATCCGACATGTCTTAGACCCAAAAAGTCGACGGCGTGTGTCAGGCACTGGAGGCTGATCACCTACTTGCCTACTAGATTTAAAAATAATAATGAAACAGATTCAGAAATCTGAGGCCAAGACCTAAAGAGGTTGTAGCGCCACTGATTTATTTATTTATTTTTTAAACGATCCAGAACATTTGATATTTTTATTTTAAAGCTTTGCTATTAAGGAAATTCAATATACTTACAACAAAGCTATCGTATTAGCTGTATAGCCTTATATGTGATACTGTCTAGGCTAATAACAGTTTTCACATTTTCAGCTCCTTTAAACTGAGCTAGTTTTCAAGAAAACAGTTGAACATTTAAATTCTACTAATGCAAGGAATATTTAAATCAAGCTTTTAAAGAACAGAGCGAGTAAAAATGTCCAGTTTGAATTGTTAGTGTGAAATATGGCTATGCAACATAATATTATTACCCATAATAAAAATGTAACCGGCTACTGTTCCTTAAAATGTACCATACAGTTATAATCATTATTTGACGAAAACATATTTTGTTTATCAGTCTGTATTACCATTTTTGTTAAAATCGTAGGTTGATTGTAATAATAATATTAACGTTAGATGAAGATATATATTATATACAAATAAAGTGTGGCTCAAGTAAAGCCTACATTTTCCTTTGCGATAAAATATCAACAATGTATAATGAGGAATATCCCAGAAACGCGTGGGACGTGAAAATGTACATAGACGTTTTTATTAGGATTTAGCACAATAATATCGTTGTTGGTACATATTTAGGAAATCGTTAGTTACCAGGACGAGTCCCTGTGGGCATTTTCGGTAAAAAAATTAAATGTCTACTTTGTAATGTGTTTGAGCTTATATTAATTATTCACGTACAATAACCCTACATACGACATCGTAAAAACTTAAGCTAGTGAAAATCCGATAGCCAACGTAAGAACTTTTAAACTTTATAAATCATAAAAGAATATTCACACAGTAAGTTACTTTCAAACTGGTTTAAACGCAAGCAAGTTTCGTGATAGAGATTTGCATGTCGATAGAGACTTGTGATAGTAAAAATAGCTCACAGATAGACACATACTCTGTCTGCTCCTGGGCACGGCCTGCGATTGTCATCTACAGCATTTTTGTGTTTCTAACTGACTTTTTTATATTGTCTTTATTTACGCAAGTATAGCTTGAGATATGGGAAAAAGTAGTAGTGGACCCGTTCCGTACGTCTACGAATACGTTTGGGAAGACGATGAAGGCGGCTTGGTATGTTTCAACTGTTTGTGTTTTTTTTCTGATGTAAGCGACTTGGATGTTTTTAATAAGAATAAACTTTAACATGTATCACTCACTTTTACATAATTAATTTAAAACGAGCTTTAATAAAAGTGAACTTTTATCTAAACAAGGCCTTAATCACCAACTGTTTTAATCAAATGCTGCTCATCATTCGAGTATTTTATTATAGATACATGTACGATCAGTATACTACTTATATGTATAGTAAACACAACCCCAAAAGCGCGAGAAAGTTTGTTTATTAAAAGCTTGGATAATGGATATCAATGTCCCAGTCAGTGTCGATCCACGTATTTCAGCTTTACGTGGATTGACAGGCTTCTTAGCAACGATAGTCTTAGATTTTGAATCAGAAAACATCGCTAAATGATTGAAATTGCGAATTAATGTGTAAAGTTTATTAAAGATTTTAAAACTAATACCTGGTTGGTTGTAGGACTCATTTTCCGCAATTAGACTCCTGATTGGTCCGTTCTGCGTTCTAATAGCTATTATAGAATGAATTTTGTTTAACGTCGTGTTATCCTAAGATTATTTCATGTTATATCTCTATATTGTAAGATGTGTGAATAGCTTGAAGTACCAAAACGTACTATAAAAAGAATATTATACCTAAACGCAGCGCAATAAACAATAAACGCAATTTCCTCGAAATATTGATACGTCTTACAGATAAGATCCCATTGTTTGGACTTTGGGAGAGGACATGGCGCGGGACGCTTTTCGCATATCGACGGGCACCAAATAACCGCAGTATTCAAGTCTGCACGATATTAGCCGAATTAAGGGTATTACCCGCATAGTAACGTTCTATTGTAGGGTATTTCCCGAGAGACAGCTAAATCAGGCATTGTATAACCACATCGGTAACAAACAGCCTCGAGAGTGTCACGTATAGAGCTATCTCCAGTGCACTGTCTTGACGTTATCGTGTGAATTGCTAAACATTGCTCCACCTAAAGGTAGCAGGTAACTGATATTCATATCACAGCCTCCATAATTCATAATTGCTTAGCTTTTGTTAAAAGTTACACTCAAAGAAATTTAAAATTTAATTTAGACCAAACATACAATTCATGAAAAATAACCAGGTAAAGAGGCGTTTCACTATCACAATTTCACTATTGTTTATTTAGAATTGCTAAGCTATCTACACCAGCGAGCATGACCACGAGTTAATTTCGAGACAGTTTGATAAATTTATTTGTTACAATTAATTTTCCATTATTTGGTCATTATAGTAAAATAATAGTAAATTATAATGGCTACGTACTCTATGATATTTCTATACCAACTAAACCGAGATGCGAGCGTGTTATTATAAAATAATTATACGTTCAAAAGCAGAACAATAGTTGATTTAATTAGCATATGTAAATTAATTAATTGACAAAGCCGTTTATTAAAATTAAAGTTAGTGTGGCATGGAACTAGGAAGATTAATGATCCCTTGAACGCGAAGTTATGTAAAGCGCAAATGGAGTGGGGCTCGACAGGCCCCATCTTGGCATCATTCCAAAATCACTTATCTCCCTTTATTTCGCTACCAAACATAAACTATAAGTAATGCTGAGTCAATGCTTCAATTTATATTTTTTTATTTCAATTAAGTTATATATTTGGGCACTACGCGATCACTGATAAAAATGACGATGCAGTAGTCTATGCCAAGACACCTTGTCCTATATGAACAGGTGAATTTTGCTTTGCTATCACGATAAATAAATAATGAGTTCACAAGTATGAACTTATGAACGTGGATGATCACGTTGCTTAACAATACAAACGTAGGTACTATTCTATGTTCTGTACTATGTTTCCATAATATATGCGTAACTCGAGGCAGTCTCGATAGAGTTAGTTTCTTACTTACGCAAGATTTTTTACATCTCCTGCCTACAGCCAAAATTTTGAAATATATTTAACAAAGACGTTTTCTAAGTACCCCACTAAATAGTCCTCTGAATGGAGGCTAAATTTACCACCCCGAGGTTGGCGAATGAGACACGTGGTCGAATTATCATCGACAGTATTTTCTTTCGCCGTACGAGAGCAATGATTTTGACTTATACTTTACCCATTATTATAAATATCAAGTTTACGTCATGCAATAAATGTTTATTTCTTATTGTTACAGAGCATCTGGAGCGCGTTCTTAACACAGGTGGGAAGGATTAGCAATTCCTGAGAATTTTGTTATTTTACTACAGCTTTTGCACGTGACTACCTATTTATGAATTAGCGACCTACCAGTTTTAAAATAAATATTTCTAACTATGAACTGGGAAAGTAGTTTCGAATAATAATAACTTCAAATCGAGTGACAGGAGGGATATTCCCTTTAAAGCATGCGAAACTTCGCGGCGAAATAGTTTTAAAAGGGGTTTATTCAATGTCAAAGTCGTACAAGCCATAGTAAAACAACGCTATTCAGAACGATATACATTGTATGAGAAAAAATTCAGCTTATCGCTTTACACATTTTGTAAGATATCAAGTGACAAAAGAACATTCAAATTATTAACGAGGTAACCCCAAAGTAGATGTCGTCGAATGAAACATTGCTCCGACTGCAAAGAAACGACGTGCAATTCACAATACACTTGTTTCGAGAAAACTTGGTTAGTCCGCGCTTCAAGTTATATTGTTCCCGAGGGAGTGGAGTAAATGGGAAACAAGCAAAAACAATAAAAATAGTTCACGGCATCCGTTGGCTGGGGACAAATTCCGACCAAATTACGTGAGGAAATTAGACATTCCGGAATATTGTCGGGAATAATTGAGAGTCCCCGATGCGACTCATTTGACAACGCAAGTACCGTTCAGACAATACTGAGCTTTTAAGTATACTTTGAATAAGCTCAGCATTTGGCTTTATTGAATATGATCGTATTGAATATGATCCCGTCTTCAGTTGTTGTGCCTAATCTAAAAGAGTTTTTTTTATTAAAGATTTATAAGTTAAAAAGCTAATAATAATAATATAATTAATAATAATAATAAGTACTGGTTATAATTCTTCCCTAGTTATGCAACTCCTACGTGGTATTAAAGTAATGATCTAGGGTACAGAAAAGGTAGTTGCGTTTATACTCTTTTTAACATTCTTTTACATTTTGCCTCATGAGTAACAGTTGTCTACTATGAAATCTATTTACCTTTTTTATAACAAAACATAATTGTATATAATATATGCCGTATGGTAATGACTATCATATGTGACATTTTCTGCAGGAAATATTAACTATAAACATGATAATAGCTCGAATAAATATTGGTAACCTGTTTCGAAATCTCGTTTTGTATAAAGTGGTTATAACACTCATTATGAAACCAGTCTTGGCCTCAGTAAGCTGTTTACATACAGTATGTAGATAGGTACAATTAATTAAGTACAGTATATAAAGATTTTATAGCTTATTTGATTAACTGACAGCACTGTTAGCGTAGTGGTGAAAGGTTCGATACTGAGCCCCAAGGTTGAGTATTCGAAGACATCGTGAGGAAATCGTCAGTCTTAGGTTCGAAAATCGGCAACGTGGCACAGAAAGCATTCCCTTTTTTCATCTTTCTTCATAGATAATTTTTCAATGAAACTGTGGTAATTATTATTATTACTCAATTAACTTGCAAACGATATCCTATATGTGGTATTGATAATAATGTCAGATTACTAATTACCCTTCTGTTTTACATGAAAAATATAGTATAGTCTGGTATAATGGTGTAAAGTACATATCTCGATTTGGAATAGATACCGACATAAACTTACTTGACAGTCATATTATTTAATTATATTTGGTAGCTCCATTCTTTCCATGGGAAACAACATTTTCATAACCCAGAATATGAAATTACCTGAGTTTTCACGTCTCTGGTCAGTAAAGCGTGTCCTACATGCTTGGCCAGGCTTGAACTATCAAGTTCTATTGCGTGTTCTCAACGTGCCTGGTGAGTGTATCCACTAACAACATCTGAAGCTTTGGAAAATTCTCAGTGCTTAATTTTTCCGAGTATCATATGTCTAAGAAGGGTTCCTCAAGCTTATATTTTCCAAGACTTTATGTTAAGTTGATATACAAAATATACACCCATTCGAAATATGTATAAAATATTGAACGTAAAGGTTATTCCTTAAGTAACAATTTGGTTTTAAGCACATATACTAAGATGGTTAAAACGCTAGAAAATAAACCTCAATCTTACAGCAATACATTGCTCATGCAACCCTACAAATTAACTTTAAGAAGTACATTACTGAATTAAATTTTTTTGTTAGTAAATTTTATATTACTACAGGAAACTAAGCGAAATCATTAATATATTTATTGTCAAAGTGATATCACGATTCACGACTCAATAGTCTTTACAAGTTTTTTTACAACAACGAACTCTCGGAAGCTTTTTAAGACGCATGCGTTCAAGTCACGACTACACTCCAAATCTAAAATTGATTACAAAAAAGGTACCCTACACCGGTCCTACAAAAGCAGGCCCACTCGCCATTAAATATAATTTATTCATGGTAATACTATTCGAGTCTAAAATAATTGCTTTTGCCTATAAAAAGCTCGAACGAGATTCGGCTGAATTCGAAGAGCCGTATTGAATAATTAACGAAATATACACAGTGCTAAACTCATATTTTTTTATTTATTGCGTTTTACAAATATTTTGTATAGACGCAAACAAAAGATATCCTTAATAGGAAGGAACAAAAAATTAACTGTGATGGCGCGTAAATTTATGCTGTAAAGATGGCAGGTTTCTGTACAAACACTGTATAGATATGTCCCTTATTGTGATTGTGAAGAACTATACTAGAGTTATAGAAGGACACCCGAGGGAATCGTGATCCAAGACTATATAAAAAAAAACACAGCTATAACGAAAAGTTTGGTTACATGAATTGAATATAGTGATACAAAAATTGTCTACGATTAATACAGAACTCTAGACAATTTTTCTCACACTTCTTACCGCACATTACGTTAAAATAACTCTGTTAGCACTTTGCGGTTTTAAAGCACTATAGCATAACTACTCTTTAATTTATTGTTCGACTTTATTTAAAAATGAATATTCTTTATATTCATGATAATAGTTTAGAAACGGTATGTAGTAATATTATAATAATGGTAAAAAAGATTACACTACAATAAGCGTGATAATCGAAAACGTACACCATTCACGATCTTGATCCAAATAAATAACCTTGGATTGGTTCTAATCGCTAAGCAATTATCGCACACACTACAGCTTCAATTTTTTGCAAGTGATTACGTAATGTCTTTGCATGTCAAAAGTAGGTTTTGTTTCATATAATAATCACATACGTCAACCTACCTAGAGACGAACAATTGACTACCGAATTCACAAAACCACCTTATGGATGAGTTTATACTGATAGTTTAATAAATTAAAATTACAAAATTCACAGTTGTATCTCGAAATCATTGACGAAATCTATTATGGAAATAAAAGTCTCGAAAGAAACAAGTTTTCCAGTATCGGCTAGTATTCATGAGGCTGAGGTTGAATCGTTAATGAGTGTATAATGCTAATGAACTATTGCAACAATAGTGATCGCGAACAAGCCACAAAACCGTCAAACTGTTGGCCTCGATAACTCAAAACTACCTTGTCCGCCCGCCTACCTGTCACCCGATGTCTCCTTGCCTAAATGCCTTACGTCCTAGTCAAACTATTGTTTTATTTACCCTATTGTTCGGCAACAAAAACCGGTGCCAATGTCAATAAGTCGTCGACTAGACGGTGTGCTATAACACTCGGAACTGGACTCGCTGACATCCAATTAACCCACTCCCCCGTACCCCATTCCCTTCTAACCCGCACTTCCATTTATCTTTATTCGACAGAATCTCCCTTCGACGCTCTTTATCCCTTCTAGTACCGATGTCGATTGATCCTGATATAAATCATACAGGACTTCACAAGTGCCAGGGACATTCCCAAGTGCGGTTAAATAACGCGAATTGATATAGGTTATGATCAATTAAAAAGATCGTTAACATTATTTAACGGCTCATAAATTATTGCAGAGGTGTGTTGACTTGACAAAGGGTTTTATATATCTTATTAAAAAACTCGCAGACGATAAATAGTTTTTGTTCATTTATGCTCACTCAACTGACAATACCACAACCTTATTTGTAGCCACACTAAAAAAAACCTTTTAGATTGTACACAATTGTATTTTCAATGACTTTATTTGCAATTTATTTGAGTTCATTTACAGCGATATTTTCGTCTGCAATAAAACAACTACACGTTATTCAGTGAGCTTGAACGAGTAAGCAATCTACTTCTGATTGTCAAGGTTATTTGCTATTCTGAGAACATCTTTTAGCGCTGCCCATGAGTCAGGATAAAGCACCTAAACCATGATTCATTTACAATTAACCACCATCTTGATGAAATACCTACAATTCTGGCTGGCTTGACCAAAAACCCTTGATTAACTTGAAGAACATTTTACTGCACGTCACAGGTGTATGACGGTCGTTAAATCGTTGTATTTTACTTGTAGGTGTATAAAACCTGCTGCTTCGGATTTTTAAAATCGATGAAATGTAGCTATTAAATACCATTTAAATAGTATTTTTAATGTTAAAATCTCATATTCTTATTTGGGAAGCAGATAGAGTCATCAGTACAGCTATCCATAAAGTCATTGTATTCAGTGAAAGTTAATTATTGTATGAAGACAATACCCCTTGAAATGTCAGAGTGTGAACATCAATAGCAATTATGATTAATTTTCACAATCATAGCAATAAGTGTCGGGTGCATACAATAAAATATCGGCTTGAACAGGCATTTATTAAAGACGGCTCGGCCTCGAAGTTGACATTCAGCATGACTGCAATAGAGCGTTATGTAAAGTGGGTATGATGCAAACGGAGTGGTAAGACAGTAACTGGTAACATCTTCATTGGGAGTATGTCGTCATGCTATTCACGTCCGAGGCAGCCGCGGGCTCACGAGCTCAAATCTTAAGTCCTATGTCTCAGCGTTTGCGATAGTCCGCCGAGATTAGAAGTAAACGAAAATAAACCGTCTCTACGTGCAAAACCTTTGACGCTTTCATTTTCAGAATAAAAATGTATGTAATAATAATTCATATCTAATATTTCCATTCGCTTCTTTCGCCAAGTAAAGAGATCTAATAACTATCAAAAACATTACAATATTTTGTTGCCTAGTTGTTTCAGGAATACAAAAATGTAAGTAAATTACGAATATAACTTCTAATTAGGTAGTAAACAAAGGAATAAATTAACTTTTAATACCTTAATTGCTATTAGAGGCTGAAACCATAACATATTTAAATATCATTCAATGCATTTTGAACCTTAATACGTATTCAAAAAGTTTGTTTTCAAATAAATGGATTACTATCTAAATAGGATGAATCTCAACCGTAATCTGGCGAATAATGGAGGAGGGAAAAGCGACTGATAAATAATGGTCGGTTGACTGATCGCGACATTACTGATATCCAATGAAAAAGAATCCGTACGTTGAGTAATGGCTTCCGCAGTAGGGCGTTGAGCTATTTTAGTGGCAGGCCCTAGGCGACAAGAAAGTGCGGGAGCGGCGGCGGTCAACCAGAGATTTCAAGGCTAAACCGAACCTAACGCGGTCAAGTAACAAATAGCCAGGCTCAATTGAAACGTCCTCTTTGTAGAACCCTTCTTCGACCCATCATTAATTTTAGGTGCCATTACTATCTTGGTTAATCATCAAAGAAACCTTTGAATTTAGGACGTTTTGTTTAAACCTTTAGATTAATATTCTATTCAAGAAGAAAGCAGTGTATATGAATTGGGCCAAGTATACTTCATTCGTCAGTTCAACTCCGCACAAGCAACATAACAAACCCAAGTCAAACAAATGTCGAATAAACAATACTCGTGAACGGCAATTCTCTGAATAACATCCACTTGTGAATAACAAATAAGAGCGTATAGTTTAATGTTAGTCTTCGGCCCGTTACCACCTTTATAATTTATTCATATCACACTTACAGAAGGTAACATATATTTAATATCAATTCATAACGCATTCTCAATGTGGATTCTTCATTTTCATACAACAACAAACATTTTCCAAGAGAAATATAATAAATTATGAGAAACTAAGTACGGCTCCTTACGCGATCCACTTCCCTCGACACTACATAGTACATCGTTTTAATGCCAAGATATGCAAACTCCGGTGCGGCAAACTAGGATACTTTAAATTACATTAAAATTCCTTCTTTGTGCACATGGCTTATGAATGTAACATCAAGTTTGGAAGCTATTGTCAAGAATGGAGGCAATTTCCTCAAAAAAAAGAACGTCACTGAATAAGGTATCGAGATCGTTAGCGGCGTGACCTCACGTATCCCTAGAAAATTTGGAATCCATTTTCTGTGTACGTGCGTGAAAACAACTATGTGTACTTACTAATATTGCCTGTATCCCAAAGGGGCTCTATCGTTATAATCATACTGAAAAAGAGCTCATCAATCAAGATCCTTTATGGTGTAAGTTTTGAGAATTTCATTTGAAATTTACATTTACTTAGACTTAATATAACAAATAAAATTAGAATCCTTGTACTACTTCTGATTTATGTGTGATTCTCACTCACACATTCCATCTTTAGGGTAAAAATATAACCAAAAACTAAATCACGTACTCGCTTGTCTGAACTAATTTTAACAATATTTCAGATACCATAGTTCACATATACCTTCACTTATTTCGTAGAACCGAGCACCCCCGGAGGTACGAAAAGGTACTTCCTCGTGCAATATTAATTTTAATCTACAAGGGCGACATTTTTGCACGTAGATATTACGTGAAGCTTAAAATTTGTTAATTTAACCAAAAAAATGCAAATTTTAATAAAATAATCCCCGGTATATTTCATTCGTATTTCTATATTTCAAGTAATTAATTTATAAGGTTATTATAAGCATGGTACTTAAAAGCCTATTATTCAATTGTTTCTACTTCTACTTCATCGCTAGATATGAGGGCACTGCTGTAAAATAACAGTGCGGGGTATATTGGTAGATTGTGAAAAATAGATAAATAAAATTAAAAAAAAACACAATTTAATTAAATCGGTTGATTTTAAAACGTTATTTGTAGTTTTGTAAATGTTTGAGCACAAATGAACAGTTTTATACATTTAAACAATTTTTTACGCCTATTACACAGTGAATTATTTAAAAAATCCATAATATATTCAGAAATTACAAAAATACACAGTGAGCCAGTGTGAGAGGGAAACATCACAACTCGTTTGATGCATAAGTGATCGAATGGGCTCCATTCATTGCGGGTCGATGGTCTATTGCGTAAAGAACCGTTACCTATCTGTTTAAATTGGAACCAAATTGGTTTCTTGGCCCCAACTAGGCTTAACTATATTCTAATAACAAGAGACATGATTGGTCAAGAATTAACTACATTCATGTAACAACTATTTTGATGCTGATAGAATTTTATAATTTAAAAATATAAAGGAAATTTGATAGACATTTTAAATCTACTTTGATTGATTATTATATACGAGTATATAACAACAATAGATACGTTTCATGAGGTTGCAACATGCACATACACCACGCAACAACCACCTAAACACCAATAACTTTTTCAGCTGATACAATCTATGTAATGTTCAATTACTACAACGTTTTCATAGTGAATTCCGTTCACAATTTCAATTTCGTGAAATCATTATTACAATTGTAATTTTTAATTTGTACGATTTATTTTGAATTATATATTACAATGTGTACCAAAAACATCCCTGTTTCACTCTATTATTTAGAAAGCCGGATAGCATTACCCTTTAAAACCAGCTCGGATAGGTTTCTTATAACACTACTAGAGCAGCCTTTTGAATCTCTTGGGATCTCTTAGAATTCTACCGGACTAAACAATTTCATCTTACACAACAACAATTAAAGGAAAGTTGTTTTTTTTTAAAAAAGTTAACTTTTTGCTCTTATTAATTTTTATCTTCAGATTGAATTCTTTTAATATTTTCATAAATAAAATCTTATTTCCTTAACTTAGAAGACAAGCATCGCTTAGGTATCTAAAAGATAATAATCTATTGGCGCTACAACCCTTTACATAAAATCCAGTACTGTTTTGTAACTGACATTAATAATATTCAAAATGAACGTTATAAGAAATAGTTTGAAACATTTTCTAGAGACTATCAATCTGTATCATTAATGAGATTCAAACGGCCGGCGCGATTACGTCCACCAATTTGCACCTCATTGCATCTACCTAATGAAATGCCGTAAACTCATGTTCACCTTTTAATATTTTACAGGCTATTTCAGTAATTACATTTTATATCGACCCAAAATTAAGCGCTGATAAACGAATGACGTGCGCCAAATTTGTACATTTATTTAAAACATCTGTATATAGTCCAATATAGTCAAAGCGCGGGATAAAAGATGGACACTTGAAATAACGAAATGGACAAAATGGAAAAATAGGTCCACTACTGGTAATAGATGTATAGGACGACAAAAGAAAAGATGGACAGATGACATTATAGAACTGGCGGGGAAAAACTGAATGAATGTTGCTCAAGACAAGGAGAAATGGAAAAATATGGAGGAGGCTTTTTACCCCTAAAGGGGCCATACAAAACCTAGACAACTCAAAAAAATAAAAACTCTAACTTAATTTTTTTTTAAACTTATACTAACACAACTAATAATAATATTAAGGTATGTAAACGAACCAATTGTTGTATGGATTAATAAAGCATTAATAATAATAATAGTCCAATGCAAACAAATAAATTTTAAAATGGTATCTTAGTTACCATATAGGAGTTTAGTTTCTCCCAAGAAGAGACAGCGAGAAATTCGATACTATTTGAAACTTAACTTAGAATTGGGCGTTGGTCGGCTAGTAATGCAATCGGCATGCTCCATGCATATAGCCAGAAAATTACCGGTGTGAAAAACGGGAGGAACACAATTTGAAAAAAATATATCGCATAGAAGTGTCAAAGTCAAATTTTCAAGGAAAATTTTCAGGTAGAATAGAGTGGAAAGTATAAACCAACGGCAAGCTGGCACTGATAATTTATATGACGAAGTCGTAACTTATAACCTCAGCTTTCACCAAGTCAACGTCATCGACCTTAAGGCGCGAGCAATAAACATCCAATTTAAATACAAATTTTCACCGCAACGAAATTGTCACTGGCTCGATCAAAAAACATTGAAATCGTAAAACCCGTATAGTTTTATAGTTATACGTTTTATACCAATGGAACTCATATTGCTGAACATTTAGAATATTTAAAACAACAGTTGCAACAGATAAAATAGTTTCGTAAATATTAAAATAATAACATGTTTGATATGTTTCAAGCACTTATTACAGCGAAATCATGTTATGTATTCTTGTAATAACATCACAGTCGTAACGTTGATGATTCATTTGCAAACAATAGGAACACCGGAAACATTAGTACTTTCTCCAAATCATTTTGACGAAATAAAGAAATCGTACATTGTCTATTGTAGTTTTTTTTAATTATAAAACAGAAGGCAAGCGAGCTGGCTCACCTGATGTTAAGCGCCTTTACAATTATAATAAAAAAACCGGAAATCTGCTTATTCATTGTAATGGAATATCTTTTTCAGAATACTCGTTTCAATGTTCAATCCAGACGGTATATTGATAATACCTTTGCTGTATAGTGTATAGTGTACATTTATGTTCTACTTCCTTTGAAACAAATGTTATGCATGTTCGTTAAAAACCTAGATTCATAGGCTAATCAAAGAATTTCAATTATACTTTAACCTCCAATAATCATAAGTTTCAATTTAAGCGTATCCTGTATTTCTGACATCTCAATTGCTCTTTTACAATCATCTATTTGTGCAGGCACTCGAAGAAAAGCTTCCGTCGCACACATTCAATAACAGCGTGATTGAATTCCATGCTATTTTTACTACCACTACCTACCGTTATTGGTGATTATGAAATTTGGATTCGCATAGGGATCTTATAGGTAATGTATAACGTAGCCACTAGCCGTCTTAACAGCGTAGTGCATAACCTACTAATAATTTTAACATCAACCCCATTATTAATTTAGTGCATACACTTTTTTTTTCAAATACAATAGTGCGGTGGAAATATAAACTAGACATAGTTTTTCTGTCCACCAGGACCTCAAACAAATATAAAACTTATTTGTATAATGAGACCAATGGTATATAAAACATTATTATTATACTGCGCATCAAAACATTGATGCATGGATAGCCGATGCAAGAAAGCCGATGTAAATAAAAATGAAATCTTTCCAATTACACTGTTTTAACAGCTGCAATCATCTCTCCTTTTTATCATCACTTAAATTCACTTTGATGGAAAGAGACAAGAGAGTACTTTAGTTAAAACGGAAAAATATACGGCACTGCGTTTTCATGAATATGAGCGTAAAAAAAAGAAAAAGCTACTGGAGGACACCGATAAAATGTCGCCGGGCGGAGATGCAGGGAATACGTATTAAAAAATAATATAAACGCAAAGGGTTGGTTTATTACGCAAAAATAACAAAATACTAGAAATTACACAAAAAGCATTCTTTTAGGTGTTTGAACAATAGTGTTAAAACTCAAACAATAGATTACCCTGTCGCGTTTACTATAATTTATGACGTTATAATTTTTGTAAAATGTTTACAAAGTAAAAGTATGTGTTGTATGAAGAAATTCCACACCCATTATGTGTTACAAATAACTAATCGTAGTATGTCTGAAACCGCAAGTGTACTCTATTGTCTGCACGCAGCAATTTATTTGGCCATTGCAATCGCGGTAAAACGATTCTGTTACTAATTCGTTCCCACTCCGTAACAAACACTAAAAGTGCATTAAATTCTATTTAAGCAACTTCAATGTTTAGCTTGTTAAATTGAAGTCTCGTGCAATGCAAAATTTCAATCATAATGCCTAGTTTAATTTTTACTAATATTATGTATCGGAAGAGTTTGTTTATTTGAATCAATGGTTTACTAATAATATTATAAAGGTTAATATTTACTCAATTAAACAGAAAAAAAAAACATAAAAATCGGTCGAACCGTTTTGGAGGAGTGCGAACCATAAAGACAGGGACACGAGATTTTTATCTATGCACAGATTATTATTATTCGGTAAAATCTATACTAACACGTAGGCGTCTATTATAGATATTAGTTCATTTCATAGATATGCTTACAAATAACCATACTATAATTCGAAACTAAAAACCCTACTTGCTCAAATTGAATACAAAAATGTGTTAATCTTAATTTTTAATTAAAATTTTGTGACGAGAAACGGCGGAATTTTTTATCATAATATATTATTTCGAATTCATTATCGTTGCCCTTTGAATGACCCTTTTAAATAACAATCTTGTAACATTGTATGGTATAACAATGCATAATAATTATTCTTTTATGGAGTAATTATAAATATCACAGTTGACGGGAACAAAATGCTGATAGGTCACGCAACTCAATAGATCGATCACGGCACACGTGCTTGTGGACTCAGCTCCGACAAGTACTTTGATAAAAGCCTTACCTTTACTCCTTGTTTTTCTATCGTGTTTTTGAACCCGTTTTGGAAGTGGTTTCAAGCCGTCAATTGCTTTTAAAGTAAAGAGCGAGAACCCTAAAGTTGTGATATTAATTCCATTGCGTTGTAGGAAAAATAAATAAGTTTATTACTACGTTATTAAAAACGTTAAAATTTGAATATTTCTGTTTTTATAATAAACGCAACGTCAAAAATTTTAAAAATATTGAGATTTTACATTTTTAATTTTTATACTCAACAAATTAAAATTAATTTGCATCGTCTATTTTTTACAACGTTTATTTTATACAATTTTCCTTTTTAGTGGAGATTATAGTGTCACTGAACTAGGAATAGTGCGTTAAAGGATTTATAGGAATGTTAAGAACCGGTTCTTATTTCCGATAGCAGAAGCTACTTGCACAGCAACATGCGTCATAAAAAAAGCTAGCTAACTTCATAAAAATATATTCTACCTTTAAGCAATTCCCACTGCCGTGAATTTATAAAATTGAAAGGATTCTAATATGTATAATCAAGTCTTTAATGACAATGTTTTGAAAACATGCTCTGGCGATATTTTAAAAATATCTTCCATATACCAAACAATATTTTGAAAGGCAATACGCTTCAAATAGAACCAATTTTCATGAAACTAAAGTTGATTTTCCTGTAGCAACCTCTTAGTGCTACTGGAGGTATTTTGATCATGACTAGTACTGCAGACTGTTCGATAGCGGATGCCGGCGATTGTAGATTATTTTTGTCCCGGAAAGTAGACGCATGAACTGCGAATGTAGTCTGCAAGTCTAACCCATAAGGAAGAGTCTGGTAACAGCTTACTTTATATATTCCACGAACTATACACGGCTATCGCAACGTTCTTCACGGAATAAATAAATGTAAAATTATTATTGACGATAGGACCGCTTGTAACACTATATTTTCTTATCATATTTGGTAGAGCAGTGTTGTGTGGCTTCAGGGAGAGCTTCTCATCCCTGAAGTTGTAGGTTCGATACCCGGCTCTGCAGCAATGGACTTTCTGTCTATATCCATGTTTAACGCTCGTACGGGCGAGCGGGAAGAAAAACATCTTGAGGAACTAACATGCCCTAAAAGGTCGACGGCGTATCACTGATCACCTACTTGCATATTAAGAAAAAAAAAGATCACGAAACATAAAAAATTTGAGCGAATACTGACTGAGTTTTTTTATATAAAATTAAGTTTTATATAAAATACCTTCAATATGCATTAAGTATATATTATGAAGAAAATATATATTTTTAAATAAATGTACGTGTGTACCGACAGAAAATAATTGTTAAAATATAATTCGAGTAATGTAAATTTACAAGAATAACAGATCATATTAAAACAATGAATTTTCCGTCTAAAGACAACAGGATTTGTTTTGAATTAAATTAATAACACAGCGCATTCATCGCACGGTCCCAAAAATATAACAGCATCGCTATATGCATTTCCTAAAATAACTACCAATATCGTGAAAGGTCCAAGTACTTGCAAATACTCTAACAGCCGGACGTATAATACTTGTATCAGAATATAATCTAATACAAGTAAAATTTGGCTCAGTTGGTGCCAGAATGGTTTATATTAAAACACGCAATATCCGCAACGGAAGTAGAGCACGTAATTAAAAGCAAAAGTAAATATTTTTTATAGCTTAAAACACTTTTTGACTAACAAAATTCAAATTTATTAAAATAGGCAAGCAAGTCTCTATTTAGATTTAAAACTAGCCGCTGTTACTATTTTATTATACCTAATAGAGTGACAGCACAAACATCGACTGCAGGACAATATTATTCATGTAAATGGGCCACTATTTTTGCACAATGAAAATGTTTTTAGCCTACTTCAACGGTTTGAATATGCAGTTGTTGCCCCACGTTATGGGCTTCCGTTGTCCCTCAACACAAGTAAAATTGCCAAATGCCACAAAAGGACCACGTTAGCGGATGTCCAAAGTATGGTCACTGTATGTAGGTAATTAGAACCGTGCGTGAGATCGTTGTGGCTAGTTAACACACTTTCAATTTAATTTTGCGATTGTTGAACCTGCATCGGCGCCATTACGTGACATATAATTAGATATTACAAACGAATACATTCGACTTTCACTTCCTTTAGTTACCATGCTGCTTCATTAAGCCGTGACTATATATTATTACTAAGCTATTGATATGCAAAAGGAAATCAAATAATGCCTCAGTGATTTATTTTGCTGGTACTTAGTTGGTGCAAGATGCCCTGTTGGCTCAGTAATTAAGCGTGCTATATTAATCCTAAGGTAGTTTGTTCGTTTTTCATTTTACGGATGCAATTTAATGAACTCGTTTTAAAATTTAGCGAGCGTGGGACACAGATTCTTCAGCTATAGAAAAAATATCTATGATAGTGATATGTCTACCTCATGAATATAACCTACCAAGAACAGGGCGACATTATATAATTCCACATTATACGAGTAATCCATAGATCCAATTTAGACTTGATTCGGGAAATATAATAGGACTACCAAGCAAATGCATGCCTTTTAAAAATCACCAATGAAAGAGACTGTCTGCCTCATACTTCAGAAGCGAATTATGAGAGTTCACAAAACAATTGCAGCTAACGTGACTATTGTACAAAATCCTTCATAAAAACCTTAGCTTTTGGTTTCTGGGAATATTCTTATCTCAGTCCTAGCTGATAATTAACTAATGTTGTATCGTTGACAAAGAATTTCCCAACAAATATTTATTGCTTGTGGGAAAATGCATTTTGCGAGCTACTTTTGTTGTTGCGACCTCACGGCCGTTGACTTTGGTTTTTTCTCACGCTCGCTGTTTAAGATTGATTATACGCGTCTTGTTCCTGTGCAAACGGAAGCCGATAGATATAATTAGATTTTGTATTTTATTTACAACAGTTTACCCCTTATATACATGCCACATTTATGTATATGAACCGTTTTACGAACATGGTAAAACAAAAGATAAAAAAATATATTATATGAACACCAAATATCAAAACAATTAGCTGGCTTAACAGAAAACAAACAAATCATTGATTAAGTTTCTTGTTTACCTTAAGACTTGAATATCAATTATCAAAGCTGTAGTTAATTGGACTGATAGACTGGCTTAATCCTTTGAACTAGAGTTCAAATATCATACAATAATAATTAGAGCATTAGAATACACATACCTATTACAATTTATAATTTACATAAATACTTTAATATGCGAATAAGTTTCTTTGTTACATTAGAAAAACTCCTAATCTTAGAAAAAAATTAAAGTTGATTTATTATTATTTATTTTAACTCAAGGTTGTGTTCCATGGTACATATGGCAAGTAGTGTTGGCCTAGTGGCTTCAGCGTGCAACTCTCATCCCTGAGGTCGTAGGTTCGATCCCCGGCTGTGCACCAATGGACTTTCTTTATATGTGTTCATTGAACATTCGCTCGAACAGTGAAGGAACCGTGTGGAAACCGACTTTCCTTAGACCCAAAAAGACGACGGCGTTTGTCAGGCACAGAAGGCTAATCACTTACTTGCCTATTAGATTGACATATGATCATGAAACAGATACAGAAATCGGAAGCCCAGGCCTAAAAAGGTTGTAGCGTCACTGTTTTTTTTATTTTTTAACTTATGAATCATTTGAGATATTGTTTATGTAATTAAGTGTTGAAATACCTCCTATTTAGAAGTATTTGGATATGACCCGCGTAAATTAGTAAAGAAGGCGACAAAAGGTCCCGTCAGAGCGGGTCAAAGCGATTTAATTGTTATGAGAGTCGTATGCTGTGTGGGAAGATCCGAAGTATAGTATCATTGAAATTGTAATTACATTTTTGATTCCCAGAGCTATTCACCGCGGAAATACTGTATACATTGACGAAAACACAAGAATGGGATATATTTGCTTATTTAAACGCTAAAATTTTCAAATAAATTAGTTATTATTCTGTCCGGCAATAGTTAGTTTTACGCTTTATATAATTTTCTACTCTACTATTGAAATATATCGTACCGATACAGTGCAATATATAAATTATACTCGGCAGTGCTTAAACTTCTTTTGAAACTATCTAAACTTTAATTTGAGTCGGTTCATACTGATTGCGCCATAGGTGAGCGGTGCCGAAAATAAAATTGGTTGTTAAATAGGATACGGTATCTCCGGGTGATTATGTGGTAAGTAGCAGTAGCCAACGTTTAATATCACGATGAGCACGGGTCACCTCGATGTACAATGAGCAATTTCCTGTGGACATCAACCAGAACATGAACAAGGACGTGTGATAATATTCATACCTATCTGATTCGCTCCGTATTTCATCACGAAACTAATGACCTAAACTTTACAAATTAACAGATTTCGTTAATTAATTCGGAACGAAAGACGTAAGTCGAATTATTGATTTCCTATTGAGGCACAGTCTCTTCCGGTTGGCAAAAATAGAGATGCACCATTCGAAATCCATAAATCGCTATCGATTTGGCCCGAGTTAAAAAAGTATTAGAAATCCAGGTGAGGCGTATGACCGTTTGTGACCTCGGAACAATTACCCGGCCATTAGCGAAACGAACACAATGCTCAGCCATTAAGCGGATGTCCAGCCAGCTACCCGCACCCGCTCAATTTGCATTTGTTTGGAATTAGACCGTCAGCAGCAGCGAACACGAGCCGCGCTTTGTGTCACCTGTAATATCTCTCGACATAATGCTTTGATCCGCTTAACTGACCTCAGATAGATCATCACTACGCTCTATTTCAGAAATTCACGTACAATTTAGACAGGTATTATATAAATTAGAAGGAATGTTGCCATTTTCGTTTAGAAGAAAGATAATTTGAGCGAACGGCGCACAACGGCGTCGTGAGATGGTAATGACAAATGGCGCACAAGGCGTCTTATCTCGCTGAGAAAAGATGTAGCCGAGGTTTCTTGGCGTGCTTGAATCACGGACGATGTCGTTAGGTAAACCCCATCTTGATGATATCTCTCCACCCCTAGTTGTCAACGCCACGGCCGGAGATAACTATTTTAGCTTATCGAAGTCAACACTAACTACCTCTCACTTAAAATGAACTTACATTTTATTGAGAAATATATATAGAATCTGCAAGTTTTAGTTGTTTTGGTGTAGCTGATGTAGTTTTTATTTATAATAGTTTTATCTGTGCAACATACATATATATGGTATATAAAATGTTTCTCAATTTAACATATAAACGAGCATTACAATGGCGCCTTGAGCAATCCGCGCTTAAATATCTAAACGGTAATGGCAAATCGCCAGTATTCTGTACTTTTCTTGGTACTATTTTGTACTGGGGAGATAGCTACGTCTTCCTCTAAAATATATTGTCCCCTTTAGCTTATAGCGAGCTCGGAAACCGCACCCGCCGCTGATATGCAAATAGGCTGTATCTAAAATATACTATTGTGCTATCTATGGGCCGTAATTCGTAAATCGTATTAAAGACAACTTGATACTTGGGACACTTTAAAAATTACAAATATTTTTAGTCACAAAAACAAATATAAACCATGAAAATATAGTAAGATTATACAAAACAGGAAAGGCCAATAGACTCAAGAAGACGGAAAGTTTGCGTCGAAAATAATTGTGTGTAGCTAGGTTTCGTTCTTAGGATATACAATTATAATAACTAATCTAGCATACCAGATAATTGAATGGACGACTCCGTACAGTTGCTTGACATGACCCACAGTGGGTCGTTAATTTGTTTTATTTTGATAGCAGTGGACGAAAAGTCTGTAAATTATTAAAAGGCTGGCTTCTGAACAACACCGAACTACGTTTAAGTAAATAAATTGTAACTGCTGGCATGCTACTAAACATATAAACTAAGATCATATTTTATGCTGATAAAATGCATCCTGTTAATGTCATAGAAACCAGACCGCCAAAGAGACAAATACTAGGCCCTGGGTCGTCTTTGAACCGATGAACTTCACAAGCCTGTTTATATATGAACCGGCTTTATTATTTTATACTGTAGGATAGTTTTAAAGATTATATATAGTAGTCAATATCTGAAACGAATATTTGATAAAACTCTAGTATAAAGATATAAAACATGAGTATGGGCTTGAAAGCATTAAATTACACAGTTTGTAGACAAGTAGCTTTGTTTTAATATTTCTGACAATAAAGTTCCGATTTCTTAAAGCATTAATTCAGTTGTATCTTGTAAATTTTGTATCCCAATTAAATATCTTCCCAAACCAACCCTTAGTACTGTATAGGAATAAAATTGGCGCAAAATGCACATTACCATTCATGCGCCAAATTGGAAACTGTAGCCGAAAAATTATAATGTAAACGAAATTTTAAATTAGCGCCTTGTTACGAAAAATTTATATGATAAAAAAATACAATTTTATGTTCATCATTAAGGATTTATTTTAAAATCTATAAATTCAAATTAACTTAATTCGGGATTGGATAAAGATATTTTATTTATCAGTTTAGAACAGTAAACGTCACGTCAACGTCATATTACACGTTGGCTAAGCAATGTAACCATATCAAGCCAAGTTTGCTTTTTAAATGTCGTTGACTGATAAGACGAAAAACTGAGACGCTAATTGCTAACATGATTTTGTTTTTGATATGTAAAATATAAACACCCGATAAATTAGCAAAATTAAACAAAGTTTTGCTAATTGGCTCATTAGAAGATAAATTACTATTTTTAAAAGACAATCACCATGCAAATAAGACATATTTTTTATTGAGATAGATTTTAACTTAAATCAGTATAGGATTGGGCCATTCCGTGCATTCAACGAAGTCTCTTTTCAATACCAGTACCACAACAATTATGATTATGAAATACGACGTCACCGTACTTAATGTTATTGATTCCTGAATTATTCATTGTATAATTGCCGACCACCCAGATGGGTACACATTTACTGATATACCAAAGTCCTCTTCTGACATAATGTATCTAATTACCAAATAGGCGTTCGTTCTACTGACTACACTCAGCAATAGAGTGCGTTGTTACCATATGAGTTCAAACAAAAACTGGTTCTGACCCACATTCACCGCGCAGTAATCTGTTCAATAGAACCTATGTCTTGTCGACACTTTGTATTCGTATACTAAAACAACCGTACAAATCAAGCCTTTTTATCATTTTGCTTTGTTAAGAGAAATGTTGGCTTAGTGACTTGAAAAGGTCACGGGGAAACCAAAATGCCTTAGACCCAAAAAGTGGCCGGTGTGTCACGACACACTAATAAAAAATCAAATGATCACGTGACACGTCTGAGGCCTAGACCAGAAACGTTGTTGCGCTACTGGATTTTTTCATTGGTAGACTTGGCTTGAAATTGTTTAAATTGAATTATATAATTTATATTTTGGCCATGTTAATTATAATAATAGGCCTTGAAGACTGACACACAAGTATTATTTCGACATATGTGAGTTGATTTTAAAAAACGCAATTAATTTGGCTAAGGGCTAATTTCAAAACTAGATAAGTTTTATTCGAAGGAATTAACCCTGGAATAGCAAATTTTACATTTCACCAACTACTTAATGAGAATAAAACGTTATTCAAGGATAAGATTTATACGCCCAATTTTGAAGAATAGGAATATTCTTGATAAAAATGCGCCATGTCATGTAGCTGTTTTCTATTTATTCTTCGATGTTTATTTGTGCAAAAAGATTTCGTGTTTTATTTTCTCCCGTTTTAATATTTATTTTTTATTTTTATTTCAACTTCAAATTTTTTTTTCCTCCTCTCTCTCCTCAGCAGCAAAATTCATAGCTTTTATTTTAATTTTATGTAACTCTTCTAAAGTTGAAGAAACCGGTAAAGTAGGTCTGGTTGTTCCAATTTTCTTTTGAGTGAGAGGGGTATTTCCAGATCCTCTACAGATATTAAAGCACAGTCATAATCCTATCCAAGCAAGATTAAAATGGTCAGTTATAGGTAGGATTACTGGTACATTTGCCAGTTAGGACTTCTTTTTCTAGCGGTCATTATCATGAACGATATTGTTTCTGTTATTTATTTTCTTCTTTCAAATCAAAACCAAAATAAACACTCAGGCAAAACAAAGCTTCTATGACCTGACCACAGATTACAAAGTAGGTTCCATGACAGCTTCAAACTGACGTATAATCCAACTAAAGTAAAAGTTCCATTTAACCTTCATGTTCTTTAAAGAAATTGCACATTTAATTTGTTTTATTATAACTATTGTTGTTATCAATATAACTTCACAGATAAGCATAAGGTATTCAAAGAATAGCTAATCTGAGACTAGTTTATCGGATTTTAATGGTGAAATGTAAAGTGAGTATTGGGATAAATTAAGGAATATGTTTATTTGGTATAGCTATTTCGGATAATACGAATTGTGACGCCGTCTAGGATTATCACGGATTAAGGAAATAATTAAATTTCAGTTTTTTTATAAATTTAGCTAGATATTTTGTTTTCTTTTAATTAAACGACGAAAGGTTAACAACACTTTTGTATACATTATAAAACATTTTTCTTTGCGTTAAAGAAACCAGCTTTACTCAAGCGATCGCCTATTTTTAACGTGTTCAATAAATAATCTAATTCTGGCATCTCATAAAAGTAACATTAAGATCGAGCAGATGCGTCTTATAAATGGCAGGAGCACTATCTACTCTGCAATAAAATAACAATTTTATCACTAAATAAATGTATTCATACAATTGATATCATTATGTACACAAATTTGAAAGATGATAAAATTGAAACCTTCACATATTATATTTTCCATTTCATTTGCACGTTTAGTAAGCCGAGTGTAAAAGGTTCATTTTAATAAATCCAATAATAATACTAAAAGGTAGGAAGCAGGTATGAATCCATGTGGTAGCACCTGACACGTTCCCCAATATCGGACCCGGAGATAAAGCGCCCGTCTACCTTAGATAAGGGATTCGAATATCTAATGCGTTCTAAGGTCTCTACTAAGCTTGTGCCGCATTATTTTTCTTTAAGATATTTTACGAATATATTATGATAATGCCACATTAATTCCATACTATATAGGTACAACAAAACAAATGGGTGTTAGTTTTGTTATAATACACTAATTAGTCTACGTTAGTTATTGTTATTTCCAATACTTCTTGTTCTGTAGTATGGACTTCTTTTGGGTAAAGGCCTCCTCCTGAACTTTCCATTTGAATCTGTTCTTTGTTTCCTCCTATATATAAATTTTGAATTAATACCGACAGTAAAACAAGTAAGTAGAATGCTTAGCGAAGTAGTAGCCAGTAGAAGTATTAACAGTTTAGTCGACACCGTTTACGGTAGAAAGTTTGAGGCAGGTCAACCGGTAGAGCATCGCGTAAACTCGAAGCTCTGCTCATAAAAGCTTTATTTGTGTAAACGTCTCACACAAGAAGTACTTGAAACCTAAAATACAGTTATTGACTTCCCTCGGCTCGTACAAATGAGTCCATCTACGTTTACATTATCTTGTCTCTCTTAAAGCATTCAACGAAATACATTTCTATTTTATGGGTCCTCATTTAGAAGCGTCAATATAAAACAAAAAATAAAGGAGAACTGGCAACACTACGAGCTGAAAGGTAAACGTGGCAACGGCGCACGCGCATGTTGTTAAAGAATAAAAGAGATAGAAAAGCTAGTCGGGCGAGTTAAGATTCGAAACAAAGTTTCACAGGAGAGCGGGGAGCCCGCGTCTCTCGGACTTTAAACGAACTAAGCGCACTTAGCGCTGTTTCCGAAGTTATTATCAAACGACTAGAAAAGAATATTAAATTTATAATACAAAATAGGTACAGCATGTATTAGTTTCTTTAAATATTTATTCTGCATCTGGTTAATGGTTAATAGTTTTTATAAGCTATACTATTTGAGAAGTTGCATTTTTGGATATCATTTTGGTACCTGCATCCATCCATTCCATTATAGAAAAAAGATAATCTTGGATATAATGAGTTAGTTATTCATATCACTGTTCGCGTTATTTATGTTTATATAAACCTTTGATTATTTGGTAAAGACATAGTATGTAAAAATACCAAAATCACATAGGTAATTTGATTTACAATAAATTAACAATCTTGGTGACAATATAACTCGTATATTATAATACTGACGCCTATTCAATTTGTGAATTTATTTGTAGTGTTTACTAGCATTCAAGCGCTTGCTTAGCTAGAAGTGTTAATATCTCACGCTCGTAGAGTAGCGGGCAAGCCAGTGCCGGTTTCGTGTGCGTCGCGAGTGTACGTTGGTGCGTCCGTATTTTGAACCACGTCGACAGCGCGTTCAGTGTAAACAACACAAGCTAAGTCTACACCTACTTAAGAACCGGTTACTACTTTGTGATCTCGGAGTTATACGAGTTATATTGATGTGGTTGGTGAACCATTTATATGAAAAGAGAACAGTGTTAATTTGTGCGAGTGATAATTTTACTAACGATGCGATGACCTGTGAGCTAAAAACAGTGATACAGTTGTCTTTGGATTATTTACAGCGGTGAATTAAAAATTCAAACGGTAAGTCCACATAGTTCGCCATAAATATTGTAGAGTGGAGCAAGACACGTTACAAAAAGCCCTAGCTGTAGGGTAGCAAGGAGAGCGGGCATTGTTGACACTGGCTAGGTTAACACTGGTTTATGGATTCAATGGATAACATGTGAAAGATTATATAATACGCCTCGGTTACCAGAAAAAAAGACGGAGTAACATATTATATTGTTATTTTTTAAGGAAGTTAATTATTCATTACATCATTTACACATCGTGTTAATTATTTATATAATTGCTGTTTCGTACACTAGTTATCCAATAGGTTAGTTATAATATACTTAAAGTTACTTTCAAATGAATGAGAAAAAATTATTAAAAAATTCACTATTGTGTGAATATTATAAAATATTTCTTATCCCACTTTATGAGAAAGAGCAAGCACCACTACATTATTTATTATTACTTTATTCGCCGAAGTTTTGATAAAGACTAGACCTTAAGTGAAATTGTTATATCCACAATCATAACCCATGTAAAAATATATAACAATCTTGTAATGGTCATATATTATGGTCACCTTACAACAGCAATTGGGACCGTTGCAGAGGGACGCATCACGCAGCGAGGCGCAGTGAACGCTCCACGGGGTAAACCGAACACTTTGGAGCACAAAAGTTTTTGTTCGACTTTAACTATTATAGGATACCCTTAGCCTTTGCTCATGATTTGTTTTAAACATTTGACTATTGAAAAAGTAAAGTTTGTAAACTTTTAGAAAAAATTATATTATCTTTTATGTATTGAAAATATTGTATCAGTGATAAAAAAGTATACCGTCACCATTGCTTGTAAAATAAGCGAACTCAGAGTAAAATGTTAACCTTTACCTGTCTCAACCCTGTAATATCTTTTTTAAAGCATTTTCAACGTATAAGGTAGCGTTACAAATTTACTTAAGTATATATTTGTTCGATTTGGCTTGTAAACAAAACCAATGAAAATTATAAAAGCTGTGCCAGCATTTTTATTGTAACTTGAAAGACACGAAGCATAAATCTACTGGATGCCATTGCCGTGTTGTAATTTTGTTTTCCTTATATGTATGTTCCATGACACGCGATCGTATGACATAAAAAGTTACCAATGACTAAAAATCAACGTGCCTATTTCTAACCTAATTACGCCCTAAATGACAAGGTATCCGCGTAAATAGTAATTAACACTCATTCACCCAAATGCTTCGGTTTTTGCTATCACATTTCTTTAAAGGCCGACAGCACACCCGCGAACCAAATGATATTCTCTGTCTGTGGTGTCCATGAGCGACGTGACTTCATTATTTTCGCGGTCAATACAAAAACGATTTCGATTGATTCGATGATGTCGTCAATAGTTTACTTTGTATGCAGTGATTTTACGTACTGAAGTACGTAATTGCTAGGTAATTTAAAATGACCCATAAAGTCTGTATGTATAGCTATGTACTTATCATTTCTGATAAGTGTTATTTATTTAAACTGATAAAAACCTTTGTTTTATTATCAGAATATTTTTTATTACATTTATGACGAGACAAAGGAATCGAAATTTTCGAAATTCCATTTATTCAATCTGGGTTTAAGCAACAAACTTACTGAAATCTTATAAATAAGTATTAAATAATCCAAGGTGTCAAGAAATTTGCCGAACATTATAGAATTCTTACTTCTACCAGTAACCTAGCGGCTAGGTTACCACTAGTACTAAGAACAAAATTGATACAGAAATTTAAGGCTAAAACCGAGGGTTGAAACGCCACTTTTTATTTAATTAAACTCAGTCAAAGTATTCCGTTATAAATAAAACTTACTTTACATAAGCTTTGAAAATCTTTATAAAGTTCGTCAAGTCGTTTTAGGACGTGTATATTTTAGTTCCTGGCACTAAAGAACAGCGCCCGAAAAGCGACTGAAAGAGTCACTAATTGTGTTCTATTTCAGGGATTTACAAATTCGCAATCCTCTCGAAGCATAGAGCATATAAAACGCTGTTATTTGCATTATATTTAAACCAAATAAATATAGTGTAAAATAGGGTAGTGGTTCATGTTTGTGACCTGCAATTACACTCTATTCAAGCGTCGTTCTAATTTTAAATGTTAAATAACGACTTAACCTCACAGAACTTACAATTAGCGTTACTTTCACCTAAAAACAGTTAAATACACCTATTTATAAAACTGTATCTATAATATGCGTTTTATCAAATCCAGCTCGTAGATAAATAATATTAATACATATAAACATATATATACATATAAAGACGTCGTATTTAATACGAATTATTTGCTTTTTCTAATACACCTTAGTAAGGTTAGGTGAGTTCAAAGATACTATAAGATAAGAGGTGGACGAGAAAAATTGATATTATTTTTAGGTATTCTTATTGCGAGCTAATAAAAGTATATACTTATATTTTACCCATTAAATACTTTGAACAGAAAACGGACGGAACATAAAGGTTTGTAACGCAAACGAAAAAATACTAAATTTAACTCAAAATAGTTGTAAAAATGTGCGTTTTAATGTATAAGTTGATTTTCTTTTGAATATGTTCCTTCATCCGTACAAAACAATAATTTGAACTGAACTGGAAACTGTTAATGATATCTAAATATTAGACATTTATAACGAGCCTAAGCAGACGTCTATTCATAGATGCAGCATTTCAAAGACAATAAATCAAATAAAACAAGTTCCTCTGTTATAAATGGAAGTTGTAAAATCATTACGAACTTACATTTTAATGAATGAATGACATTATCTGATGTCCTGCGCAACGCATGTGTCATACGCTCACACAACACTATATGATTATAACTATATTATATTTCATTACTTCAAGTTTCTTTGAGATAGATATTAAAGATAGATTTCAAGATATTAAAACGCTATAAAAATGCTTTATTACTTTAATATTATTGAGTAACTTAGCACGTAAATAGATTTTAAAAACTCATCATTTCATTAATTCTATACTTCGTAATTCGTTTCATTAATTCATCTTCATTAAAACATTATTCTAATCAACTCCAAACTCGAATTGTAAAGGTTATGTTACTGGTTCCATTCTTTATTATGTAATTTTAATATATAAAAAATCTGGATAACTAATCCCATTATTAATAATAAATAATAACATTTTTAAATTTGTTATGACATTAACCTACCTATTAGACTAATAAGTTAACAATAATAATACTTAACAAAAAAACTATGACTAATTAAATATGCGTAACTAAATGTCATTTGATAATTTAGAAACTAACAACGCTCTACAAAACTTAATTTGAGTAATGAAGCGTGGTAATTTGTATTCCTATTACTGCATTATGTATTTACGTAATTTGTTCTTATGAGTGGACCGCATAGACTATAACGAGTTACCGAAAATTACTGAGTATAATTCTCCATTTGTCTCTCTCGGGACCGCATTTCAGAACATATTTAAATTTCCATCTGTACATCAGTGTAGATGTGTAGATGACGTTGACAGGTCATGATGAAACGTCAAAGTTAAACGACCACATCTGATTTGACTTATTTGTAAACTACAAGTTCGTGAAGGCCAAGAAAGGGGAAAAAAAACTAGAAGTCATTTCTTTATTGTTAAATGTTAGATTAAAAAATATACTGCAATACATTTTCCCATAATTCACGGAAAATAAAAGAAAATATGTATAACCGCAGCTTCCCGAGTCTCGTGGGATTTTGTCGACCACTACGGCTAGCCCGAGGCTCGTATGTCAACCGCATCTACGTAATAACAGCCCTATCTGGAACACACTACACGCATCCTTACTAATCCGGTTAAGAAGCCATAATGACGTATTAAACAATTAAAACACTTTCGATGAGGCGGTAAAGAGAACAACATTTTATTTTTAGAATTATCTGCGCACAACTTATTTATGCCAAGCGATCGTTAAGAATCTTTTTAATCTTCTTAGGAAATAAAAGCCCTTTATGTATAGTTATTGTAGACATGCGTAATTTGATTAAGCTTTTCTAAAATGAATACACAAAGAGAACGAAATAACCAAGAGACTTAGTCTAAACTCAATATAAAGAGATAAGGTAAGGTAAAGAAATATAAGAAAATATCATAATGATGTACAGCCACAAATATACATTCCTAGATATCCTTGATATTTTTTCACATTCTATTTTATTCCATATCATTATGTATTCGATGCCAGTAAGCGAAGCGTCGTATATTTTATTAGTTTTGCTATTACGCTTCATAGCAGATGTCGTTGTCTGCAGAGAACTCGTTGTAAGAATAATTAATTTCATACAATGTTCTTATGCATCGTAATTTGTTCGTTATTCTTTTATTTCCTAAAAAAATAAATAAAAAAATGGAAGGCAACGAATTATTTAAGGAAAATCACATATCTAATTTTGTCCTTAGTAGGCAACTGTTAAGAAATAAAAAAATACCAGGCGGTTTGATATAAATTTTGTTTCACATTAAAAGAAACATAAAAAGATCTTTAAACCTTTTTATCAGTAAGAGAAAACATCTCTTTAACAGCGATATTCCTTAAATCTTAACGTTGTATGAATCTTTAAACGTATGATTTTCTCTATATCATAACATGCTTTTAATTATACATTAAACACAAGCTCAAAAGGAACTGAACGTTCAATAACCATTCGTTTATTTAACCAAGTAATTTGTGCCACCAGATCCTTCGATAAATTACATGTTCGCGGTCGTCGGTATTTGTAGGCGACTTACCTAAGTACTGGCAGTGTTAAGCTAAATTATAATCAGCTCGTTGACGCCCACTCTCTCGTTAGTTTTAACCGAGCACAAGGCTAAAAAGAATCGTGCATGTTACACAACTCATTATATAAATGACGGCATTTAACATTAGGGACATTGAAACACTTACAGCATTCATCGTGATTATGGCCTCTCTGGACCTAGAGCAAATAATTTCCTCTGTGTTTTACCCTGGCGTACACTCAACACAAAAACATTAATTTTGATTTTGTTACCCCATAGTTTACTCGAAACATACAAATCGCATTAGTAAACGTTAAGCATCGAATAACAATAATCTGTGCTATAACTATAACTAATGTGCCATTTGCAAAAAAAACACAGATTGAAAACTCAAAATATACTTGTATAGTTTGAGTCAAAACGCATTTCTCTATAGTGGCAATCAGCCCTGCACTTATATAATTTTGGTTACAACATCTGTGCGCTATAGTCCGAACGCACGCCTTCTGTTACGGTTGTTTCCCTACCCTTTCTATTCATAACAAACATTTTAAATTATATTATTGCATTAGGGAACATGTGACCTTTACCGCGCACATTATTATCATTTACTCTATGTATGATTCAGTACATAAATATTGCGCGGAACGGCGTCATTAAGTCTGACCCGACGTATTGATTATATACACGTTTATGAATACAAAGAATATTATATGACTTCATAATCAAGACATATAGGGCCTCTAATCACGCTTAATTTCATAACGTTACTGCTAACGATGAAGAGTAATATCACAAAGCAGTAGCAGGTAGAAATTCACATTAAATTGAAAAAAGCGAGCATAGGTTCTCACGATTACAAGAATAGATGTAAAAAACTCGAATGCGAATCCTGACTGACGTGCACGGATGCATATTGCGTGCCTCATATGGTCAGATGGTAGGTACAACGAAGTTTATTTCACATGGTAATAATGTACGCATTATTATATTCGTAATTAAAATAAGATCTGCTTCTTTCGGATGACGTAAATGAAAAAATATTCCTTTAATTATCAAAGTTTTTACTAAGAGTTATAATTACTCTTCGCATTAACAAAGAGTTATTGCTATTATCATGTAATAGGTGTATTTGTGTTCGCGTTCAGCTAATGATAAATACTTATCACAAGCCCACCTACTTGATATATTCCGATAAATATTACATTTTAGTGCGAAAAGCACCTTGCACGGTGTTTTATGATAAAATATATGGAAAAGTGGAAATGCATTTTCAGAATTATAATATCAATTCCTTCGTTCCCTGCTTAGTATAATTCTAAAAACTGCATAATGTATGTGAGTTTCGATCGAATGAGGCGTAATACATTCAACGAAGGATAACCCTATCCAGCAAACATCAGAGGCAGTCTTTGAATTATTTATAAGACAATTTCATGATTAAACCTTCAGACATTTAAAAGGGTGATACATTTGTTACAGACTGTTCAAAAGGATGGAGCCAATAAGAGCTTCTTACTAAACCAAAATGGCCGTCGCTCGCGCGGTCTTGGTTCTTCTAGCGTCCACAGCACAAGCATGGATGCCCGATGCAAATGCCCGAATCCATGTCAAATATGGTAAGTTGTATCTATTAATTGAAGGAGTTTGATAGATTGAAATTCACATATTACGAAATATTGAATATTTTAAAACACACCTATATTAAGCGAAGAAGCTTATTACGAAAATATAATCTGAACGTGGATTCAAAATAAAGAGACAGAAGGTAGAAACCAGTACGATAAGTTCCGCAGTATTTAAATGTTTATAAAGTTATCATGATGACCTACATTATACATGAGTTGAACCGATTTCTTAAGCCATAAACTAACTTTAGCGCGCCTCGCTTACCCAAATTCTGCAATACGCACTTATTACTTATGTAGATTAATCATTCTATTATTGCGTAGGATAAACATATTAACTAGAATGTCTCTGATTGACACGTGAGAACTACACCCAATTGTTATGAAATCGAAATCTTTCATTGTTATTTTAACGCCATACAATGGATGTATTGTTACTGCCGAGACGTGGATAAGTGGGGTTTTTAACCTATATAAAGTTATCAACTCGATATACTGAACTTATAAGAGCTTTAATAAGAGACCCTACGAACGTGTATTATAATTTTAAAGCCATTTTATTTAAGCAACATTTTGTGTGGTTTATTGCGTTCAACATAGTTTAAACATACATGCCAGATACTTTTAATAACCTGATATATCAAATGATTTGACATTCACAAAAACTATAAAACATGTAATAAAAACTTTTAATTTAAAAATTTATTGTTGTTGAATAAAAACTACACACTATTACCAAATCTGTGATATTGCAATTTGCAACAGTATTGGCACGTTTTATTTGGATATGAACTTCCAGAGCAGTTAACTGGGAGGGTAATAAACTATGCGTGCCAAATCAATGAGGCGTAATATTGGCAACCCTAAGCGAAACATGCAATACTGTAACTGAATCCAAATAATATGGTTAGACTGTTGCAGGCCAACTGCACACACATGGTCTATTAACTTGTTCATTTACTGAGCAAATAATTCACAAGCCTTTGAATTGTAGGAGTTTCACAATAATTATGAATAACTTTGGACTTATTGGTAGGTGTCATTTGAGGACTTTCTATGTATGTTATTTATTTCTATTGTTAAACACAATATATGGGGGCATAAATAAAAGTTTACGCAATAAAAAACGGTTTTGTATTTTCTAAGTTTACTTTACGGTAGAGTAAAGATTTAGGATGTCTACATTAAAGTTACTATAAAGTAACATCATCCTTAATAAATCGCTTTGTTACAGGCGATGAAACTTCTGAACAGTTTGCGGGTAATACAACTGGACCAAACCACTTCCGCATTTTAGACAGAGATGACTTCTCACTATTGGTAGGAGGAAGGTGAGTTTATAAAATATTATCAAGTAAAATCTAAATTATTGTTTGTTTCAGTACCTACTCCAAAATTTTATAAGCCAAATTATAAAATGCATGCACATTTGGCTTATCGGGAAGTTAAGGAGCGGTTTCCCAATGTTTTCAATATGCCCACGAATATTTCAAATACCAATGTCTATTCAAAGACTAAATATTATTCTTACCGAGCAGCTGCGCGAAACCACTTTTGTGCATCTGTATTGAAATGTTCTCGTTGTTTTTACATAATTGCCTATATCGAATGCCTTTATTGGAATTTCTATTGAGTTGATTTTAAATACACGATATGGTCAAGAATGTTCAATATACATAGACTAATATTTTACTAATTTTGTAGTTAAAATTTTAATATTTCTTTTTCAGGAGTACGGTGTATAATTTAAGCTTATATGATCTCTCTGAAAATATTGATCAGGTATGTAATAAATAATCGTCACAAATTTATATATAAATGCCAGTTAAACAAATAAACAAAAGCATCAGGCTTCAGGGCCTATAGTAGTGACGTATCCAAGTACTATGACATAATATTATTATCATTTACACTTCAAAGGCTCAAAGGCTGACATTAATTTTGCTCAGTTTGCAATCTAGGTGACAAGTAAAGCCGGCACTTAGCTGCTGGTTTATGTCTCTAATCTTGTGCAAATACAAACAGCAACTTTGTGTATCCTGATATCACCGAAGTGTATTCTGTCTCGCAAGTCATAGTGGTGTCTATGTTACATTAAGTTTATTTCCGGTGTACAACAAAACGTGCGTACTAAATATACAAAATCGCTGACTTTTTGATGACATTACTGTCAGCGTATTAATAAATAACACGTTTGTGATATGCTTCACTTGCGATAATTTTAAAATAGAAGTTTTTATTATAATCATCTTTTTATATGTTAATATTTCCTTTCATATTCCAATGGACGTATCTCGACTCTATGATTTTACATTCTTTAGCGTCCCACACGTAGCATAGATCTAAACGCGACGCATTCAATATAATATATTATAATACGGAACGTTAGAGCTGTCCTATAGAGTAAAGAAGCGATATCGCCATGAAGCCTGCGCAATCGGTTGATGGAATAACCGAGTCACGTTATATGAAAATGATTGTTACACTCCATCAAATTGCACAACCGTCGCTATAGTTTAAGGAATTTCGACTTAACGTATCCACGCATGTGAAATTAAACACGTTTGCTATAGATTTGGCATACGTCCATTCTCTTCAGCAGTTTTATTTAAGTACCTGCGTAAATAAAACTCTAAATAAAAAAAGACTTAAACTTGAATTTAGCAGTTACACCTTCCCATTACCACCCTGTCAGTCATTTCATTTGAATATAATTAATGAAATGATTGTATGAAAAACAAATAGAGGTATCTACTTAAAAAAGGTATTTTTTAAGTAATTACCTTGTAGAATAAAACTAAATCTGTCTCAGCTTTCACCGTTCCACTTTACATGCTAAAAAACACTCGCTTCGTGTTAAGCTTTAATAACGAATACAAAACAGGGCCTACGTAATTTAATTCTGTAATCCACGCGAAAATTAGCTTTTTATTTCAACTGACCATATTTTATATTTTTTTGCAGCGACTGGAGTGGCAATCAACAGATGCGCACAGAGAACTATGCCAGTTAAAAGGAAAATCAGCTGATGAGTGCCAGAACTACTTGCGAGTTGCAGCAAGGGCCCAGGGTAGGCTGCTTGTATGTGGGACGAATGCTTTCAAACCCATGTGTCGCAGATACGCGCGGCATCCCCCAAATCATCATTTAGAGGAGTTCGATGGAACTGGCCGCTGTCCATATAGTCCACAGCACAACTCCACTGCCATATTTACAGGTGATAATGACAATTATGATAGATTGACTTTTATTTAGGAAATTAGAAGGACTTTGAGATTCAAATACGACGCACTGAGATTAATTAAATATTTATAAAAAAATTACAGATGGTCAACTGTACACTGCAACGGCAGCAGATTTCTCAGGAACCGATCCATTAATTTATAGAGAACCAGTACGAACCGAACATTCCGATTTACGTTTATTGAATGATCCCTCCTTCGTTGGAGCTGTTGCTTCAACAAGCCATGTCTACTTCTTCTACCGCGAGACAGCCGTAGAATATATGAACTGTGGCAAAGTAAGTTAAAATTCCTAGTGTAAGTATATATATATATTATAAACAATCTAACATCTCTGATATTTTTACAGGCTGTATATTCAAGAGTAGCAAGAGTTTGTATAAACGACAAAGGTGGACCACACACATTTAGCGATCGATGGACCTCATTTCTTAAAACTAGATTGAATTGCTCGATTCCTGGAGAATACCCATTCTACTTTGACGAAATACGTAAGTTAATAATGGCAAATCAAATATGATCACTACACTTTTAGTTAAAAATAGATAAACAATTTTTCTCTTACTTATTTTACAGAGGCTACTACTGAGATTATTAACGGAATCTATGGCAATGGCGGAAATAGAAATGATATCTTGTACGCAGTGTTTACTACACCTCAAAATGCGATAGGAGGCTCAGCTGTGTGTGCATTTGCCATGAGAGATATATTAGACGCATTCGATGGGACATTTAAAGGTCAGGAAAGCATGAACTCAAACTGGCTGTCACTTGAAAAAGAAAAACTACCGCATCCTCAACCTGGATCATGCGTAGAAGATAGTAGAACACTTGCAGATTCGACCGTGAATTTTATCAAAACGCACCCCCTTATGGATAAAGCCGTTCCATCGTTTTTAGCTCGACCGATCCTCATAAGAGTAAGCCTACAGTACAGATTCTCTGCGATTGCCATACATCCCCAAGTGCAATCTATGAACGGAAATAAATTTGATGTTATGTACGTCGGCACGGACGACGGCAGAGTCATTAAAGCTGTGAACGTGGCGTCAAACGAGGGAGTGTTCGATGCAAGTGTAGAGGAATACAGCAAAAACCCAGTTAGGACTGCTGTAATATCCGAAGTGCAAGTTTTACCCCCCGGCGTTCCTATTAGACAAATGCACGTCGCTCTTACGACGGAAAAACTTATCGTCGCATCCGGAGATATTATACGAGCAGTCAGCTTATCACATTGCACGAACGTACAGTCTTGCAGGTAAGAACTTCAACGATCAGTATTTTAATTTTGAATTACAGACCTAATGCAAAAATTTATCTAGTTGACGGTTCCATTTAAATGCATACTTCTCCTACTCTACCTACTCCAATTAAAATTTCCGTCCATTTTTACGTCCTTAAAACAAGGCATAATAAAGCCTTGCTAGTTAAACATATAAAAGTAGGTGAAAATTAATGTTGTTTTTATTTTCAGGGAGTGTGTGGCTTTGCAAGACCCGCACTGTGCATGGGATTCAAAGCAACAGCAGTGTTCATGGGTTGGAAACAGACAATTTCCCAATCCGGAGCGATTTTTACAAAATGTAGAGTACGGAAAGACTGATATATGTAATAAATTGCCAGCTCTTCTGCCAAATGATAGACAAGGTAATCGAAGTCCGGCTACTAAGAAACCGACACAATCCGAATCTAATCTGCGGCACAAACCAGACGACATACAAAATGAAATACTCATAGAGGTCGTCGAAACGAACGTTATGTCCGAAGATAAGAATGTTAATAATAATAAACATGAAACAGGTAATAATAGAATTCAATGATTTTACAGCTATGTTAATATTTCAAGTTTATAAATAAGTAAACCTAGATTAAAAATTAGAATAGCATATAAATTTAACATACTGATTGCGTAAAAACAATTCAAGAATAAAGTTTAATAATAACCGTTATTTTTAATTTCATTTTCAAAAACATCGTTACCTACAAATACAATTAGGTATACCATTAATATATTTAAACCTGTATACATTTAACAGATCTACTAACGGTGGAAGCTGCCGAGGGCAACATTTACAGCGCTCAGGCATTGTTGACGGCTGTCGTTGCGTCTTGTCTGGTCACGCTGATGGTTGGATTTGTCATCGGTTACCTGTTCTCTCGGAGATTTCGCCACCCATTTTTCACTGACACTTCGCCCTTCAATGAGCAACACAATCATTTAAATAGGTAAAAATGCTATAAAAATAAAAAACAAAATATACAAAAAGTTCAGACATATTAATTAAATTTTCAGGACGAAACAAACAATTTTGTTGTAACAAACATGTATCGTATTTTTACAGGTTGAATCCCTTGGAGACTCCTCTGAACGTGAACTCTGGATATATTCCTCCGCGGTCAAAAAACGTGAATATGGTTGCGAACGTGTGTCCACTCGCAAAACAAGACAATCTACACATCGAACTTGGAAAAGACCGAGCACTAGATCTACGAAATTCCACAGAATCCCTTGATAAGGATCTTAAGTGCGGCACCTTACAAAAAGTTAAAAAGACTTATATATGAAATATACCTCAAAAGACAGTGTATGGAACTATTTCAAAGTGATTGCTATGTGTGCCAAGTCTTCCGAGTAGATCGGCTAGGACTGCAAAATGATGTTGATCGCGGGGATTAGACTTTTGTAAATATTAAATATATTTTATATTGTTGTACAGTATACAGTATAGTTATGTTGTCGAAAGCTGCAAACATAAACATTAGTGATATTACTTAGGTAGTTAAAATAGCAGCTCGAACATCTGAGAGGTCCATTTTTAATTTTAATGTACAATCATTTATACAGCATGACATTTTTCTTAATATCTAAATAATTAAATAAAGTTAGGTGTTTCAGCTTTCACATGTTTATGAAATGAGATTATGTAAAGGATACAAAAAACGCATGCTATAATTTTGGATAAGCTGTAATTGATTGATCGATGAAGATATCAATTGATTTTGCAAATATTTTCTTTTCAGTATTAAGACTTTTATAACATTATTTTTCACATTCCACCTTATCATTATTATTGTGTAGTCATAACTTCGCTGTGCAGCTATTCTTGTAAATATAAATATGTATATAAAGGCTAAGTTACAGAATTTAGAAACATAGGACTTCATAAAATATAGTATTTAGAAGGAAGTAGATAAAATATGATACAAATAATGAATAGGTACTAAGCTCCGTAGTAAATTTGAATAATATTTTCGTCAAATAATGGCACAAGCTATAAGCAATGCATATAATGGAGATCAATTAATTTGAAGGAAAACAAAAGTGTTATTGTTATTATAGGTAAATTGCTGTGCTAAGTGCATAGTGCCTTGTAGGTTGCCAATTTAGTGCCTAATATATTTTAGGAAGCATTAAATTATATATGTTTAGTCACTCGTTAATGACTTGAATGTTTGTAAAGCTTATAAGCTATTACTTTAGAGGTCCTAATGTTTTTTATCACATACTCATTTACAAATACCTGACTAATTAGCAACTCCTCGATAGCTTTTCAATAAATCTTTAACGTGAACTACTTCCCTCTTAGAGTGGAAAATCTATATTGAATATTTTGTTAATTGTATTATACTATAATATAATAACAGTGCTATCCTGTAAAAGTATTTTAATATTTTTTTAAAAAGTAGTAAAGGCTTAATATACCACCTGAAAATCAGAGATCTATAAAATGAAGTGTTCCCACCGTGAATCTATCAAAGTTTTTATTTAATTATACTGAACTTTTCCCGAGTTACATTTTGGAAAAAAATTTTTTTAGATTTATCAAATTAGATAAATTATTCGTATCGATCTTAGAAAAATTCTAAAATTATAAGTAAATAAAATAATTTTGAGAGCTTTTCATATCAATTATTATGTGGTGTTTACATTGTTAAATAATATTCATACTACACATTTTTAATGAGTTGAAATGACTGCATACTCCAAGAATATGTATTATTTATATTCTTTTTATTAAAGAAATCAATTTTTAAAATTACAAACATTATTTTATTCACCCCACAAAGTAAAAAAGTTTTATATGAAAAATGCAGTACAAATGGGACTTACCGTTTTGCACTGCACAGAAGCAAAATTTAAAAAATATTGAAGATACTGACTAAGATTAAAAAATATTAAATTTGGCAAGCCTAACAGTACTTAAATCTTCAAATTTTTTTGGCAGATTGATTGTGAAATTGGTGATGGTTAAGATCAAATAAAACACTATGCGCCATCCATGTAATTAATATAACTACAGAGAAATTTACGTTTTTCTGCAGCTGTCTTAACTAAATTTGGATCTATGGTTACACCATCGTTATTAATAACTGCCTCTTCCTTCAAGTAGTTACTACCTTCATGTAATAATACAAAGTTATGTAATACACATGCCGCACAAATCAATGTATGTATGGCATCTGTCTTGTTTATGTCAATAGAATTTAGTTTCTTGAATCTATCCTTAAGTATCTCAAAGGCATGTCCAATATATGTGCTAGCTTTCCAGTGTATTTCATTAAATTTTGTTTCTTCACTTGTCAATGGAATATCACCTGTAAAGGGTGTAATCAAATTTTTTTTTAGCTTGTACTCTGAATTTCCCAATATGTGGTTGTCAAAATCAATAAAATTTTTCATTTCATGAGCCAACTGGCTTTCTCTATACACCCTATTCTTATGTGTACTTCCAATCTGTCCTATATGGATATCAAAAAACATAAGTGTCTCATCACATACTGCTTGTAAAAGTATGATGACTGGTTTGCCCTTCTGATTTGTTTTTGACCTGACTCTTAGGCGACAAGCATCTATGAAGCCGACACAATTGGGAAAACCAAATCTACTATTTACTTTGATTCTAGTCACATGCTGTTCTTCCAAAGAAGGCCAATTTATAAAATGGTATTTTTGTTCAGATAGCAGAGTGGCAAGTTCATGAAAAATATAGCTTACAGATGATTTGTGCATGCCAAATAATTCAGCAACATCACTATAAGAAGAATCAGATGTGAGGAGCCATAAAAATATGTGAACTTTCTTGTCCAAAGGTATAACTGATGAGCAAGGCTTTATATATTCTCGAAGGTGATTAATTAGGGCCTGTAAAGAGATAAAGAAAGAAATCAGTAGTGTCAGGGAAAAAATGTATAAATAACTAGTGTGAGCCATACAGGATTTTTGAATTGTTATAAAACCAACAAAGCTATTGGTTAACTCATAATAAATATTATTACCCACATCCACAAATATTATGCCTATAAACAAGTAGTTTATTTGGCACCTAGGTCTTCTATCCGAATTTAGTTAGCAAGGCATATTACATAAATATGCTTAGCAAACATGTATCTTTAAATGGATTTCCATTACTTATAATTAAATAAATAAAAATAAATTACAGTATTATAAAAAAATAATAAAAAAATTATAATACTGAAGATAATTGCTTCTTAAACTTTCCTAAGCAAAACCAATAGTTTCTAAATATGATTGAATAAAAAACTTACATTATTTTTACTTATTACTTAGCATGATATCTTAAAATAATGCATGATATCAATCAAGTAAAAAAGTTCACTCTGGGCAATATAATATAGAAATCTGCCTGAACTTGTTTTAACTATTTAACCATATCTGATGAGCATGCACAGACTCAATGTCATAAAAGTGGATAAAGCGATAGTATGTCTGGACTGTAGCAAGTGGAGATTTGTGGTTTCTGCCTCCCACTTTGGGAATAAGGCGGGAGTTTATAGATAGATCATAACTTAGTACCTGTATAGTAGTCTTTTTCATCTTAAATTTTTCAGCATAATCTTCATCAGTATACTTTACTACTATATCTTCATAAAAGTTTTTACTGCTATAAGAAAGAGAACGCCTAACAAATTCTCTGGTTTCAGTCCTTATTATTTGATTAGCATCTTCTTTCATAATTATTTCATTCATACTAGAAATATTTTCGTTATTTTCATTAATAACATTGGCAGCAGCTACTATCAATCTATTCATGTTTGACACATTATCATCCAGAAACAGCTCCATCAAAAGTTCTTTATCATAATCCATAATTTTTGCTGTGTACATTTTTTAATGAAAGCCTAATAATTAGCCATCAGTCCTTAGAGAAATTAAAAGAAATACATAGTATTGTTGTATTGTCATAAGTCATTCATTATTTTCACCACAGAACACTATTACTTCTAGCGAAGAAAAACAACAACTTCATAGTTAAAAAGTGCTTACACCAGCGCTCCAGTTAATGCCATCGGTACTATCGTATGGCGCGAGAATTTAAAATATTATGCAAGTACAGAATTTTAAGGAATTTCATGTAGAGAAATAAAATAAGGAGTGTACCTGTGTAACAATTTCATTAAACTACAATAATTTAATTAATAATGTTAATATCACAACACAAAAACGTCAATATACTTAGCACTGGAACCTCTTCGTAATTGATGATTATACGTAGTTGGTCCCAAAGTTCTGTCACTGGCACATTATTTCTAAATTTCGAGGAGGATTTTATAAAAAAGTTATTGCATTCTATTTTGGAATGTTTGACTATTGTTTTAAAACAAAAAACAATAACTTTCCGTAATTTTTCACGATGGAGTGGACATTGAAAGAAAACCGAATAGTTGTTATTGCGTTGCACCGCTGTGGGCACTCGCCGAGTAGGTACCATTTTCAAGTTGCTCAAAAATTTGAATATAACGCTTAGGTTTGTGTTCAGTACTATTGATAGCTACCTTGAAGTCTCCAGTGTTGAGGACAAGAGAAAGAATTGGTCAGCCACGCTCCGCAAGAACACCAGCAGTAATCAAAGCTATCAAGGCGCGGATAGTAAGAAATCCTGTCCGAAATCAGAAGTTGATGGCTATGCAGATGAGAGTCAGTAGGAAAACAGTGAAAAAAAAAAAAAAAAAGGTTTTAAATGAAGATCTTGGTCTACGAGCATACAAAAAAAGAGTAGGAACTTACTTAATGCTCGTCTTAAAGCAATAAGGCTTAAGAGATCGCGGGTGTCATATAAGGGGTACGCGTAAAACCGACACCGTGATATCCTCTTTACGGACGAAAAAATTTTCGATATTGAAGACGAGTACAATAAAGAAAATGATACAGTGTACGCTAGGAGTTCTGAAGAAGCTGAAAATAAAGTTCCAAGGGTGCAACATGGTCATCATCTATCATCAGTAATGGTCTAGTTGGGAATGTCCTATCCGGGCTAACTGAGGTTTATTTTTGCAAAAAGGGGGTCAAAACCAGTGCTAAAGTGTACCAAGAGACGGTTTTGGATCGCCTTGTCAAAGACCTGTCCAGCACCCTATTTTCGGGACATCACTTCGTGTTCCAGCAGGACTCTTCGCCTGCATACAAAGCCAAGACCACTAAAGCCTGGTATGAGCGTGAAAACATCGACTTAATTATACATGAGGATTGCCTTACTCCAGTCCGGACCTTAATCCTTTGGACTATAAATTTTAGCAGGTCTTAGAGAGGAAGGTCTGTGCTATACCACATACAAATTTGGAGATTCTGAAGTCATCTTTAAAAAAATCAGAGACTGAAATCGACATGAATATGGTGCGTGTTGCGATAGATGACTGGCCGCGGCGCTTAAGGGCCAGTATTAAAAATAAGGGAGGTCATTTCGAATATTTTTATCCTATTTCTATTCCTTAATTAATGTACTATGAATTGATATATCACTCATTAAAAACTGACAAGTAGTTTTGTTTTTATCTTTATTTCCATTTATGACAGAACTTTGGGACCGACTACGTAGTTTATACAACACAATTAGCTTTTTTGCAGTAGCTCCCTGCAAGAACTATTTACGTTAATTCAAACACTGTACTTTTGTAAATGAATCGGGCGGTAGAAAAGAAACAGCAAAAAGATTTTGAGATTTTCACTAAGTACATTATTTTGTACATGGTGTTACTATTAAAGAAAAACCTGAAGTCCCTTGAAAAAAATAGTAAAAATGTCGTGTCAGCAATAGGTCAATCTTCATATGAAATCTGAACACTCTCAAATTTGTTTTATTTAAGTTTCATATATACATTTAAAATGTAATATTACCTACCTGCTTTTACAGATTTAATTATGTAGGAGGGTTTGCAGCCCTTTGATAATTATTTCATAACTACTACGTACTACTTACGTACAAGGTACGATAGTAGCGTATCATCTTACTTATAGTAAAAAACATTGCCCTGGTATGTATGATTGATGCGTAGTTCATGGTTATGAAATTAATTGCACCAATATTTGTTTCATATTTGAAACAATAATTTTTTAACTTATACTTTATTTAATCAAGATAGAAGATACATCCCAATATGCAGAATTTTATATAATAAATACTACAATAATCTATCCAAAAGTCAGACTTCAGTACACTGTTAAAGATAAATGCAATTTCTTAATCATATAATATGTGTAAACTTACACATATTATGTTGTCAATAATGCCAATACAGTATGGCCCATCAATATAGAAGCATGGCAAATAATTGGTAATTCACATATTAATTTAGCATATTATTAAAATATTGCTTTCCTTGACTATTTATTAGTATTATTGTTTAAATTATTACATTTTCTGTTAATCTTTTTTCCATATCAATGTCAAATTGTTAGCAGGCATCTCTACTGTATCAATAAGAGAAACATTATTATTTTCAGCCAATTTTATCAAATCATTTAAATCTCTAAGGCCCCAAGATGGGTTTCTTGCTCTTAAAGATGCATCAAAGTCAACATTGCTCTGTGGTGTAATTATTCCATCTTTACTGTAAGGTCCATAAGTAATCATTAGTGCCTCAGACTTTAAATAATTACCAGCGTTTTGGAATAAGCCTACAGTACATTCATAAGGGCTTATGTGTATAAGATTTGCTGAGTACATATAATCTAATGATTCTTCTTTAAACCCATAGTTGGATAAACTTTTCCTTATGTCTATTAACAATGGCTGTAAAATATTCTTAGTTGGGCAAGCGGAAGCATAGTAAGAAATACTACCAAATAAATTACTATCAACTTCACTAGGCTGAAATATGACATTAGGAAAATTAGGTGCAAAGTGTGCCAAATGTTGGCCAGATCCTGAGGCAACTTCCAAAAACAATTGATCTTCATCTTCATTTTGATCAAACTCAGTCACAATAAATCTCTTTAGAACTTGCAGTATAGAGTCTTGATTTCGAGTTGCTGCTGGATAAACAAGCTTTTCTCCGGTATATCTGTAATGTGTTGTAGTTTTGTATATTTAAATTTTTAAATGTTAATTACTTCGTAATTTTATAACGTTAAACTCAAATGATATAAGCAAGCTCTTACCCATCGTTTTCGTGGAAATTAGAAGAAAAATCTCTTGATTTAGACATAGTGTTTAGTGCAGCCCGAAGACAGGGCTTTATTTTAAACACTCGCTGAAGGAAAATTTTTACAATCTTAGTTAAACAGTTTTATACCTTGCTATTAAACTTGGTTGACTTGGTTTTTTCTAAAAGTTGTAGTACAACTTTCGGATGCATAAAACACAGTATAGCAGGAGATAATTATTAAATTGTCTAAAATTTATGAATACACATATATTACCTAACACTTATATCATAACAGCACAGCGTTTAATATTTTCAAATTATAAAAGCGCGAGCCGGTAGGAAACGATTAAAGGGGAAACCAGTATTACTATTTACTTTATTTTCCGATCAAGAATTTGACTTTTGGTGTCAACAGAGTGACAGACCAAATTAAGATAATATGTCATTGTCTGATGGGTGATAGGACATGGCTGACTGAAATGAGGATTGTTGAGGCACAGACTAGAAAGGCATGTCGAGGCAAATCGAGCTGTACGATAAGTCTAATATTTTATAAGCTGAATCTGAATTCTGAAATTATCAAGGCTACTAATTTTTTCAAAGAAATTCTGTGGCTTACTGAGTCGAAAGCTTTTTAAATATCAATTAAAATTCCATGTGCATTTGTTTTTCCATATATGTATATTATTTTTAATTATAGCCGCTAAATCTGCTGTAGCAGTAGACAAAGTATTTCATTTATGGAGAAATCTGTAGTTTGCTTGTATAAATCCAAAAATGTTCTGAGACCACAGTTTATAACTGTTTTAAATATCTCTTTTGCTAAGACGCTAGAAAATATATAAGGCGATAGCTACTAGGATCTGACCGAGAACCAGCGTTGTAAATATGTAGTTAGAAATTGTATTGTATCGGGAAACGTACCCTCCACCAACAATAGCTTATATATATGGTGAATGAAAACATAGCATTAAAATAACGCTAATAAATATAGTTTCATTAAATTATGAAAGAAATAAAATAAAATTTGTAACACCTCGACGTTTGTCGTTTCACAACTGGGTGTATTTGAAGGTAGTTTTTGCCGCCAACAAAACTTTTTTTTAGCCATAAACATTTTTCATACTTGAATTAGAATACCCACTACACATTATTAAAACCTCCTTTAAAAGGTCTCCTTCTATTTAATATAATCCACGAAGCGGTGATGCGCGGCAAAAACTACCTTAAAAATGATTTACTCTCATACCTTTATATGCCTACAGACTCCTACAGATATAGTTGCATTGTGGTTATATCTGTCAGATAAAAGGACTTAATAAAAAACAATATATTTTAAACATATTTCTTTCTATTTTTAAATAATTTTATAAGTAATTGAAAAATATCGACGTATGTCAGTAGTTTTGCTAGCTGGTTGATAAGTACAATTATCAATGTTAATATTTGTACTATGACAAATTGGGATATAGATGTACCGATTTCGAGCCAGCTTCCAGTGTTCGTTACACAGTACAATAATAGCAAACCCATTATATTTGAGTATATCAGCACAATAATGTGTGTATATCCAATTGGTGCCTGTAACAATAAAATCAAATCTACATTCATATTATAATAATTTGATTAATTCCCTAACAAATAATAAAAAAAAGTGTGTGAGTGTCAGCTACGACGCACGATTGGAGTTTACTCCTTACGAACGATAAAATGGCGATAATGTTCTGTGGCTGTCGACCATATTTTCATACTAAAGGTGGTAAGAATATATGTTTTTATAATATAAATGTTTGTAGTAGTAATAAAACGTACCTACATCATCTATGCCCAAATAGGATTTTCTTTCTGTGACCAAAGTTACCTTTATAGTAAGAGAAGAATAAGAATGAACAATCTTTTTAGTTTTAATTTCACTGACCATTACTATTGACAAAACTCTATGGCACGCTAGACAATCTACTTTTATTTTTTTCACCTGTCAACACTGACAATGTTGTAACGTGGCTGTCAAAACGTGAATTCAAAATAGAAAAGTCTGTGTAATGTATTCCATCTCATTCTTTTACACGTTCAATCCTACAGATATATATGTTTGTCTCTTTCTACATAACGCCTCAACTTTTCGTGTTACACTTGATTTTACTCCTCATAAAATTTCCGTACCGGGCCTTATAACTCAAATCGAAATCAAAAAAACTTTATGATTAAGATTAAGCATACGGTTTGTTGGGCTCAGCATTCATATTAACAAATTCAATATTTACCGTTTTCGTCTGTGCAAAGAAGTGTGAATAAGTGAACTAAACAACTATTGAACCATTTCTTTTCACCAAGTTATAAAAATCCATATCATTGAATAATATATTATTAAATCTCGTAATTAATGGTTGTAGACACACTAGACACACTACTTTAGCTTTTACTTTTATGATAGTGTAAATACTCCGACATGTTTATATAACTCTTAGGATAACTTAGTGCTAATTAAGACGAATAATCAAGTAGTAAGCTATTAATACACACCTCTCAATTAAGGTAATTTACCCCACAGTTGTAAATAATTACATGGGGTAGATATGACAACGCGAATTAGAAAGAAACAACCTGAACTAAAAAAGTTTCATCTTACGTTTTTTACTTAAGTCGCAATTCATATACCGAGATCAACCCACAAAACCAAAAAAGTTAACCTAACTCATTTCAGGGGCTTGAGACAAAATCACTTAGCGACAGGCGTGACACACTAAACGAATTTGTATTGTAAAGGTCACGTGATGAAACGTAAGCTTGTCATTGTCATACAAATTTCTTTTGTAGTCGGTCACGCCTTTCGTACCTGATTTTGTCTCAAGCCCCTGGTCTCATAGTGACTGAGGACATACCTTAGTTAAGTTTTGTATAGCTTTAAAACAACAAGCAACACTTAGCTGTGTCGACAGTGTCTTCATGACTATTAAACCTGTGATTAGGAATGGTTTGAACGAAGTTGTAAAGCACAAAACCCATCTCACTTCATATGAATTTAACGAGTCTATGTTCCCTGTGCCAAAATATGACAAAACAATATATAATAACTGTATAAATTTAAGGAAATGTGGTTTCTTAAAATATACAGTTTTTGCGGCTATATTTATAACCAAACACAATTAAAGTAATATACCAGCAATGTTCGTATAAAAATAAATATACCGAAAATTCTGGTTATAGTGGGATGGCGCTACAGATAAGCTGAAATCCACGATATTATTTAGTCTATGAAAAAATTCAAGATTCTATCATTGCGCATCTTTGCGACGTAAACTATTTAGTGTAGGTAAATAAGATTTTGTAAGTTTCATGTTTCGGATTCATAACAATAAATCTTTAATAGGTATCGAATGGCATTATAACAAACCAGCGTATTAAAATAGACAAATCATTGCTATGGAAAAGCGGTAACGGTCTAGATAATTACAAATTTTGACGTCGGATGTCACTAGCTGTATCAAAATAAGAAATTTTACCGAATAATACGAAACGATGGAAAACATTTTTGTATGTTTTTTTACTAGCTATCCATTCTCGAACTCAGCTTAAAACACACTCCTATAGGAAAAAGACGGTAGAATCTTTAAGAAATATTATAATAGCAGCTATTAACTTTAATTCGTACCAGTGTTTTTTGAGATTTGAAGTCATATGTCTAGTTTTTGTTAGAATATATATTATAAAGGATACGAAGAAGAAAGCTCTTCTAAAATCATCACTGCTAATACTCCTTTCGAACGATGTCAAATGCTTCTGCTTTCTTTTTTCATCTGAATCAAAATAGCAGTCTATAATCTGAAAATGCAATAAATAATATTAAGAAAATTCACTTTATATCGTGCTACTAGCAAGACCATAATAACCCGCACAAAACTGTGTTCAATTGGCTTAAGCCCGAGTGTAATAGTGTACCAGGATTATCAATCAATCTTGAGTTAAAGTAAACAGTTAACAATAATAATAACTATACGTCGCCATAGGATTAAGAATAATAATTATTATACAATACGATCATAATAATTATTATATAGCACAAAACAATTATTAATAATGTCAAAAAACATAAATCATACCTCTTTATTGCCGATATCAAGTAATTTAAACTCTATATACATCCAGCAAGTGATATTAAATATTAATGCAACGATAAAGAGTCCTTCATGCGCTACAGACATTAGTAAATAAAATATTATAGTTGACGAATGAATTCCAAGAATACGATTATTCATTCTCCTTGTATACATCAGAGGTAATATCGGTAAAAGGGCTGAAATAAAATTAATTTAACATTTTATAAATGATATTTTGTTCAGTGGAAGAAAGGGTAACAAAAATGGATCGCAATTTTGTCTCATCTTGTACCAACAATTTAATGTGTGTCAAAAAGATCCCGAGTTTAAGGTAAAATCTATTCTGAGAATTCCTAAAATCACGTGAAACAGTGAAACAATTATAATTTAAATATGAAACAAATATTTGTAGTATTGGTGTTAAATATCTAGTGTTTTTCGGTATTATTATACCTGTTGTATTCTGTAACTTCTTAAAACAATAGCGATAGTATTGTCTTTTATTGACATAACTTTCACACATTTTATAATAAAACAATTTTTTACCGGATTGAAGTTATGTATTTACAATTATTTTTCATAATTTTAAATTTAACCGACGTTTCGCGTGCTTTACAGCGTGCGTGGTCACGGTGACTGAAGACTGTAGAAAAGCTGTAGAAAAAGTTGTATTATCTGTATTTGATTCCCCGGAGTTGGTATCGACTAAAAGATGGAGGGTTTTGGCAGAAATGGCTCACGGTGTCCTCTATATAAATAATTGTAAAAACATAACTTCAATCCGGTAAAAAATTGTTTTATTATCAAACAATAGCGATTTCAACTGCAATGTGTGTTGTATCGCTTGATCCCAAGTTCGCGATAAGCGCTACGGATATTGAGACAATGATATCGAATCGCATTAGTTACGCAAGTTCTAATTCAAAGAGCATTGCTATACATATTTATAATACTTACCACCAATAAACCAACAAACTGTTTGCAAAACCTGTGAAATGGGAGCGCCATGAGCAAATCTTTTTGATTGGATGTATATAATCTGTAGTGCCATAGTCAGTAAGACCATATGAACAATAGTAAGCATCACATCTCGTATACCATGTTCGTTATCAGTATGGGGGCTAAAAATATACCATACGTGATACAAAAGTACCAGTAGCCAAAGAAAGCCTCCCAGAAATCTGTAAATAAATGGATTTAAGGTTGTTCAGCATCATAACGTTTTTGCTCTTTAAAATTATAGTAGTATGTGGATGTAATTTACCCCACAAACAAAAATTCCACACCATTATTATTATTACTTTCCGCCTTATTCATAAAAAAATAAATCTAGTCTAAATCATTAAACAAAAGTAATATTTTTTCTTTTTCTATCTAATTGTATTTACGCTGTGATTAAAGAGACAGATGAGTATTTTAGTTAAAACAATGGATTTGAACTTTTTTTTAAAATAAATGAATAAAGGGGTATTTTTTTTTTTAACGTCTATGCAATAATTCATTTTTAGTTTTAACTCCCTAAACCTAAGACTGACCAAGACTGACTAAATGTGGCTATACCTATATTATTGCTAGTCCTACATTATATTAAACTCATCTGCCATGTTATTATTTTTCGTTTTGGTCTAACAGGGATTGTGATGTTGTGACCATTTTATATTTGGATGTAAAATCATAATTTTCACTTTACAATATTTTTTTTTTATGATTGGACAATTCACACCAATTGAAGCTTGTGTATAGGTACTAGGCATCGGATATACATACATATTAGAGATAGATAGACATATAAATACATCTTTAAACACCCAAGACCTAAGCACAACACCAAATGCTCATCACATCAATGTTTGTCTCAGCCGGGGATCGAACCCGGGACCCATGGATTCGCAGTCAGGGGTACTAACCACTAGACCAATGAGACGTCGTACTAACCACTAGACCAATATGCAAGGATACTTACACTAGTTCAATAAATACATCCTTTCCTACAACAGGACTAAATGAAAAAATGCTCAATAATAAGCATCCAGCAGGCCACGACAAGTATAGAACTGGTTTTATATTATGTTTGAATCGGGAAAATGTTGGCCATAAACTTATTCCCAAAAGTGGTATGCTAAGAACCCATCTGTAGGAAAATGAAAAGCCCTGAAAATAAATAACATTACTCTATTTATAAGCTCAATTATTATATTAAATTTACTATAATTATAATACTAATTTATAGTTAAAAAAACCCTTTGCATAATAGGACTTTATTAAAACCGAACCAACTAGGTCAAATTTATACCAATGTTTTAAGTACCCAGTTTACAGTGTTTTACTTTACTTTTACCCAAAATTACACAGGTTTTAAAGTAACCATATAGACAATAGAGGTTTAACCCTTTACTGATTTTATAAGGATAGCTTTATTTGATTTTATGAGGGCCTCAACATGTTGACATAGTGGATGCGAGCAGTAGTAATTTTTTTCTAACTTACTATTGCAATTGATCCTATTGTATAGCATAGAACACCAATAATCAAGGTCCAGAAATGCCTCCTTTGAATAAACATATTAAATGTTCTTATCCACAATTCTATGGGTGATAATGAATGATACCAAAGAAACATTGGAAGATTGAAGTATATATAATACTGTATCGGTAAACTTTGTGCTAAAACAAATGGGCCTATTTAAAAAAAATAAATATAGAATATACCTATGTCTGTGGCAACAGAATCCTAATGTCACCTTTCACTCACTTTTTGTTTTATTTGGTTATGAAACATTATTTAATATAATTAAAGAAATTAACTTACCATAAATTATAATACTGGATAATATAGTTATAAATATTGATAATCCTAAAATACTCTTATCTACAGTCTTATAGATATTAGCTGTCACTTGATATTTCTTATTTGTAACATCAATTTGTGAAAATACTGATTGTTGCATTAAAATCCTCAATAAATATGTTATCCATCCCAGGAAGGACATTGTTATTGTAATCAACAATGGAGTTTGATAATAATTGTGGTAATAAATAAGTCCCGAAAGACTAAGGTTCATTATCTCTTCACTAAATATAATCAATTGTTCATACTCTTCATTTTTTAAAAGCATTTCTGTAAAATGTAATAACTCATCAACTTTTCGTCCATCCAGAGGTTTGTAAGGATTATATAAGATAGACAAGGCATTTGCTTCAACATCAAGCCTCTTTTGATTGTATTGTGAAAGGAGCTGTCTACTGTTACTATAGACTGCTTTAGCTTTATTTGATAATGTTAGATTCATCAGATTTGGTTTAAGTTGACCCTAAAAAAAAACAAACATTATTATTTCAGAGAAACATATTTTATTTAAATAAAAAATACACAAATACATATTATAATTTAGTACACATTTTACTTTATATGCACATATTATTTCAAAGAGATATAATATAGTTTAACTAAAACTTATAGATGAATAGCATATTACAGAAAAAAATATTTGAGTTAAGCTGAAATCTGAACAGTAAAATAATCTGTCTTTACAGTCATAAACTAATATTTTAATGAGTAGGTGAACTTACAATAGAATTAACTGGAACTGGAATGGAGAGAAATGTAGCCATTAGTGGTGTCAAATCAGCTTGATTCAAATCAAATCTATGTTCATAAAACATTGAATTAGTTTCTTGATCTATATTCTTCTCACCCTGAATTTTCTCCACTCCTGATCCCCAGAGAACATAGGGTGTTTTAGTCTCATGCTCATATCCAGTGCCATGAGAACCTGAGACATAACATAATTATGCCACTATACAATTTTAAAACATATCTCCATATTTTTTCTTTATTCTATTGATTACTATTTAAGGAATTGTAAACTTTTCCATAATCAAACAAAATTATTAATTTATATAAAAAACATTACTCATCAATTATCTCAGCTCATATTTAATTTTTGTTTACATATTATCAAAATTTTTAGGCCAGGTATTTTTTTAAATATCCATACATTTTAATTAATATTATTCATGTACTTGAAATACATATAATTTTGGTATTGGTAAAAATGTTACCCCAATCAGTCATTCCGTGATCAGCAGTCATAAGAAATGTGGTCCTTCCATCATCATTATAGAAATCTCTGATTAACTTTTCCATATCTTTAATTCCTTCGTCAACATGTTTTAAAGTAGTCAAGAAGTTTCTGTAAATGATAATAATGTAATTAATTACAAAGTAAAGTTGAACAAAATTATAATAGGTACTTACTGAGTCTTTGGTTTGTGTGTATGACCAGCTGTATCAGTACCTAATAAATGCAGAAAAAATACTATCTTATTGCTATGCAGTTGTTGCATGAGTTGCCCATTATGTTTTGCATTTGTAAAGAAATGTTTCACAGAAAGAAACACCCACTTGTCTAAAAGGGTTGTATTTTTATCAGAACTATAAGTTTGGTCATAGGGATCAAACTTTTGAACAAAAATGTGGTCTTCTAGCTTGGGGTCCTTTGTAAATATATCCACAATATCATATGTACCCCAGCACCAGGTATAAGAGCTTTGATTAAATACAGAATCGAAGTCTACTGGGTTTTCTTTCCAGCCTTTAGCTACAGCTGAGGGATCTTCATAGAATCCAGCAATTATTGCTACATGGCCTGGCCTACTCTCAGTTGGTACTCTAGTATTTGAAATCCCCCATCGCCCCTGATTATTAGCAACTGACCTGTAATAAATTTCCAGTAAATAAAATAAAACATATCTATCTATCTTAAAACAATGAAAGCCAAAACTACCAAAATTTTACGTACCTCAAATATGGCATTGTCGTATAGTTAAGAAATGATTCCGCTCTTAATCCATCAACCACAAATAAGACAAGTCTGTCAGTCAGGGGTTCATGTGTTGGGTGGTAAGGGCTTACATTTTTAACAATAGGTGATTTAAAATAAATATCGAAAATTGAATAAAGAAATACAATATGTATAAAAATACCCAGCAAAAACATTGTTTTTGAGGAATTATACAAACATTATTTTCCTCTCATGATTTACGACTAAGATTCATCCACCACAAATCACAATGCAATAAATGATGAATAAAATCGCTTGTATTGGACTGTTAGACACCGTTATAAAGATATAAAAACCTACTTTTAATAATTTAGTTTTTTTTTTAAATTAAAACCGTAAATACAACCTTAAAACGTAAATATTATGTCTGAATTCTGCAAACTACGCCCACAGACTAATTGGACTTAGTAGTTAGTTTTTTTTTTTTTGGAATTCATGGCCAGGGGCCTTAGTCAAGATGCCTTAACAGTAGTGTATGTAGAAAGTCAAAAACTAAATTTGTATGAAAACTTTTCGACACGAACTGTCATTTCCATACAAATTTAGTTTATGACTTTCTACATACACTACTGTTAAGGCATCTTGACTAAGGCCCCTGGTACCTTTAGGCCAACTTAGTAGTTAGTGGTACAAATAAAGAGGTCTTGGAAGATCTGTGTGTATTTATTATTCATAACCAAATTTTATAAATGCCACGATTTATTACTAGCCATGACTATAAATTTTTTTAACATCTACCATCACAACCAAAGAGAGACTGGAGTTAAAACAAAATCGTATTCACACTGTAGGTACAAGTCATGACTGGTCCGATTTCGCTCCAGTCAAATATTCTTTTCGACCAACCGGTACCGGCACGATATTGAATCCAAACTGGAGCGATATGATAGTGAGAATACTCTAATTCCTTCTTATCTAAGAATATTTTACCGGACCGAGACCGGAGCGAGATCGGACCGCGAAGAGAATCATAGTTTAAATCGAGCCTTAAGGTGGGTACTGATCAAATGCTCGCGGTGTAATCGAGCATTTGCAGTGAGCATACTCGCATGGAGCTAAGCATGCTCGATGATCATCGATGTTGAAAGCAAAAACATCGATGTAGCTATACGAAAAATATCGTAAGATCGTTTTTACGGAATCGATCATCGATGTTGACTCACGACCACTGCGCTCGTGACGAGTTAATGCAGCGTACTGACTACTGATAGAATAAATGATCGACGCGTTGATTTCGCCGTAACAATACGTACTGACTGCACGAATGCTCGATATGTAACATGTTACATTACACCGCGTTAGCTTTTGGTCAGTACCTACCTTTAGGTTTTACGTTATATACCAGCCGGAGAATAAAATACTTCGTATAGGTAAAACACGGTAAAATAAAGGTAAAATTTATAGTATCCCGATAAAGATAAGCACAACGCATACTGAATAATCAACAAAGTATGTACCGTAGCGTAAGATATCAACATATATTAAATACAATTAAGCTAAGAAAAAAGTTAACAATAAAAGTTAATTGTTAGAGCTTTGATCAGACTTAAAATAATCACTACTGATATCAGGCGCTGCTCCAGCAGAGAGTAAATCATACAATTCTTCTTCTTGGCATATTTTCAATTTATCGAGAACTTCATCACATGACATTCTTTCCTCTAAAACCTCGGAAAACTGTAGTCCTAAAGTGGTATACAGTCTTCGGATTTGTCCTGCGCTTAGCCAACCTCGTTTACACGGATCAAAACTTTTGATGACTGCTTCAAGATGTCTGAAACCATTTAATGTATTAATAAAATATATTTTTTTACATACAAGCTTTACACAAGATTATATTTCTATAACCTGGATTCATATAAAACTGGAGCTGAACCATGTCCTGATCGAAACAACATGCAATCATCGATTAGCTTCTCCAAAAATACAACTGGTTTATTTGGAGCATGAGATATTAATTTAGTAAGCAAAAACCGTATAAGCTCTGGAATACGACGTTCCTTTAAATATTTTTCTGTTCTTGATACTGTATTAAGCATATACTCCTTGCGCACTGAAATCAGTTCATGTTCAGAGTGAGTGCCGGGTTCAAGATAACATTTGCAAATAGGATACGAGGTAAATTCATTGTATTTTTCATATACACTTTCTTCTTCCATAGTCTAACAAAAATGTCAATATTTTTATAATACGTCTGTATATTCTAAATATCTCAAAGTAAATAAATTTTTGATAAATTATCAATTTTGGTATATTCTTATTGACCAAGAAAATACATTGAAAACATTGTTTATAAAAAGTGTCAATGTCTTAGTATTAAAAAAAAATGAAAATCTTTAGTTTTCTTATTCCAAGTTCAAAATAGATACATCATAATATTATTACCTATAGGTATAAAGAAATCATTATCCTTCGTAATAATATGTTTCTATTCGCGCTCTCACTTTCGTTACTATTATTATTTTAGTGACTGACCGGATATAGAGCGTTGTTATTATATTGTCAATGATCAGTATACTTGAGTGTTTGACATTGATGTTTTAAAATTTAATTTTGTAACCGCTTTTCACTTTCGGCTAGTACTGTACTACCGCCTGTTCATTGTTAGTAAAATGATTGTTTACGAAAAAAAAATATTGTTTTCTTAACAACAGTTATGTGATAATTTTTCCATTTATTAGTGAGTGTCTTCTAAATATTTTGTCTAGTGGTGATATGTTAAAGGACTATCGTAATTTAGTTTTGCTGGATTCGTTTCTAATGTAAAAAATCATCAATAATAATTAACAACATCAAATATGGGTAAAGACCTTAACGAGACCCTTATAGGGAAAATAGACGACGGTAAGTTATATCCTCTGGTCTGCTTTTAAAGATTTGCGTATTAATTTTTGCACTAACATTAAGAAATTCTAAATATCTAGTAAAACTTATGAACTATGTATAATCTTTATTTCAAGCAATCGATACTGATGTACGCAAAACTGCACAGGAGATGGATACTATTCGGCAAAGAACTATTGCATATGAATATTTATGTCGCCTTGAAGAAGCGAAAACATGGATGGAGGCATGTGTTAAAGAAACACTTCCTCCTGCAGTGGAATTTGAGGAATGTCTTAGAAATGGTGTATATTTGGCTAAATTGGGGCACTTTATTGCCCCTGATGTGCTCCCTTTAAATAAAATTTATGACATTGATCAACGTAGATACAAGGTACTAAATTTCTTAAAATTGTTAAACCTATCCAATATCGACATACATTGAATGTAATGAATTGAAACGTCATAAATTATTTCAGGTACTTGGGCTTCAGTTTAAGCATACTGATAATATTAATAAATTTTTACTAGTACTGAAGTTAACAGAACTGCCTGTGGTAAGAGATAGTTGTTAATTATCAATTTCATATAAAACCAAACTTAATTTTAATAATCATAATATTTTTTCAGACTTTCCAACCAGAAACAACGGACATTTATGATAACAAAAATATGCCAAGGGTCATCTATTGTCTTCATGCATTAAGTTCTCATTTATTTAAATTAGGCAAGGCACCGCTTATTAATGATGTTTTTGGTAAAGCTGTCTTTACAGGTATGCTCATAACTTTAGCCAGATATATAATTTATTTCTATGCAAATATTTTTAAATTTATTTTTGTTTTTAGATGAACAACTTGATTTGGTTTCAAAAGACTTGCAAAAGTTTAAACACCCTCTGCCAGCATTTCAGAAAATAAGTGGACTCTTATCTGGTAACAATAATGATGGTAGTATTACCTATAAAGCTCTAGTTGAACTTAATGATATTTTGGACTCTGAAAAACCTATAACAGCAGCTCTGTTAAACCCTCAACTCAAATTAAAGCACATCCAAAATAAGTTGGTTGATGAATATAAAAATGTATTAAAAAATGCCAAGCAACAAAAAATGCAAGTTGCCCTTAATCATTCTTTAAATGACAGCTATGTCCCTGATGAATATAATGAGATATTGACATTAGTTGAGATACAGGGATACATAACAGCAACTAATTTTAAATATGTATGGAAATCATTATGTAAAGCATGTGATAGGAATGATATCAACAGTTTACACAAAGCATTTACCGAAGACTGGATTAAGTTAAAAAATTACAGTCCTGATAATCTTGATTTTTATTGTGATGTCATAAAAGAGTTAACAGAAAACAACAAAGATGTTGATGTTGAAAGTATAACAAATTGGCACAAAATATTTCAAAATATTATTAATGATGGCAACAGAAAATCACTTGAACATGTTGGACATAAAACAGCCATTGCAGATGTAAACAATGCTCTGGAGGAAGGAACAACCGATGATTTGTACAGATCATTGACAAATCCCCATTTGGGACTAAGATTTAAAATAAACAGGTTTGCCATGCCTCTTTTATATGAAGAGATGAGGCTAGAGAAGTGTGAATTAGAAAAGAATCTAAATGAAAGTGAAATTGCAGCATCTGTGTCATATTTGACAGCAATAGCATCTATATCAGAAGCTTTGGAGAGGGGTGATGAAAATGCTGTATGGAATACATTGAACTCAAATCAGATTCATCTAGAAATGTTGCGTCCTCATTGCCGACGCCGATACTTTTCAGCTTTAGTTTCAGCCCTTGAAGTAAAGTTTAGGGAGCAATGTGAATGTCCACTCTTAACTTTAGAAGATATTCGTGATACCATTGAAATGGTCAATGTTAAAGATGATGATAATGACGAATGTACGTATATTTTTTTTTAATATTTAGCAGATACCATTTTCTAGTAGATATTTCAATCCTAATGACTTTTCTACACAATATTTCTAAAAATGGAGCTTTGCTTACAAAAACATAATATATATTTTTTATTTCAGTGGTTCAGTTGGTAGATAGTATCAATAAGGCTGTTTCTGACGAGAATGTAGATGTATTAATAAATTTATTGAAAAATCCTGCCTTAAAACTAACACTACCTTTGCATAAAGAGGAATATCATCTCTATATGAGGACATTAAAGAAACGACTCCTACTAAAAGAGGCCGAAAATCTATGGTTAGACGATATTATTAAAGCTATTGATGACGTAAATGACGAATCAATTAAAGTAAAAGAATTCACTGAAGCTATTGTTGAATTCAATTCGTCTATATTAAGAAATGACGTAAACACATTTTGGCAATTGTTAACTTGTCCTCTGCTATGTAATTCAAGTTTAGTGGAGAACTCCTGCCGAGACATGTATTTCCAAATGTTTTCTAAAGCACTGAAGAAAAAAGGTCATAACATATGTCCATGGATAGTCTGCCATACAGATGCCGGGAATACTGTGTATATAGATATGGAATCATTCACATATAGCTGGACGACTCCAAAAGATTTCGTGCCTTATGCACGTTACTTGACTAAGAAAGATATAATACATGTTGTTCAAAAAACAAACAAACACCACATAAACACATATAAGCAAAAACATTTTGAGAAAACAGTAACAAAATTCCAAGCTCATTGTCGAGCATTCTTAATAAGGCAGAGAGTGAGAAGGCATCAGTACTTAAAAAATAATGTGGAAGCAATTATATATATACAGTCATGGTGGAGGAAAATTTTAGCCCGTCAAAAGTATGGTACACTTATAAAAATGAAGGCAATTGAAGCAAAACTAAAACAGGAGAGGAAGCTTAATCCCTTAGTTTGGTACAAAGTGCAGGTAAAATTAATTATTCTTATTTGCTTCTGCTAGTATGTAGTCAACAATTTGAGGCCTTAATTTAGTTAAATCTAGAGTTGGTACGGAAAATGAAACAACATGGTAATTGAGGTAGCGGCAGTGCTAAGTTTTTTTTTATATATAGATAAAACATCTTTATAGGTGAGTAATCTTGGTACTTAATATGTAAATCTTAATATATATAAATTACGTGTCACGTTGTTTGTCCGCTATGGGCTCCTAAACTACCGAACCGATATCAATCAAATTTGCACACCGTGTGTAGTTAGATTTAACTTAAAAGATAGGATAGCTTACATCTCAATTTATACCCGCAATATTATTTTATTGCAAAATATTTGTTTATTATTTAATAGTCACAATTCAAACAGATGGCGCTGTGTTTAAAGTACCAATGTTTCACATAAGCTACAATTAATGGCATAACCACTAAAAAAGTATGGTCTTCTCCTACCGTTTCCCTTGAATAGTTTGCTACTATGTAATATAACAAAAACCTAAGCCACAGCAACGCTTGGCCGGTCAGCTAGTATTATTTAATTTTTTTCGAATAAAAATAATTTTTCTTCTCAAAACCGCCAGGCCGGTTCTTTTTCCGCACAGACTAGATTAGGTAAGTCACTTGATCTAGTCTTTATCAACAAATCAAGGGGGTTAGGTTTAAGGGGTAGGTAGGCAGTTTTCCTCGCTATGTTGGCTGCTTTCACATCTAAATCGGCAGGTTGCACGCGCTTGTAAAGATTTTTGTATTTTGTTTTAAGCGGGAACATCTATATTTTGGTACTCCTAGAATATTTGATTAATAATAACGAAAGTAAAAGGGTTGTTGGACATTAACACTTCGCCGCAGATTTTATCTTTAGAAATGCATTGATATTTTTTTCTGCTACTTGCTAATATTTGGTCATTAAATAAAATTGATAATCTCATTATTATAGTAATGAAATATTTTTAACTATTTCTCGTCAGAAAGAATGATTTTGACCTTTATTGTAATAAATTAATTTCGTTTCAGGAGCAAAAAATAGTTAAAATTCAAGCCTTGTGGCGGGGTCGACGTGCGAGACAAGCATTTACCTCTTTATTCCACTCTGACAATCCTCCACTTAGGGTTGTCAAAAAGTTCATTCACATGCTGGATTTCACTACAGAGGACTACGACAGAGAAATCGAATTGCAAACCCTAAAATCAGAAGTCGTGCATTCCATACGAAAAAATCAAGAATTATCAAAACAAATAGACGATATGGATCTAAAAATTGGTTTACTAGTTCAAAATCGAATCGCGTTACAAGAAGTCGCAGCGCATGGGTTAAAACTCAATAATCTGGTTAAGCATACGTCGATGACGAAGCTGGCTGTAAATAAAGATTCTAAAGGGACTTTAATGACTATTTCCTCAGCTGTTAAAGGGTTGAAGTCGTTAACCAAGGAGAGTAAGCGACTGTTAGATGGCTACCAACATCTCTTTTACGAACTGCAGACCAATCCGACATATTTATCAAAACTTCTGTTTTGTATACCACAGAATAAGACAAATTCTTTTCTTCAGAATGTTGTATTGAGTCTGTACAACTTTGGGGCGTATACAAGAGACGAATATTTACTGTTAAAATTATTTAGGTTTACATTAGAGGAGGAAATCAGTTGTAAAGTAGCGAAACCTTTTGATATTATAGCGTCAACACCCTTAGTACTAAAGATGGCTGTTAGTTTGTCTCGGCAACTGTCGGGGCTGAATAGTCTTCAAACAATAATTGGGCCTTTAGTTGAGAAAATTATTAAAGATAGAGAGTTAAATATCGAGACTGGGCCTATTGAGATTTATAAAGCATGGAGGAATGAGACGGAAATGAAAACTGGTCAAATATCGTAAGTAAATTAGTATTCATTAAAATTGCAGTGTTACATAGGATTAAAATATTTACTTAAATACACACACACTTATTTTCGTATAGGCAGAGGACGTCCACAATGCTTCGCCATCGCGTACTTTATTAAAACATTACATCTGGTTATAATAATAACCTGTAGGAATACCTATATGATTGTTTAATCTGTTTCACTATCGACTATTTTCTCCAAAAGCAATAAACGAAATATCCTATTTTAAACCTAAAGTCGTACGTTTGAACCTCTGCTTCAATGGATTTTTTAATCAAATAATACTTGTATGTTTCCTTTTCACATCTAACATGAAAAAAATCGCCTTTCATAATGCCGATACTTACTTTCTTATATATTAAACAAGTTTGTCCCGGCTAGGCTGTTATGGAGAATATTTTAGAAATTAATGTAGAATACACAGGGATAATGTAGCATTCTAATTTTGTAATTTGTTCAGTATTTTTTTTCAAACACCTCTTAGTATAAGCATTTATAGTTTTTCATATGTACATTCTAACTATGTACTTAAAAATTGTACAAATCCGTTCTCTGAAACTAAAAGACGCAATAATAAAAACATCTGAAAATCAATCCTATAAAAAAAACAGTGGCGCTACAACCTTATTGGTCTAGGAATCAGATTTCTGAATCTGTTTTGTGATCATTTGTTTTTTCTGATAGGCAAAACGACTTTGACGACTCATTGGTCTAGTGGTTAGTACCCCTGACTGCGAATCCATGGGTCCCGGATTCGATCCCCGGCTGAGACGAACATCGATGTGATGAACATTTGGTGGTGTGCTTAGGTCTTGGGTGTTTAAATATGTATTTATATGTATATCTATCTATAATATGTATGTATATCCGTTGCCTAGAACCCATAACACAAGCTTCACCAGCTTAGAATGGGACTAGGTCAATTGGTGTGAATTGTCAAAACAACAAAAAAAAGTAGACAGCCTTCTGTACCAGACACACTCCGTCAACTTTTTGGGTCCAAGGCATACCGACTTTCTCACTATGTCTTCCCATAGCAGCGTGTGTTTGATTGCGCACATAGAAAGTCATAGATGCATAGCCTGGGTTCGAACCTACGACCAGGGTTCATAGTCGCTGAAGCCACTAGGCCAACACTGCTCCCATGGTCAAAAAAATCAATCCTTTTACAGGAAACTTCCATACACAGTTACACAAGAGGAAGCATTGACATATCCAGAAGTCAAAACTCGCTTAGAAACAGCCTTGGCTCAATTAAAAAGTGTAGTTATTATGTTCCTCGATAAAATAACTACTTCGACTGACTTACTACCATTTTGTATTACGTATATGGCGAGAGTATTACACCGATCGCTGACCACTAAGTTCCCTCATACACCTGAAAAGGATATTTTAAAGGTAGGTTTGATTGACCGACTTCCAAAGCGTATCAGTTTGACCTGTATGTGATATTGCTGGAATTAAAAAATTTCATTATAATACATTTCCTAAGTCTATGTATGCTTGTATGATTGGCCACAATAGTTTAGTCATATCGAGGTGACCCTTTTTGATTAATATTCCAAGTCGTATAAGAGTCGCAAGTTTCATTAAAATCGGTTCTGTCGTTTGGGAGATATATCCACGCATTTCAAGAGGGGACATGTATAATATAGAAATATAGGTAAATAAAGTTGATAGGTCGGTAAGTCGATTTAATTTCTTACCTCATAGTGTGTCATGTGGCTACTGATGTAGCTCACTCGCGACAGAGACTTGAGTGTCTATTCACTGATTAATTTTTTATAATATGCCATTTTTTCTTTTTTAACCAGCCAGTGCTAAACTGAAACAAAAAAGATACGTTATATTACATTTAGCATTATATTCGTTTTTAAAGCGGGATAATTTAACTGAAGATAATTATTGTTTACATAGATTTATCCGTACACAACAATTTCACAAACGGATATTAAATTATTATTATTATAAGTTAAATACTAAATACATAAATAAAATCCATTAACGCTAGTTATATCAGAATCTCAAAAACGTCAGTTGACTTCGTCTAATTAAAAATACGACTATAGATTAAAAGCATTGGTTTTATTTTACGTAATATGTAATATACAAAGCTTCATAAGACATTAGTGTATGTATTTCAAAACGATGAGAAAATTAAGCCTACAAATATTCATACAATTTATTTTATAATCCGTTATCTATTACAGGTTATAGGAAATTTAGTATATTATCAGTTCTTTAATGCTGCTATCGTAGCCCCTGATGCATTTCACATAATAAACATGTCGAATGGTAGCAGTCTTACTACGGATCAACGGAAAAATTTAGCTTCCATTGCCAAGATATTGCATTTTTCGGCGGCGAAAAAAGGGGTAAGGGGATTTTTATGTATCAAATATATCTTGAGAACTTAAAAAGAATTAAGAAATTACATTTTGTAGGGAATTTAACTGCACTAATTTCCTTTATTAATAAACAGTTTTTTCCATAATTTAATAAATTTTGATTTATGGTTATTAGTTTATCCCACTAACAGTCAACCTTGTCAATTAGATTGTCTTTATTCGCCTAGCCTAAAATCCTAAGATAAAAGGTATCCTGTGTCTTATAACATAATTCTCTGATAAAAAAATTGTCCAAAATACTAATTTTAAATATTAGTATAGACAAATGGCGGATTTTATTACTTTCAATATCATTCCAAAGTGACACGAGGCTGAAAATCTTAAATAAAATGATAGTATTATATAAATCTTAATCAAAATCGGGAATTACTTTTAATAAATTCAAAAATTTCTAGTTTGGTGAAGAATCAAGTCACCTCCGTTGCCTGAATCCGTTTATAGTGGATTGTCACGAGAAGATGAAGGAGCTGTTTCGACGATGCTGTCGTGGACCAACCCTGGAGGAATACTTCGCAGTTGACGAATACACCGAGGCTACGCTCATACACCAACCACATATTTATATTACTGTTCAGGTGAGGAAACCGCTCTTTCGTCTACCGTCTTCTTCATCTTATGATTTTTTTTGACATTATATGTTAGCATTGTCAAATGTGGTACGCTCAGGGTTTCTTTATCTTCTGATTTTTATGGGTAGTTAAATGCATATTCTTAATTTAGATGTCCTAAATCTTGTAGTTTGTTGTTAGCATTATATAAATTAGCTTTGTTAAATGTGGTACGCCTCTAAGCTCTAATAAGATGTTTGGAGCCGCCAATCCTGCACGAGATCTATACATTTTTGTATCTGTTTCCTTGATATTTATTTAAAGAAAGAAGATAAAGCCTTCTGTTTATAAACCGAAAACAATTATTGATACGCCGGGAATTGTATCTGGTATCTTCTGATTTTTATTTAGGCCTCGGAGGCAGTTGAAGAAACGAGTTAAGTTAGTTTTTACTAGTAATTATAGTAGATTTAATTTGCATTTTTTCAAGGTTTATGAGATGACTAAAATATAACGTACACGTGTAAAAACTCACGTAGACATACTGTAGGCGCAATTTCTTTTATAATTGGCACTAGACATGACAATATAATACTAGAAATAAGGGAAATTAGATTAGAGAATTATCATGAAATAAATTCAAAGCCCTCGAAACTTAAATCAATCAATAAAGCTTTTTATAATTTGACGAATACTTAAATGATGCTAATCCTTGGGATTGATTTGCTCCAGTTAAAATAATTTGTATTACTCAATACTTGGCGATTAAAAAGAGTGGCGGAAAGTTTCTTGCCAGTTCTTCTTACCCGCTCTACGCCCTTGACTTGCGAACTGGTAGTAAATTTACAATTAATTTAACTTCTTTTGACTTTCATAAGTGTACTTGTTTACCTATATGAATAAAGATAGTTTGAGTTTGACTAGATTCAATTCCATGTATAGATAAATCCGAATTACTTTTCTCCTTGTCATATATATTATTTGTTATATGTGTATTTGCTTTGACATTTGAAGACAATTTAAATGTTTAATACTTAATATACATTTAAATTAACAGGAAATAGTGGACACTCACGCCCTTTTAATAGAGTACCAAGATGTGATTGCGCCGGATCCTGATGATCGACTTAATATATTACTTGATGACTTGGGAGAAGTACCAAGTGTGGCACACCTTGCTTCTAGGGACCTAAATTCGGTAAGTTTTTACCACTTATTTACTTAACACAAAACAAGAAAAAATCGAAAGTTTTATTCATTTTCAAATTGTTTAAATTTTTAAGTAAAATTATCTACACGAGACCATCGTCAAACGGTATGCTAGTTATCACATAATTTTGTTTAAACATTTTATTACTAGCTGTGTCCCGCGTTAGTTTGATCGCAGCCAAAATATACATATATATAACCTCATCCTTTATATATAATTTTCCATGAAATGAACTACCAAACACAATTTCTAATTTTTCAATTCGAACTCTAAGTTCCTGAGGCCCGTTAACCAAACAAAGACACTTTTTCATATTAGAATAGATTTACAACAGCGGTCAGAGACAGAGGCGATTCCCCAGATTAGTTAGGTATTGCAGTTTAATTTTATGTCAAACGATTTTGATTCATTTTTCCATATTTTCTTGACGTTTACTTCAAAACTTCGCTCGCCTACTAATAACACAAGTCCATTTCTCAATTAACAACTTTGAAACATACGTATAATAATAATAACGCGCAAAACCGGGTATATATATCTTTTTAATTTTTCAGACGGCTGACACTGAAGAGAACGCTCGACTAGAAGTGTGTTTGGCTCTAGTTAATAAATTTCAAACGCCCGCTGACGATATGACGGATGTGAATAAGCTGTTTATCAAAACCAAAGAGCTTTGCGTCGCCATAATACCTTTCTTGGGTGGTAAGTAAAAATTATTAGTCTGTCTGATAATGAGTGAAAATTATCGAGTGGCACTTTAAATAAGCAGAACATAACAATCACAATGTTTCCAGGTGAACATCTTTTAGAAGCCATATGTATCGGAACTACAAAAGAACAACAAGAGAAATACAACGAGAAAGTACAAAGACGAATATATTCGGGCCAAGCGCGTGCCGATGAAGCGATGTCTTTAAGAGAACATATCGCTAAACTGAGACGCAATCTTCAAATGCTTGAAGATGAAGGCTATGTGACGAGGGAAGATGGTTATCAAGCCCTTATAACATCTATAGCTTTAGATCTTTGTAATAAAGGAAAGTATCGACAAGCGCAGAGGCGCGCTCTAGCGACACTAACCCGAACTAAACAAAGTCTATCAGAGAAGACAAAGTACTATGAGGAGAAATGCAAGTCTTATGATCAGTATATTAAGTCATGTCTTGCTAATCTTCATGCTGGGAAAAGGTACTTTTTGAAACATTATTTTATTTATATGATTTTATAATATATTTAGGTAGGAAATTGTATTAAAATTTGTTCAGCTCTTAAAGACTGAAAAATATACTCAATGATATTTTTAAACAATATGCTGCATGATTATTTTGATTTCTCAATAAGATTAACAAATTAACAAAAATGCATGTTATTTATTAATTACACAATAAATATTTTACTTCACCATTGGTTTTTAGGAGCGTTCACGCCTGTTTAAGATCCGGGAAAGATATAAAGAAATTGAAGTCGAAATTGACAGTGAAGTATTCCGGTGCAAAATTGTTAGAACGAGGTATACTTCTTGAAATAGATGGACTTTCGACGTCACAATTCAAAAACGTTCAATTTGAAATCGCACCTACTAATCATAATGGCGTATTTACGATTAGAGGAAAGTTCATGGGTGTCGAAATGGAATCTGTTGATATTGATATCCAGGATCTATTGCAAAAACAATATGAGGGTAGTGCGATAATGGACATGTTTGGAAAAGCAAAAATCAATGTTAACCTACTAATATTTTTATTGAACAGTAAATTTTATAAATGACTAAGAATAAAAATCATTTTGCTCAACTTATTTTTATGTATTTGAGGGTAGTATAATTCAAGCATGTGTGCTACACTACCCACACTTGTTGACCAATATAATCATTTATACAGTACTACTGGTGTGTAGTAGATGTTAGAACGTGTCCTTACGTGTGTTTGCGCTTTTATTCTTACAGCACACTGACGAATTTTACAAAAAGTAATAAGAATGTAAACGCAACGTTGCTTTCGATTGTGATGTAAACCTATCAAGTCGCGTATTGTACTATAGACGCTGTTCACCAATCACAATCGAATGGTACGCAGAATCGTTTCGTCATTCGTTTTATATTCTGACCCCCCTGCTCACCTGATGAGGTCATTGTTAATCTTGACGCCGGCAATTTATATTTGACACTTCAAGAATGCATGTTTTAACAGAATTCCAAAGACCTGAAGGATAATTGGACGTGTATGTTTTCTATGAATTAAATGACAAATGAAATTTTCGATGTGATAATTTTAATTCGATTTTATGTATTTTTAGATGTTAATTTACTTTCCGTAGCAAGCCTATTTTTAGGTATGATTTAAATACGTAATCTCGACCGTATTTATTGTAATAACTTTATTTAAATTATGCATTATTGTGATGTTGAACATAAATGTAACTATGTACCTTTTTACACCAAAATATTATTATCTACTAAAATTAGTTATTGTGTTTTTGTTATATGATGAAATATCATGATAAATTCTCTATTAATTCATCAAGCTTAATAATTGAATTTGTGTAAACTAATGTTTTTTTTTTATTTTTACAACTTTTGTCATTTTTAAAGTATAAATAATATTTTGTTTTAATTTTGTATTGGTTTAGTAATAACCACACATTTTTATACTTTTTTTTAATAAATGAGGCTAATATAAATTTGTTTTTTTCGAGGTTCTTAGTGCCGATAGGATATATATATATATATATAAGAGTTATATTCAATGAAACCGGATTTTTATATCTCACTTTAATCTTAAGCTATCCAAAGATATATAATATAAAGAAATATAACCAAAAAAACGTCATAAAACTAAGTTAACTAGTTAATTAATCATAGTAGGTATGAACCATTGTTATCTCATCCTCACCAAAATTATCAATTTCCCTGAGGCACTTGAACAACTAAATAAATTAGTTAGCTATATCATTAAACAACTCAAGGGTTTCAATTCAACTTAGCCTCTCTCTTTGCAAGTTGAACACCCACTGTAACTGAAAATCTACCTGTGGCCAATTTATTCTATGTAATCATAATATGATAACTATGTTTCTTTAGTTTTAATTTATTAATTTTACTTTGTACATTTTATCCTAAGCATTCTTTCTAAATATCTCCTAGTTTTAATTGTTAATTGATCTTTACTTTTATTTCGATTTTATAATAGCATCTCAATTCAATTGCATAAAATGCTGTATTGTTCTACCTCTGAACAATTTATTCTATGTAATCATAATATAATTTAGTTTTAATTTATTAATTTTATTTTGTACAATTATACTATGCATTGTCTCTAATTATCTCCCAGTTTTAATTGTCTAATTGTTCTTTACTTTTATTTTTATTTTGATTGTACAATAGCATCTTAACTCAATTGTATAAAATAGTGTATTGTTTTCGCTTTGGCCAATTTATTCCATGTAACTATGTTATAATCATGTTTTCTTTAGTTTTACTTTATAAATTTTACTATGTACAATTTATCCTAAGCATTCTTTCGAAATATTATCCTAGCTTTTAAGAATTCCTCCCTCTCCACAAAAAAGGGGTAAATAAATAATAAATACAAAAAAAAAAAAATACATAATGAAAATAACAGAGAGGGGATGACGTAAATAATTATAACGACCTTTATAACAACTCATATATGAACAACTAAATAAAACAATAAAAGCTATGAGAGAAGGCGTATTCCGAAAGCGCCACTCTCATGGCTTTCCCTGAAGAACTTAATTCAAAAAAAAAAAAAAAAAAAGAACCATTGTTATCTATGCACTTATATAGGTTGTTCATTGATCCCTTTACCAAAGAAAAACCATGTGGACGGGAATAACTAAAATCATTTTTTTGAAGATTATACTTTTTAGGCGCGTTATGAAAATTTGATGAGAGTGAAATTTTACGATGCGCGCGCACCTATGACACAAAATTCGGAGTGTGATTATAGCGTGCGCAATCTACAAAAGAAATAGAATATAAGCTAACTTCACGCATATTCTATTTCTTAGCTTAGCAGCTTAACAAGAATTTTGAATATCCATGACAATTGACATCTGACAATGACATTTACCTTTTAAACAAATATAGGAGTTTGAATTATTGTTTAAAATAAAAGATTCTAAAAGTACCTAGTTATTTTCATTATACAAGTGCGAATTTTATATGTGCGTCTGAATTATAATCAGAAATTGAATATCTAAATCAATACTAATTAATATGATAAAATATTTGTGAAAAAACTGTGCCAACCTTCCTGAGTGCTTCAATACAATTGAGGTTAACTATCCGTATGTATTATCGAGTATTATTGTTGATTAAAACTGAAACATGAACTTAATTAACTTTTTGTTTATTGCGTTTGTTACAGCAACTTTTTAGAAATATTCTACGACCCTATATATCAATAATTGAGAACAAAGATTTAAGCACGAATACTAATAAGGAGAAAATGAAGGCTTGGAGCGATATTACAGAGAAGTAAACATTTTAATAAGTACCTGCATCTCAAAAAAATGATTACATTATTTAATCAAAACATGTAATTTTTCAGATTTAATCTAGCAAATATAAGGACAAGAGACAAAAAACAATTTCAGTGGAAGTGCACTTAAATTGAATAAAAAAAAAGAGTTGTCATCTTATCGCCGTGAAACATCAAAAAACAAGAGGTGGAACAAAGCCACCATCACCTTCTCCAGACACAATGGATATGGCAGAGATGATACCGCAACGGTTTGAAGTAGATTTCAATGAATTTGATTGTGATGGTGTCGAGGTAGGAATGTTAATTATAAATATGATGGTGATGTTCAAGGCTCAACCTCTCAAGCATAGGCACATACTTTATTCCCCTACAGGGTAGTTAGAGATATTGTAATACCTCAAAACATCCATGTTGCTCTTGTAGTACCGAAACTCTGTCCAGCCAGAAGTGAGCCCATTCCCACTTATAATGGACAGTGGGTATAATACACCTTAATACCTGAGTGCTAACCACTCACCATGACACTTAAATTAATAGATGTTATTTATATATTTCAGGATATTACAAATAAAATCATTTTGGAAACAATTGCTATCCCAAAAGCAAATAAAGCCAACAATGACAAGGTAATAAATCAGTTTTGACATAACTTGAATACTAAAAAAAGCCAAACAAAGGTGTGCACAACAGTGACAACATAACTTAACAATTTCATTATTTTGTAGGATTAAAGAAAGGTTAAAGAAAATCATGTCGAACTGATCAACAAGAATCCCCAAACAACTCAAAAAGAAACCTACAAGGAAGACACCGGTATTATATTTAAATTATCTCTATCTCTAAATAGAATAAAAGAAAGTTGCTATCCAGGTCTGTAGCATGTGCTACAAATTATATTATTAACACATTTATATAATTATATTAATATAAATGTGTTAAAAATTTTATAATATGAATTATAAAAAATTTTTATTTTGTAAGAGAATAATTATAAATATTTATTTATTAAATTTTTCAAATGTAAACTGAACTTTATTGACTATAATGACTCCTTTTCCAGTCTTTGATTATTTAATTGTAATTAATTATTTGCATGCAATCAAAATCTATTTCTAATAATGCCAAAGAAGTATAACTTCTTACGCGCGTACATAAGTACACGCACCCTTTTTTTTTTTTTTTAATATTATGGCAATAGTTTTGACTTTATGCCCAATAAAATCTTTGAAGGCGGTTTCGACTGCCCCATTAGTTGAATTTTTGACCTTGCAAGAAGTTGACATTTAGTTCATCGAGTTAATGACACTGACGTCTGACACTTTGACCGACGTCAGCATATGCTAGACAAAAGGTTCTTCTTTCATATTATTTGTCATTTGTGTGAAAAATTCAAATTCTTTTACTTTTTTATTATATTTATGAGATTTTGTATTCTGTTTTGAAAGTAGTTATCAATGATAACTGATAACTAATCAAATTGATGTTGATACCACTTTAAGAGATTTTGGTTCACAGTTCACACTAAATACTAAAGTAAATAGTAAATACTATTCATATAATAATATGTATCCTGTATTATAGTATTAAGTAAAATTACTGCCGGGTTTAAACTTTAGTGGCTGAATGCTTTCAATTAGGTTTAAGATCGTAAATGAGTTTCACACGAAAAAATGCGAAGAGTTACTAAAAAGTTATTGAATTTAATTGTAGGCTTGGCATTGATTGGATTATATTGCGAATTTATTATATATTATATAGTTATCTCACAGGTATTATCTTCCATATGAAGTCTTACTACTCAAACTTTCATAAGCTTGTTAGATAATGGCAATGTAAATTATTACAGTGTAGTTGGCCAACGTTAACGAATACTAGAAATAAGGAAGTTCTTAAGGCATTCATATTAGCAGATACACATTTATTAGGGCCTTTCAGAGGGCACTGGCTAGATAAGCTAAGACGAGAATGGCAAATGCATCAGGCATTTCAAGCAGTTATTAAAATACATAAGCCTGATGTTGTATTCGTATTGGGTAAGTATTAACAATAGTCCCAAATTTTTAAGAATTATTACAATTCATTTAAAAGTAGTTTTTTACATTAACTTATATTTTAAATTTAATTTACAGGAGACCTGTTTGATGAAGGTGAATGGACTAATGACCAACAATTTAATGACTATGTCGATCGCTTCTATAGTCTCTTTGCATTACCAAAAGACATTAAAATGTATGTAGCAGTTGGAAACCATGATATTGGTTTTCATAATAGGTTGGTAACTGTTGTCTCTTCCACATTAGATTTTTTTAAACACATTGCTTAATAAAGACTGTTCAAGTAAAACATAATAAGTTATTTGCATCACTTCTCTGTGCTGCTCTATAGTCTGATGGCATTCCCTATAGCAATGTTTCATTTTATGCAATTTAATAATAAACACTATTAACAAGCAATGCAGGCTAAAATTTTTTAGTCAGTATGTTAGTAAAGTTTAACATTTTTGCTTTACATATACTGTACTGTATTAAAGTATGTGTCTTGAATTTTCATTATTAATTAAAGGATCAGAAGAAAGGCCTTACAAAGATTTACTGACCGTTTAAAATCTCCTTTGGTGCAACATGTGGTATTGAAAAATACTCACATTATTGTCATAAACTCTATGGCAATGGAGGGTGATTCCTGTAATATGTGTGCCGAAGCACAAAGACAGATATCACTTGTATCAGGTAGGTAGTATAAATATATACTGCAGATAAATGTAAGATGAGACATCACAAATTGTTTCTTTAAAACAGCTTTTGTTTGCTTCAAGCCATATTTAACCTTTGAAGAATGGGTATTATTATTAAAGCTTTATTAATTAATCCATACAATAAAATGTCTTACTATAAGTTTTAAAAAGTAATGTTAGCTTTGTTAGTGATTTAGTATTCATATTTGTATGGTTCCTTTTAGGGTAGAATGAACTGTTAAATGTTTCAGATAAACTTATGAAATGTTCCAAAAATGACGAAAATTGTGAAAATCACAGCTATAATTACTCCCAACCTATTCTTATGCAGGTAATATTATTTTTATATTTCCTTTATCTATGTTTACTCTTAACAAACATAACTTTAATAACTTTTTTGTTTCCTAGCACTTTCCACTTTACCGCAAATCTGATGCCATATGTACAGAACCAGATGCACCTCCTTTACCAGAACGAAATAAATTGTTTCGTTTAAAAATAGATGCCTTGTCAAAAGAAGCAACTGAGTACCTCATTAGTAAAATACAACCTAGAGCAGTATTTGGTGGTCACACACATCATGGATGTTTGGTGAAACATTCTTATAAAAATAATGAATTTTTGGAATATTCAGTACCTTCTTTCTCATGGAGGAACAGGCCTGATCCCAAGTTTATGTTGGTAAGTTTATTTTAACACAGCGTCTTTGCATTTCTTGTCTGTCATAATATCTTTGCACAAACCAGCATTTTGAATACAATCAAAATATTTCCTAGGACTTTGCACATTTTACAATATGCAATATAACAATGTATATTTTCATTATTATTATATTATCATCCATTTTTATGACCATTACAGGTTTCCATATCCCATGATGAGTATTCTGTTAATAAATGTGGTCTCCCAAAAGAAGCAACTATGATAAGTTCTGCTGTGATAATGTCATTGTTATTATTATTTTATGTATTTACTATAAGGAAAATAGGTGCATAATTTAAAGAATGTAATTAAATTTCATGTTATATTTTGGTAATAAATATGTTGACAAGATCAAGCACTTTTTACACTATACAATAATAATTAGGCAAATTGAGCCTTATACCTTCAACAGTCAAAGTTAAACTGATGTATCAGCACAGGTTAAAACAATGCTCCTAATAAATAAGTCTTATTTCTACTAAATAAGAGGTAGATGAAAAGTAGAAATGAGATTCCTATTACAAGAATACTGATATTGGTAATAAAATAAAATGTACCACTTCTTTAAAATGCTTTAAGTTAATAAGAGAAGGGTATTGTTTAAGTACACAAATAATGAAATATGTAGTTCTAACAAAAATATACAAATCTTACAAAGCACCTAACACTTACTTACTAAGTCAGTCTCTAACTCTTAAACGAGTCTTTACAAAATACATAATCTAATGAGCATTCTCAAATAGTGCAATATTTAGGTAGCTTTATATTATTATACAAATGTATAAAGAAAGAGATAATTTTGGAACAAACAGTTAAGGCACTTTTGCTAAATGCTCTAAAAATAAATACTTCAACTAAACACTACTAATGTAACTTTTAATAAATACGTAATACTTAGTTACACAACATTGATTACATACAAGCCGTTATAAATACAGACTATTCATGTCTATGGATAAAATAAATACTGATATATACCTAATAGTTATCTATAACCATATGGAATGCTGACTTACTCAGACATGCATAATTTGTATAGAATGTATATGTGCACTGCTGTGTTGTCTTGAAAATTTCCACCAATGTTTGGTATAAACTTACACATAAGTTGGTAACAACATTGTACGATTTACAAAAATTAAAGGACAATCCTTGACGGTTTGCCCTTAAATGAATTCTATAAAAATATTATCTGAAGAACTCTTGGCTTCTGCGATGGCGATGCAAGTTCATGCGATCGTGATCTAGGGTTAGGTGGATGTGATGCGCGACCATAGCGTGGAGTTCCATTCTGTTTCTGATGGTAGCCAGTGTGTGCATGTTTTGCAGAGGAGCATATAACAGCATGGAGATACCTATCATATCGGCATAAGTTAGAATCACCTCCACTAGCAAGATCCAAATAACCATTTGCTGAATTCTCTGTTTTTACTTTATGGTATAAATTGGGCTTCTCGTTTACTGTATGTGACCTATTTCGAATCCTATGATATTTACTTGACACTTCTTCGTTGGCCACAGGACTGCTGGGCTTTCTGTAAAGACATTATATTTTGGTTAGAAATAATTCAATTATGTACTAAAATTAGGATTCCTCATGGCCATTATTTGTATATCAGGGTTAGTTTAGACATTTAAAGCTTTATTATTAAGCTAATGAAAATCAAAACTTCAAAAAAGGATATTTTCATTTACACATTCACATTTCACAATTATTTTATTTTAGGCTCTTTCTTAATCACGTACAGACTGAGATGGTTTACTGACCATAGAAAAATATATCACTGATATAGTGCTAGGTATTTACAAATTAAATGGCGAGTGTAAAGTTATAATAAGTAAACTTAGTTACCTTGAAGCTTGAAAGCTCAGGTGATTTTTCTCCATATTAGCCTGAATGATCTCGAGTAATTCACGTCTTTGTAGACTACCGGATCTCTTTTTAGTGTATTTACGTTCCCGGTGTTCCTTTCGTGTATGACGATGCCTCTGGCGTAAAATTGGTGGCGGCCTCTGTGGGGGAGGCTTCCGATCTCCTGAACATGATGATTTCGATGACACATCATCGTCGTGAGATAATCTTTCATTTTGTTCCTTATCGCTATTATCAGCGTGAGCCGTGGCAGAATTTAACGCTTCTTGTTCCTTTCTCCGTCTCCTTCTAGCTTTTTCCCTTTGACTACGCGTCTGGCCATTTTCAGGTACAACAGTTAATCGTACTTGAATGGTTTTAGAACCATAATGCGGAACTGTGACCGACTTTCCTATAGATTCATAGATTGTTGACACTATTCCAGCTATATCCTGTAATAAACAATTTTATGTTAATTCGATTTTCAAATTGAATATAGACGTATTTATCATATTTACTCAAAATAAGAAGATGAAACTTACGTCTTTAGTCATTCGACCATGTCCATCAAGGTCGTATAGAGTAAACGAAAACTGTAAAGGTTGTTGTTTGGAAGATTCGGGATGCTGAAGCTCTACGTCACACGTCAACTCCTAAAAAAGTGTTATTATTAACAATGCGTTTACGCACTAGGTGGTCAATTATTTGGCTTAAGTATGATCATTAGTAGGTACGTTTAAAATGTAGATAACTACCGGCGCGGCGCCGAGAAACGACCGCATGTCGGCTGATGGGGACCGGCGGCCGGCGCCCTTATCTTTCACTTTTAAAGGAAACTAGTCGCGCCTTTACGATCTTTGATTATGAAACAAAGCGAGCCGCCTGGACGCAGATAGAACGTAAATAGATGATGCATCTTGCAAGAATGCTTTATAATGAGTGGTGATATCGATTGTTATTATACAAAAAATTAATGGTGCGTTAAGTTAGGTTATGGATGTAGCGTAAACGTTAATAATAAACTATTTTTATCATTCTTTTTAACAATTTAATTATGTATTAATTAAACAATCGTAGTTACCTCAAAACGTAATCTAGGTTTGTTATCGTTGTAGTCTGGAGTTTGTGCCGGCGTAGATGACTTTTTAGCGCAAGGTTCAGATGTTCGCTGAGGAATTGGTGGTGGGGTGGAAGGCTGAAGTAGTGCTCTAGCTTCACTTGGAAGCAAATCTGGTGGAGCTGAGCATTGGGAAGCCGCTCGTCCAACTAATTCTTCAGTATCTGTTCGCTCGCTCTCAGTACCAACTGAAACAATAAATTGTTTTTTTTTTTTAGAATAGCGCCATCATAATACATATCCGTAAATATTTTGCTTAACGAACAGCGATAGTACCATATAAGAAATAATAACTTGTAAAAATAATTGCAAAAATATAATTGTAAAAATTTATCAGAAAAACGGTCGGCGAAACATAAACGATTTTTACAAAGCGAGCGGGACGTGCTCCAAAGAGTGCAGGCACAGGGGCTCGCAGGGCGGGCTTAGTTATTTCCTGGAAGGCCTCGTGAGCCCGGATCGACGTCGGTCCAATGCCTTAATACCCGAGTTTGCCAACGAACATCTGCCACTGATTTTGTTTTTTCTTAAAATATGTGCGTATTTACTTAGATTGCAACATAAAGCACGAGTTATGCTACTATGAAATACTTATATCAATTTGAGCGTTTATTAATAAAATACTTTTACTGTACCTACTTGAATTATTTTTAGAAGTGTACAGATTTCAGATTCAGTTGAATTCAAAGTGTGCTGACGTTATCGTTATCCTTTTGTGTTTTATAAACTTAATTATTATAAAGTTCTAAAAATTATACGCGTTTAAATCTGGATAACATAATTCCTTTCTTAACACTATTGTATTTCTAAATATAATCTCAACGGATTAACAGCTAATGCTAGGAATTCAACTAGGTATGTAGGGGTGTTTGCGGATTTAATTTGGAATTAAAGAATCATTTATCAGTTAATCCTTCACTATCTGAGAAACTAGAAACAAAATCGTGTACCTTCTATCGTAAGCTGGACCATTAGTGGCGATTAGTAAAAGCTTTAAATGACCGCATTCCTAAACTGCCTTTACCTAAGCCAGTTGTGTAAGTGTCAGTTTTCTTTTTAAAATTTATTTATATTTTTAGTACTCGTATAAATTAAACAATGTATTTTAAACGATAGAGTCACTGTAATAAAATTTATAATTACACACTGAAGTACTCTTCTTTCATTGCTATGAATGAACAGCTTTATCAGGAGTTAAGTTTCTCGTGTAAACAGATATAGTATCTTGTTGGTGACTATTCAGTACATATTCGTTCAATTGTTCCAAGAGGGTTATCGTGTTCATTTACAAGCCATTTGATCTCTACCTGGCCTGGCCCTGATTTCTTAATTAGACCTGATATTAATGGCTTCCATCTCAGTCCACAACATTTAGTAATTACAACCATAAAGTTTTAAAAATATAAAAAACAGAATTATAAATGAAATAATACTACATTTTATACATTGTTTAAATTATACCACAACTGAAAGAAGCACTAATTAAGAATTAAAATGTTTGTACCAATTTTACTTGAAATTTACGCATATCATGAATGACTAATAAAGACGACAAATGAATAACGCTTTAACCATATTCATGCCCTCATTACGTCCATTACGAGGACAGAATGTTGAAGAACGCAGAATATTGAACCGTGTGATATAAACTATATATTGTAATTTGTTTTTGCCACTCATCTAGGTTTAGATATATATATAAGATTAAACTTTGTAGTCCTGTAGCGTCGTTATTGAAATATATCGACGTATCGATTTATAAATATAACATTGCCCATGGTATAAAAAATGATCAAAAGATTTTCGATTCTCCGTAGTAATACGGCCTCCGTAAACAGACAATAACCGCTTGCTAAGGGCATGTTAAAATTATGCAACAAAAGCCCAACATGTCTGAAAAAGCGCTTTGTGTCTGCCGCTTACTATAAATTGTAGCAAGTTATACATTTATACATAATATTCTAAAAGAAAAGTTTACAGCGTGTGGCGGGGAATTCTTTGATGTCAAATAAAAGGTATCATTGTCTCCGCTTCGGCGAGTGCTTTTAACTTTTCTCTTTGAAGTTAATCAAATGAGCGCTGGCTCGGTTTGAATTTGAAACTATATTACAAACCAAGGGTTTGACGTAGATTCGTTACGAAATAAAAAGTATCTTCTAATTGAAATAGGAACAAGATCAAAAGGATATCTGATCACTTTGATGTATTACGAATGTGCGTTTCGAGAGCGGAAGTTTCATTATTTTCATATTGGCTACTTAGTATTCAGTATTAGTTGGGTTTGAAGTTGTTTTTTAGTATTAGATCAAAGTGACTAAATAGCCTACATAATAGAGTTTAATCATGGTCGTTCCTGTAAGACGGAGGATAGCTAATGAATAATTTAAATGGATGATTCTAAATAACTCGTGTTGGTTTCATTGTTATCATATCATATCTAATTCTCACTTCCATAACAAGCTATAACATTACAATTACTTATTTAATCAATATTGATAGACTCGGGAGGTAGCACCCGAATTTCTATTTCATAAGCTCTTAGTAAATGAACGCTCCTCAAAAAACTATACAACTGTCATAATATTTTCGTCTTTCTAACGAACAATGCATCAGCTGATCTCGTACTGCACTCTCGTACGATATATGATCTTACAAATGAGATAATTTAAATTAATACTAACATTTTTAAAGGTATTAAAAAAAGGATAAGGTATTAGGATAAGCATTCATTTAAGATATTTACGATACACAACTATCTATGTTTATTGTTCTAGTTCTAGTGAAGATTTGTAGGTTTTCAGTTACTTTATTTAGATATCTCAAAAAGTACCCACTTAAATCATCATAAAGTTTAATAAAAATATATTTTATATAATAAAATTATATAAGCATATGAATAGGTACCACAATACCTAATAACAAGACACGAACGAAATGTACGACGGCCTTCCCGTTAAGGTAAGATAAACGACCTCAGCTCTTGAATGAACTTCACAAGTTCATACACTTGGGAATTTTTATAATGTATTGTTACTTACTGCTAAATTTCTTATATCCACTCCTAAACTTGTTGCGCCACCACTTGACGAAGTGGTGCGCCATGGGGGCGTCCGCCGCGGGTGCCGAAGCTCTCAACGTTTCGTAGCACGTCATGCGCTGCGCTCACGCACACATCACGTACACATCAAAAGCGCCGATGTTTTAATATAACACTAAATGCACAGCCACTACGATCATTCACAACACTAAGTAAATCGAATTGTCAACTCGTAAACAGACCTCGTGACCTAGTTGTACGCGTGAATGTCGGGCACTGTTAGCGAGAGCACAACCGCCTCTCACAATGTTTATTAAGTGACTGACTGATGGATGGAAGGGAAGGGGCAACCACGAAACAGCGCGGGCAGGCGCGGTGAGGTTCCGTAGTCCGTACCCGTGATTGTTCCTATTGTGCTTGGATGTTATACCTAGTGGTGGCTAGTGAGTAAAAACGATTTGCACTTGCCGGCTGTGATTTTATCGAATCAATTAAAGAATTCAGAATAATTTTAGAATTTTGATATGGTTTTTGTCACAACACAACCTATTGTATATAATATAAATCACATGTTTAGTAATACATATTTTAATTTCCAAAATTAGATCCATTATTTTTTTTAATGTATTTTTAGTAAATTTTCGAGAAAATTTATTTCTTTATAATTCTCTTTTTAATGTAGAAATGTTGGGATAGACTTATGAGGAAGCAAATCAATTACGATAACTCCTCAAGCAACTTGGAAATATACGTTAGGTTTTTATAGCTATTAGGCTAGCTGCAATTGTGCTTTAAAGTTATGGAATCTCTTTCTAGGCCAAAGAAAGCACAAGTATGTATAGGGCAGAATCAAGATAGAGGGGGCACATGAGCATAGGTCCGCTAGTCGTTGGCAGCCTCCGGTCGACGACCCAGGTACGACCATTATAAAAAAGATTAAATTGTATGAGATACAAATTTAAACTAAAGCATATGATAGGTACATAAATAGTAGTATTTTATACACGACTATCCAACCATTTAAAAAATTACTGGATGCTACTAATGGCGTACAGAGATATTTTATATTTAGAAGATAATTAAAAAAAAATACTATATAAGCGTGTCATAATTTGACTAAGTATGAATTAATGACACGCTTTAAAAATATCTTCAGAATATTATGTATATTTTTTAGAGGAAACTACAATTTATAGAAGTAGTTACATGACAAACTAATATACTAACGATACTTTTGATGTAATCAGTTGTGGTATTCAAAAACACATGTTACCAAAGTTTTAATAAATGTCGATTATTATATGTACCAAATCCGAATTTAATTGTAGAATTATTAGATAATTATACCAAAATATTTTGTTCGGCAACCAAATGAATCGGTAGCTCCGAAGTCATTAAGGCAAGACTAGCGGGGAACATTTTTGAAATATCTTAAAAAACGGTTAAAAGCGAGTATAGATTCAGGTAGCAGTTGCTTTATTTACATCGGAGTGAGAAAACAGTAAACACATTTACCTTTACAAATCTAAGTCCCCGGCTAATCGTTATGGTAAACAACTCCATGCTATACGCATACAAGAACAGAAAGTATAAAGAGCATTTACTAATTTGTAGGAAGTTACTTAATCTGATTAAAAGCTTTGCTTATCCGCTGCCGTTTACCTGCCTAATGTTTAAATAAAGCAAAGGTATTCGTTCTGGAATTGAGGCTTATCCACTATTAACAGTTAAGTTTTGGTAAATCCCATAGGTATGGTTGTAAAATGTGATGATAGGCGCCTCACACGACAGCGCAGTCGAGGCGGGAAACGAAAAGACGCCACGCTCGCTTTCAAATTAGAATTTTACGATCTCTTCGTGTTAGGTTTATTGTCGAGGATTTATCTGCGACCGAGATGAGGTCGTATTCCAAAAATGACTCACAACAAACATGCAGTTTAATTATGATTATACATAACTTAAAAAGTCAAACCATTTCCTAATTAAGTTTGGAATATATTTGACTCGCCATAACTGTTCTACAATGTAGGAACAATTTTCATACTTGATTACTAAACTTAATTGCATTAAATATGGCATTACAGATGATAAAGTGTAATAAGACATCAGAATTCCTTCTAATGGTAATTAGTTTTACAAAAGATATTTTGATGCAAAAATGTATACATGCTTGATAATATTTAAATGAATCACAAGAGGCTACCTACGTTGGCTAGGTAAGAAACGTTCTTTTTTAAGAATTCGGATCAACTTGGGTGGCATTCTTGAAGTTCGGGCGTTGAAGCTGCCAACTTGCGTTTATTGATAAACATCCGTGAATACTCAGTTTTCATAATCCATTATATCCATATTGCCTGTGAGTGTAATTGAATCTGTCATCTACATCTGTTGTTATCATTATTATGTGCGACCCTTCCTGTAAATTGTGAAATCGAATGCATCACAGTTTAGAATATTTACGAACATGTCTACTTGATGGTATATATTTTATATAGAATGCAATATTTTTCTACAAGTAAAGTAATATTTTACGCACTACTACAAATGTAACTTTGATTAATATAAAGCTACAAGTAAAGTAATATTTTACGCACTACTACAAATGTAACTTTGATTAATATAAGGCTATATAGATTCGATTGTGTATATAAAATTCTGTAGATATTATCCTCAGATACCTACCCTTGAAAATAATAAATTTTAGTGAGTCATACAAAATAATAAATGTAAGTAATAGAATATGTTTGTATCAATTAAAAACTTCGTATTGTTATTATAATCGTGTTAGTTTTTCTATAAAATGTGTAAAATGTGAGTGGGCATTGCCTACGCAGCAGAAGTAGAGCGACCGCAGCATCTGGCCCACGGCCAACTGAATAGCAGAAATAAAACGCTAAACTATCAACATTCCAGGCCAATTCATACGATTATCTTTTTATTTTGATATTTAATGTTAAATAATATGAATATTTAAATCCACTCACATAATTGGCACATAATCAACATGTCCAATAAATATGCAGTTACTCTAAACTAAATAGTTCGAGATATGTTCGCAATTCATACATTCATTTCACTATAACCACTTATACTAAAAATTGTATGAACGTAGGTACTATTAATGTTTATAAGAAAAATGTTCCACAATTATCATTAAATTCGTAAGGTGCGGTACTTCAAAGCTGTAATAATGTACGATTACGTCTCCCCTTAATCGTCTTAGGTACCCACTTCGCGGCGAGAATGTTTCGTTTTACATCAAAACCAGTTTCTTATGTATCGGTCTATCTCAAAAGTGATTCCGCTTTAATAACTTCCAAGTGATTATCTGTAACGTTATGATTTGAGATCCTGTAGTAACTAGTGATATGAAAAAGTCCTCATGTTTTCCTGTTATCAACAACTAGGATTGGTAATCGGATACATGTAAAATAATGCATTATGATGACATCAATTAAACAGTTTTTTAAAGGTATCGCCTTATGCCTGGACACGATTACATTGCAATTGGATATAGTACTGGTGTTAGTAGCAAGTATATCTTTTTAGGTAGACAGATGCGACCTACGAAAATACTGTATGATTCTACGCTACACTAGGAGCAATATAAAGTCGTTCTAAAATAATACATATTCTTTATGTCCACAGTCCAATGAACAGGATTTGCTTTTTAATCACAAATGATGAAGTTTATGGTGCATTAAATTATACGGGGGTTGATTTTGTTTCAAAGCTTTTCACATAGGGTTGCATCGTGTCGGCGAGTATCAAAGGGATTTAAATGATATCAATAGCTTTGTGCTACCGCGTCCCTTTGTCGGCATCGTTTTGGTTCCTTCTATAGGGCTACTTACTACTGTCTCCGTAGCGAATTACATGTGGCGGATAAGTTTAAAAGACGCTGTGCACGCAAACGTTAAACTAAGTAGGTTGAGTTGTTAGAGTGGATCAAATAAATCTAGGTAGGGGAGCGTGGGGCTAGTTGTAACAATTTTTACACATAATTGAATATCATGAAGTTTATTGGCTAAATTACTACTAAATAAACTTTGATTGATACTCTAACTATTTATCTATAAAGTCTAATCTAAATATGTATTATCAAATCTACAGGCAACTATCTCACAATTTTAATTTTTTTGAAAAAAGTGAAGTGTTACAACTTACCCCGTGGTTGGGGCTAGTTGTAACAACAAAAATGACACCTTCAATTGTTTAATTTTTTTCACATCTTGGATCATTTTGCTTTGTATATAACAAAAACTAACTAGGTATTTCTATAATGTGTTTTTTATGAAATAGTTAACTGGAAAAAAAATAAAATCAACAAATTAAAGATGTAAGATTTTAACTATCTTCCAATTCTGAATATGAACTTAGAATCCTTTTTTTCACCTTTTTTAACTTTTCCTTTCCCCTTTCACTTTTCTTTATCATCTTTTCTTCATATTCTACTCTCAAAGCTTCTTTTTCAGGCGTATCAGTCAGAAAGTAGACTTCCTTTTGCGTCTGCAATTTAATTTGTTTTTCGGGGCTTTCGTAATGGTCTAACTTTGATGGGAAAAATTTATTTTGACCAGAGCAACTTGGAGTTGGTTTGTTCGCAGTTTCAATGTGGGTATAATTTTTGTTGTGCTAATATCCACTTCAGGAGCAGAATCTAATATTCTGGAGTTTAAGATTAACGATAAATTCTCACTTTAATTTAGAACATCTGATTCAACAATCTGATTTTGTAGGTTGGCAATCAGTAACATAAAAGGGGCAAAGTCACTATCTTGGAATTAATTGGACAAAATTAGAAATATCAACATTCAAAGGCCAATACCAGAACTTTAAATCCACTGATAATATTTGCAAGGTTTAAGGCAAGTGATAATGACTCCTTCTACACTTGGGATGTCATAAATTGTACTTTTTCCTGGATTATTATAATCCAAGTAGTGCTTTAGTAGTTTTTAAAAGGGCCGTAGACTCCTACATCATAGGTTGAAAATTGTGGAGAATGGGAGGGAAACTATAACATGATAACATTTTTTCTTTGGCTTTTTGACAACTGGATATTCAATGTGAGCAATGATTATGAGCAGTAAAGAACTGGCTTTTCTTGGTAGTTTGAGTGTTTGATAAAATGATCTACAAAAATCAAAAATTCTTTATCAGTCATCCACCCTGAAGAATTACCAGCTCCAATTCAATCTTGAGGACGACCGCGAATGAACATTTCTGAGTATTTAAGCCGGGGAAAAATGAAATCGGCCGTCAGTAACTTACACAATCTGGGGGCAAATTGTAACATGTTACAACAAACCCCGAGGTTTTGTTACAACTAGCCCCTTGATATAGTTCCTAATATTTATCACGATAACTATTAAATCAACTTAGTAATCTTGAAAACTGTTATACAACATCATAAATAGTTATATTTTAGCATAAAATAAAATACATAAATCTTCAAATCTATGAAAATAGTAAAACTAACCAAAAATTTACGTTAGTAAAATTATAGGTTACCTGTCAACAATAAAGCGTTTGCACACACCCACTCACTGAGCCGCCTGGCGGGACCCTGGCTGTGGTAAAGTGGCGTGGCACGTTATAAGTTTAAGATAAGGTAAAAAAACGTGAATAAAATTCAAATTCCTATTGAAAAAGGTCTGTTACTATTTACCCCTGTTACAACAAGCCCCACGCTCCCCTACATATATCTACAAAATGTGTAAATTTTGTATCATGTTACACGGAAACGCAGGCAGGACTACTGCGCGATTTCATTTAATCGACAATTAAGTGGTTTTGCAGAATGCAAATAATCTATCACTATTTTTAATAGCTTTCGTAAGAACTTAACTTAGATACATCATGGTACACTATAGTTTTAGTACAAGTTGTGTATCTACAGTATAACCTCTATCATATCATAATATATAGTTTTAAACCTATAAGTACTACATAATGAAGATATATTTTAATTCCATGATTTTTATTATAAGGGAGAAGATATTTTTAGCGGCAATAAAAGTGCTATACATCTATAAAACAGATAAGACTCAAACTGTTAAATGTATCCAAAAATAGGGGCGTGGGCTCTCCACGGCTGCGCCGGAGCATTGATACTTATCTCAAGCCTTTGATCTGTCCGCTATTATGGCGGACCGCCTACATCACATTGTTTTGTATTTGAAAAACTCTTGGCGTAAAATCTTATTTGCTTCACTCCGTAAAAGATTGAGTTTGAAGCCGTTAACTTCGCAAAATGTGAGACTAAATCGAAATAAGTTTTATAATAAAGTATCAGCTAATGTTTTTATTTCCCGGCTATGTATTTTTTGTATTGATGACATTGTATTTAATAATCCTCAAAGCCCTTAAAAATATACTTAATTTTACGTATTGTTAAATCAGTGCCATACAAAATTGCCAACACGTGAATTTATTGTCACAATAATTATATTTTGTTAACAAATATTTGTTGTCTGTGAGTAATCTCCGGTCGCTTTTTTGGAAGTCTATTAAAAATCGGCTTACTATTCGCCGTTAATACATTTTGCACGGCATTTTAAATTGTGTTCCCTAAGACTAAATGGCGAATTTTTTTAAAGAAGACATAAACATATACAAGAAACATAACTTAATCTATTTTATGTTATTTTTATTTGCTACAGCGTCATTATTACCAACAATATCATTCAATGCGATGTCTCTAGAATAATACAAAAGTTGTTGTCATTGTTCGTTGTATCATTTGTTTATGAAAGGATATTACGATGAGTACCGAGTTCGTCGTTCAATTAAGTACCTCTTGCAGGAAGAAGCTAGGGATTAAATAGGCCAACATTACGAAATATATAAACCAACATTACGAAATATATAAACCTATTGATTTCTAACTTTTGAAAGCTATTTCTTGAACTAAAGTTAAGAAAATGTGCAGAAAAGCTTTTAGTTTTTTTGTTGCCTTTCTTAAATTAGGTTATCTATTGGTGAAATAAGAGGAAATCTTTTATTAGGTTACATTAAATTATTATTCATTAAATCCAGTGAGACTCGTTCCTGCCTTTTTTTTAGAAATAAAACCCAGGACCTTTGAGAGAGGCATCAAGTGCGTAAACAAGTATGCTATACAGCGCTACCCGAATACTTTTTTGGCCTATGGGCACGACTCGCAACTCCGCTTCGTCCGCGCGATTAAATTAATTGGCTCTATATTTTATCCCTTTGTCGGCTACCGCTTAAAAGTTATATGTTTTCTACAATCTCCATTAACTTCACCTTTGCTACATCGACAATTAAGAGATAAGTACGGCAAAGCTAAACAATTTTGAACTGAGAAAATTTTTCTGATTCTAGTAAAAAGTATTAACAGTTTATTTATTAAAATATCTATCCGTCGATTAGCTTAACGGCTCCGACTCCAATTTTGTATTTTATTTAAAGTTTTAAACCAATATGACGTATTAAAAAAAACTAAAATCTCTCCAGGATTACGCCCTTCGTTTAATAGGGATATTAACGCAATCAGCAACGATAAACAACGTTGTAAGTATACAGTACATTTCATTGGAATAGTAAATTAACTGTAGTCTTTATTTACAATCCGTAGGATTCGCAAACAACTACGATTTAGCAAGTAAGCACAAAATTTTGTTTGCTTTAAATATAGTAACGTAATATCAACAATTTTTTTGTGAGCTTATAAAAAGTGTCCAAATTGACTATTTCGAGGCGTGCCCTGCGGAGGCGGCGGCAGTCAAAGGCTTCATCGTGATCAAAGCGCCGACAGTGAATAGCCGCCGCTTTGATCTTGCCGCACGAAGTGCAAATTATGTTGTAAAGACAGAGAGTGGCGCGCCCGCCAACCGGTACCCTTGTAATTAATTCAACTCAATGTAGCATGCCCCTGGCTCATTCAATCATCATCTTAAACGCCACGAAAATATAGTTTACAGATTTTACTGACCACAGAAAATTGGAGTTCCTAATTATAACATTTCTGCCGTGTAATTAATTTTCATTTTATAGCAACTTTGCCTGTACGCTGTAACCAGTAGCTGTCCAACAGAGACCACAAAGGTGTGAGTACAATTTATTAAAAAGCGTCACTCAGTCAAGCCCATTCGACTTGAATAAAAGGGAAGAAATATAAATCCATGATTTCCATGAAACTTACAAGAGCAACAAAATTTCGTTGGGGCAATTGATGACCATTATACACTGGTCGTTTGTAAACAATAACCGGTTCAAAGAGGTACGTTCTCTTTGAGCGTATTTTGCGCGCCGACGGACACAGCATTGCTTACAAGTTGCCGTTCCGACCGGTGCATAGCCGGCCACACGGAACGAACCGAAGATATCTCGTGAAAGGGCGGACGCGGCGCGGGCTGCGGGAGGATCGAGAATCGAGAGCCGCGTGCGTCGACCCTCGCTTCTTTGATGGTGCCGCGTACGTCGTCGATGCCGCAAAGGTCCGAGGATGCCGCTCGACTCTCCAGTTACCACGCACACCTGCCCATTGCGGCTTACAATCTTTAACGCACTCAATTCGTATTATTACTTTAAATACAAAACCAATTTGCAAACAGCTTGAATTACTTAGACACATAACTAATGTAGGTAAAATTGTAAATTAAATGTATTGGGAATGTGCGTGTATCTTTCTGATGGCAGCCATCAGATTAGTGCAGGTATAAATAAATTCGAGACGAGCGACAAGAAATCGGAGTCAAGAGTACTCAGAAACGCTATTTCCGACATTCCAAGAAGATGCAACTTGTACGTATTCAAGAGTGACAGACGAAAATACCATACAAAACTGTCTCAAATACATAATAGCGACTTTGTTCTAGGAATAGTATAGCAATGATTCTTAGCTCCTGCAAATGTAAGTGTTTTACATTTGCAGTGTATCCCCACTTTAGAATATCAACATTAAGATTTAGCGTAGAATACAGAGTGAGTTAAAATAATATAGACCTACTTGCCTACATAATTAATGCATCCTAAATTATTACCAACAATATTTAATTTCAATTCAATACATATTTTAAAAAACTTGGCACACCTGTCAATTGTTGTAAAATGTTTCGTAAACTTTTACTCTTAATTTATAGATTGAAAATGATTTATATTTATATTATAAAGTATTCTATTTAATATTTTTGGTATAGGTTTTGCATAAAAATACTATTAGATTCTTTCATTTCAATTTATCGCCACAAACACGGCAGGCAAATCAATATCTCTTCAATATCCTCCTATAAATTGGAAATCGACAAATTCTGCGTTCTACGTCGAAATCTCATTTCTTGTGGGACAAATTCTATTAACGGTAAAACCTTTCGTATTTCTCCGAGGTATACCTACTCTGCTATCTTTTCGTTAGGCTGTCATCGAGGAGCGTATTGATCGTTTAGGCCGGAAATTGAAGTCTTGAACTTGTAACCACAATTTACAAGGAAACTTTCGACTCGAACCGTGAAGTCGTATAAAAAGTTATGTAGACTACTACACTAGTTTTGTCTGCACTTACAAGACTTCTTAAGTTTTCCATCCTTGCAAATAGTACATATTGTAAAAAATAAGATGCTTCTAACTACCAACATGTGACAAAAAATTTGATACTTTGTTAATATTTTATTAATACAAAATTAAGGGCATACATCATTATAATATTTAAGCGATTAATTATATTACACCAATTTACAAATTTACTATAAAATATAAATAAGTATATAACCGAAAAACGTATGTTACCTTTTCCTAAAAAAGTGGTCTCATTGTTTACTTTATATAAGCTACCCCCGGTGTTACACAGCCAGCTAAGAACCCGGATCTCTCTATTTGTTCTATTTTTTATTTCTTGACAAGAGCGCCGCTTTGGTATCGCTCTTTATCTATCATCTTGTCTAAATAAAGCCGAGAATCATTGCTATAGCGTAAATAGAAGAAAGAAATATTATCGAGTTACGTAAACTCCGAAGGAATTATCACCGACACAAGTAAAATAATTAAACAAAACAAGTCATGACCGTGAGCATTTAATAAGAATTATAAACTGAACCAATGGATTAATATTATATATGTTCTATAAAAGGCCACATTGTGATCTACTCAGGTGTTCTAAAATAACAAAAAACTGTCTGATTAGTAATTGTGTAAAGGCTCACTTTTTAACATTGTAACCAGAAGTGATTTGTCATACACATTACGACTCACTTATTGCATTGGTATGATTACGTTTTTGCTTTTCTCTTGTTGTTGTAAGTAATTTTTTAACATCTAAGATATTATGTTGGGTCTATAAATGTGGTCAGTAGAGATATGCACATTTCTTTTACAAATTTGGTTTACGAGGATTCACCAACGAACTTGAAGACGTCTTAATGGCGCCATAGGGGAATGGCCCCATGGAGAATAACAATAATTGTATTTAGCTAACTTTTCCATTAGGGACGAGTCAAGAATATGCTATATTATGGATCGTGTGAACGAATGTATAGTATACATATATAATAAAAATTAATACATATATGTATAGGTATTATATTATCGTCATGTTTTTAAAAAGCTAAAAAACTACCAACTATAATTATTGCACTACGGAAGTGTATATGAACGTTGATACCTATTCAATGCGAAATCGGAGCGCTATTCAACAAGAAAGGTTTCGATTTCCGATCGAACAATACTATCGAATACGAGTTAAATGGGAATAATCGCACTTTTTATTGGTATTTTGACAGGAGAACGCTGAGAACGGACGAGTTAACATGATTCCGTCGAATATTTCATCCTGCCTTACGTTTATTAGCGCCAAGCAACGCGAGGGAGCGTATTCGCGTCCGGTCGAGCTTAATCAATTCTGTCTAAATATTGATCTTTTTTACATTTCCTTTTTATTATAGTCGTACAAAAGAGATTGAGAAGGCAGATTTCCATTGTCGAGTAAATTGTAATCAAGGCTGCTTTGAACCCTTTAATGTATAATAATATGATACCTTGAATAGGGGCCTTTAAATACCTACTTATGAAGAATTCTCTACCCCTGTCTATCGTATTGAAAAGCTTAGTTGTAAAATGTAGTATATATAATATAGTATATATAAATAATTCATAAGAAAAATAACACGTGACTAAGTGCAATAACCAAGTGCCTATGAATAACGAATATAAACAATATTTTAAGAACCTTTCTTAAACAATTGGGCCACATTTAAAAGTACTAAATTGACTTAATTAACATACAATTAATATAAATAATAACAATTCGAAACTAAAGATTTCACCTGCCGCAGCAGGTACAATAGTCAACAATAAACTTTCTTATAATTCTGTAGAACAATACAATACTTATTCACATTTTTTAATCTTGTTCAGGGATATTGAAGAACTTTTAACGTTACAGTCGGTGCATTGTCAAATGAAACGAAGCGAACGATAATGGAATTTCTGAGAACAACCCTTGTGTTGGGGCTCGGCTTGCCGCTTGTGCGAGAGGGTGCAGTGTGCATAGGGTGGGGCTTCGGCCATCCATCACGCCACAGGGGTGCAATTAGACGAAGTATATGTGCTGACACGCCGCGCCGCCGCCGACTTGCATACGCCAACTCACCATCTCTGATTATCCTTAAATTAATGTCTAGATATGTCATTATGCAGATGACCTAGGTAGTTAAAGTAATGTAACGATGCTTATTCTCATTAAAAAAATATATTTGTTATGTTAGCTACTCAATATGTGGAATAAATATATGTATATGTAATTAAAGTCGGACGCATAAGTAACTTAAACACTTAAGACTTTACGTCGCTATGCTTTTTAAAATAAATTGTTAGCTAATCTGTCATTAAATTTTGTAGTCGCGCACCATTATTTAAATAATATCTAATTACTTATATTTTAATTATTAATATACTCTTAGAAATGATTCAATAGACGACCCTGAGTGCAGCTGTTTGTGTATTTTCTTTAATTCATATTAATTATGTTATGTAACTGGAACGTTAATAATGCATTTATTATTTTTAATAAAAAATATAACAAACTTATAAATGCATATATTACGGAAAATACAAAAGGAAGGTCGTGAGAAATCGAGGCCCGCGCGGATGGATCCATCAAAGCTTGAACTGCTACCGTATGCTGCTGATTATTGGTCGATAAGGAATAAAAACTTGATTTATGTTTAAAATTGGCTACCGTCGCGTTAATGCGTCGGTTAAACCGAGCGATGAATTAGGATCGAGCTAAGTCAATACTGTTAAGAGAGTGAAATAAATAATTATTACACTTACTTAACAACATGTAAGCTGCATTACATGTATACGGTGGCCTACATGGAACCAAATTGGATCTATTTTGTTATAGAATAAAAATAAAAATATACCAGGTTGAATTCCTTCAACCCATTATATAAGGATACGCAACCCTATCTAGGCCCAACTACTAGTTATCAAAATTTATTAAAAAATATTAATTAATTTAATACCTCCCCAATAGACAGTGAGAGTTAGTAAACTATTGATTTTCCTTTACTTACGGACAGTCGGCTTGCATGCGGTCTTGCTAGTTATTTATTATTTTATTAGCATCATTATTAGAATCATATTTACTTGACAATACAGATGAATTGTTGTTATGTACTAAAGGCCTTGTGTCCATGATTATGTAATAATTCAAAAAAAATGTTTCGGTCAACCGTCACGGATTTGTATAATTAGTTATAACATTTAAAATTATCAGTAAAATATTGTTTACTAGCCGAATAGTTTTTTGACAGAAAATATTTACGTTTTAAATTAAAAATTTGTCTTTTTTGGTGGTTTGACTTCCTTTTTTACTTTGATCGAAGATAACATTATCAACTATTACAGGTTACCATTTTAAAATGACAATTAAAGAAGTGCCTAATAAATAAAATTATGAGGTTAATACTGTGGCTATAGTATGCGTAACTGGCTATTTGACAAGGCTTTAAAAACCATTTCAGATTATTCATTTCTGACTATAGAACCTATACTAATTGTTATATTTGATTCTGTTTAGAGATGACTTTAAAAATTCAAATTAATTAATAATTATTTCAAGAACCCGCCACAACGCTTTTCTAGGCAAGATGGCGTCGCTACTCGCTACTGTAGCATGAATCATGATCACCCGTGCTCCGTAGTAATGAATATAGAAATGTCAAATTGTATTGAGGGATTCCAAAAAATATAAACTCATAACCACAGTTTATGTAGTTGCTTTGTAGTATCTATTAAACTTCAATCATAAGGCGTGAACTGTCAACTGTCAATTGTTGATTGTTTGATGTTCATGTTCATACTTCATTGTGGAAGTAAATTTAAAAATTCTCATCAAGTTGAAACGTGTTGTTTTTAGGTTAAGTTTCTAAAATGGGAAAAATAAAGAAACGTAGGCCAAATAAAAGCCAAGCTCCAGAAGTTGTTGAAACAATTGAACACGAAATTCCATTAGAGTCAAATGAAAATGCTATTCAGACAATAATAGATCAGTTGCAGGTTAGTAAAACATAATCGTTATCAAACTTTTTTTTTTTTAAATATAAATGTTTTTCAATTATATCCTTTACATTTTAGACTGTTAATGTAGAGGAGAAATACTGTGGACTTCAGACATTTGCTATGTTGATTGAAAGTCCTGAGAATATTGAGAAAATTATTGACCAAAGTCTCATAAAAATAGTTGCACCCCTTCTTCTTGACCCCTCTGTCTCTGTCAGAAATGCAGCTGCAGGTTCACTGCGCAACCTATCAGTTTTTCAACAAGTATGTGAAGCTTTAATGGAGCAAGATGTTATGACACCTCTAGTCTGCTATTTTCATCAGGTAAAATTACATTGTTTTATAAAACTGCTTTGCTTTGAAACTAGTTTTTTTATATATTATTGTAACAGTTTACAGAGACATGGACACCAGAAGTAAACACAAAAACAAAAGATGAAGAAATTGATACATTCATTCAGTGTGTCAATCTCCTACTGAATTTGTGTGAAAGTTCAGGTAGGTGTTCAGAATTAATTTAATAATTGAAATTCCTCTTAAATTAGTTCATTTTTTTATTGTTAATTTACAGATCTGGCAGTCAAATATTTAACTGAATCACGAATACTGGATATTTTACCAAGATATTTAGACATAGCTACATTTGGAAGTGATATTGTTATAGCTGTTTTGCAATGCATATTGGTAGTAGTTGAAGACAATAATGTAGCAATGAAAAAAATTCATTTGACAACTGAACAAAATTTAAAGGGTTTTTTGTTATTAGATAGCAATGAACCTCATATATTACTGATAAAAACACTAGCAGCTGGAATAGTTATAAATATGTGTAATGGGAATATTGCATCACTACCAGTAGATGTAGTTAGCCAAATAATGCAAATACTAGCAAAAACATTATCAATTGATCATAGAATGGCATGTAACCAATTATCAAGCTCTGTTCCTTTACAAAATGGAGCAGGGAAAATAGTCCAGACAAAAGGAAAAGATGGTCTTGTATTACAGAATCAGATTAAAGCAGTGACACACATGTTAGATGCCCAACAAAGTGCTATTGAAATATTAGCCAATATTTGTTCATGTGAAGGTAAGCTTATACTACCAGTTACCACATATGTCACCTGTTCAGAGTTGTATATTATCTAAATGGGTCACTAAATTTTCCTTTACACTTTAAATGTTGACTATGTATCTACCCTATACCATGTTTACAAAATCTTTAGACTCATTACCATAATCCTTAGTTACTTAGTGCCAATGTTGTGATGTACAAACAATGTTCTTATGGTAATTAAAAGTTTTTTTTGGCATTATAGATGATGATGAAATGGAAGGTGATGAATCATCAGAGAGTGAAGAAAACATTGATGATGATATTATTACTAATGGAGAAACACTCCACTCTGAAGACAAATTACCCCCAGAGGTTCTAGAAGCAATGATCTCTCTCGAACTATTTGACAAAGTTTGGTCACGGACTCAATTACCAGCAGAAAATGTTTTGTTAATTTTAAAGGAATATGAGGAGTCTTTGCTTGTTTACAAAAAGTAAGGATAAATAAAAAAATATATTATTCTTGCTAATGCAATGCCAGACCCCATTCAATACTGTCTTCAGTATACTAGTACTATCTATACTACACATTGTTGTGATTAATTAATTTTACAATGTTTTAAGTTAAGGATGTCAAATATCATCAATTTAATAGAATATTATTTATTTTCATATATATATTTTTTAAATCACGTTTTAGAGCCAAAGTAACATACATAACTATATAAAATCTGAAAAATATTAGAAAGTTATTATTTCTTTACAGAATTCACAATCTCCAAACTCGAGCATTATTATGTGTAAATAATATCCTTATGACTTTACCAATAGACAAACTTGGTGGAGTAAACGGTGTATATAGGATATGGGTGGATGCTGGAAAATTGGTATTCAAACAAAACTCTGATAATCTTAACTTAGTTGAGTCAGCCACAGCGGTAATGAGGGCTGCCCTAGATAAAATTAAATTTAGAGAAAATGGCAATATTAATAATGACAGTGGTTTGTTTAGTGATTTGGCTTTGACCGATATTGAGGTAAGATGTAAATAAGATGCTTTTTTGTTTCTTTAAGTTAAAGTAATGATTCTGACCTGAATTGATTATTACCTTTCCAGATAATGTTAAATGGAATAAAAGACTGCCAAGTCCCAGAAATTAGATCTAACCTTATTCGTATGATTGGTATATTGGCTCTCCTGTTAGTAAATAATATAAATGATACAACTACTACAGTTATATGTACAATAACTGAATTTTTATTGGATCAAGCACATAAGGAGAATGAAGTGTGGGTTCTTGCTGAAGCTATAGATACCCTTGTTGATTTATACTCGGAAGATGAGACAGATGAAATAGCAGCAAAAGTGAAACTTGTTGAGAAATTAGGCATTTTAGGTCCAATATTGAAAAATAAAGTAAGTGAATAAATATTGTTTATCTTCCTTATACATATATTGCATTTTTAATGTTGTAAAACTATATTTCATACTACTATAATAATCTATAGTAGTCTACATACTACTATAAAATAAAATATTTTGAAAGTGTTTGTTGAAAGCTCAAAGGTGTTAATTATTGTATATATTTCTTGATTGCATTGGCTTAGAGGTTAGTGTATATGGCTTATAGACTGTAGACCCTCGGTTTGATTCTTGGACCAACTAATATTTATATTTATTGTTTTGCGTTCATTGGTAGAGAAAGCACCTACTAGCCTCAACATATGTGTAATGAAAGAAACATTTAGAAAAAGCAGTAACTAGATTTCTCATAAGTATATTTTTCTATTTCAGTCACGACAGCAGCGAAAGCTCCCAAAGGAATACAAAGTTTTGGTCTCTACAGTTAGTTCTAACCTTCCTAGATTTATTAAATATAAAAAAGCAAGGATTAGCAGCTTATAGGAATTGCTAAGTAGCATATTATTTATAATGTCCACATTTATACATTAAAATTATTTTATACATATAAAACATATATTTTTATTTCAAAATCATACTTTATTAAATAACAAACTGTTAAAACCCAACATAATATAAATAGGAATCTATACATCACATTGGTTAAATATTAACAAAAACACATGTATTTATAAATATAATATTTTCAATTGAAATAATACATGCTTTGGTTTTAAAAAATGTGATATAGTCTGAATAATTATCACAAGGTCTTAATCTACTTTGTATTATGAAATTATGACTTAAATAGGTAACTTGTTCTATAATGAGTTTTATGAATTTTGTCTAATACAAAATGGCGAAAAATTTAACAATTATTATGTCTTCTATCTGGAATGAATATGATAAATTTACGCGAGAATTACAATCACGTAATCTATTAGTAATCACTATTTTTTCTTAATTCATTCTCTAACCGTAAACAGACGTATTTTATAATACATTAACAAACTTCCAAAGAAGTAAATTTTTAATAGATACGAGTACGTTATTAAAATCCTCTTGTATTAAATTGTAAAAATTTTCTTAATAAGGCTATTACTTATATTCGTCATTAAATAGATATAAATTATCAGTTCAATTTAAAACGCATTAGTTTATCGAAAACAGATTGGCTTAGTAATTGTTATTTAATTAGATTTACATTATTTTTTGTCAAAAAACAAAACTGAGATCTAAACATTACTCTTGTAACAAAAATTAAGTTTTTTTATTTATTAATATTTCCATAAATATGTTAATTTACTACAATTCTGTTTATGTTTCTGGATTATTAATCGGTGAACTAGATCCACCGTAGTGACTTCTTCTAGGCTTTGGTATCGGGTTCGGTGATGACATGTCACTGCGATCGAATTTACGTTTTATATCAGAAACGGAAAGACGTCCATCGTTGATCGATAAGTCATCGTCGTTTAACGCTGAATTTAATTTACTGATTTCCCTTTCCAGTTCTCTAGTAGCTTTGTCTATTTCTATAAATTCCTTTTCGGTGCTCGATACGGAATTATCGATACTTTGCTTGCGATCCTCATAAACTTTACAAATAACTTTCTGTGGTTCTTGGTTACTGTTTTCGTCAACATTGTTATCATTTAAATTGATATCGTATATGGCATAACTTCCATCGATTGTATTTGTTAAGCTCTTGCTCCGTTTATTCGAAAGATTGTAATCTTCCAAGTTACCTCTTCGCAATCTTACATCATCTTCATTAACGCTAGAGTTTCTTCTATACCTATTTATATTAACTTTTGGAAATGAAACTTTCTTGAGAATGTCATCTTCGGAATCAGAATTATTCACTATGTTTAAATTCTCTGATGTTTTTTCACCTTTCTCCTCTGTCTCCGTTATATCATTGTTGTTTAGACTCGTTTGTTGAGAGGGTTCACTTTCTTCTGTATAAGCAACTTTCGGACTAACTTTGCTTTCTGTGTGAGATTGATCTTCATCCTCAACTATTTTAAGTTCAATTTTAAGGTTTAACTCATCTAAATCATCAACAACACCATCTGTTTTCTTATTTTCAGTTTCAGTAATGCGCAGTTCTGAATCAATCGATGAGTTAATCTGTAATGTTTTTAAACTTATATTAATTTTGTCTACTTAAGTACAGTTCTTAGTAGTCAAATTTATTGTTAAAACCCAATAGCGAAAGGAATAAGTTTTTTCTCAGAGTTTGAAAAATATAAGTTAATATAGGAAATTGGTAATTTACCGAATCGTCTGAAGCAACCTCGTTAGCTGGCGGCGGTGGCGGAGCGCGGTTCTTCTTTCTTCGAGAAGCGCGAACGGGGGGTATCGGCGCTTCCTCGAAGGGGTTGGTGCTTACTACACTCAATCTGGAACCCATTATCTCACTGCGAGCCATTCGTGGCGTAGCACTGTAAATCAATTTAATGTTACATATTTATAAATGTTTGTATTCGTATTATGTCAATATCAGGAAATCTGTTTTGACGAATCGTGGATTCGCTCGCTTCGCTCATAGATCTAAAGCTGGTACAATGCAATTGTGAAAAAAGTTAAATTTGTTTTTTTTAAATATTATAATTACCTAGGAGAAATGTTAACATCTTGCTGTGAACTTCGGAGACGTTCTTGAAACCGTGAACGTGGCAATGGCGTTATGGAACCGCCATACACATAGCGGTCAGTTCCCGGTGAAGAAATTGTACTTCTGGACATTGAAGAGTCTGAAAATATGAAAGAAATAATGAATAGAGATAAAGAGGAGTTTTTTAATAGCTAAACTAGGTTTCAAATGCGCACTGTCCATGTAATCGAAATTATCGTTGTTATAATTGTTAGTCTTTTATGTTATGTACTTTAATAAAAATAAATCTTATCTCTGAATGTACAATTCAAGAAAACTTCTATAATTATAACTTGTATTTTTTATATATCTTGTTTTTGTGATGTTTATGTCATGTTTCCTTATTGATAAATAAATAACTCAGCAAAGTACAAAATGCATGTATCATATTTATTTATATGAAATTAGAAAAACAAGATACACAACATGGTCATTATTAACCTATGGCTATATAAGTTGTGCTTATAGATTTTGGCTAAGATTCAGGGTAGTTGCGTACGCGCGTTTTTACTTATTTGACATAATATGGTCATGGAGACTCTGACATGTCTTTGAACTTATATAATTAATCACTATTTGATTATTGCACAAATGAACTGTGTTATTATGCTATCGGAAATCAATTAGGTCATTTACTGTTAAAGCGTTACATGAACAATATTATCTATCGCCCTCTATCAATTGTCTTTCCTAATAATCGTAAAAATACATTTAAAGATTATAGTTTAACTCAAAAGCTGTGGGATAAAAACACATTTCTAATGATTTAATAAAAAGCATCTTACACTGCATAGCTCTTCTGAAGACGATAGGACTGCTATCTCCATTTAGTTGGTTAGTAGGCTTACTTGGTGTAGATATGGGAATAGGTGTTTGCTCACTCTTTTTCCCTTTTTTCATAAAGGATCGCAGGGCCCTGAAAAATCAAAACAATGTTTTAATTATAAAAATAATCAATCAAAATCAAAATACGTTTATTTAATTTAGATGCGTCTTAGGGCATGCTTATGAATGTCAAAAACGTTTACAAAATTCGCGAAAGAGCAAGACTACCCTACGCCATCCGTTCGCAAAACTACCAGGAGGAAATAGTAATGGCGCATCAGATTGAACTAAACATTTTATAGATTATGCTATGATGATGATATTGCACGTATGAAACTAAGTTGTGGGATTCTAGTGGCATCTCTTATTTTAGTAGATATAAAATTCAAGAATTTTCTTCTACGCATTCATATGAATAATTTTTAGACTGTCAAGATTGAAAAATAATTCCTAAAGTTCTTATTTATTAAGCTTATGTTATTTTACAACTTTTGAATCTCCGTGTAAATCTTAATTTAAATTTAAGCGACGTAAAGGAAATTCGTGGAAGGGCGGTTACAATAAAATAAATGAAACCTTTTATCCGCACCTGTTTCTTGGTAACAGCAAGTAATACTTAGTAGTAGGTAATTAATAAACCTTTCTGGTAACATCTCAACATAATTCAAATACAATGTGGTATTATAAAATGTTCAGGATTAAATGAAAAAATTGCGCTATTATTTGTGCGTCCAATTTTCATTGTTGAGAAAGAAGATCCCACAGTCCGGTGAGCGGATGCCTGTAGGCGTAACTCTGACAAAAGTAATGGAAGTTTAGTGCACTTGATTCCACTTGAGCGGTCACAATTGTGCCGTGACGGATCGGTATATTAACGGGCGAGAACCTAAAGGTAGCTTTAGGTGCCCTGATAACCCAATATAGACGTCTATTTGTAGCAATTTTATTACTTAAATAATAACAATAATGTCGCAGAAGAATGGTTAATTTAAGACGAGAAGCTTGAAACAAGATAAGAAAAATTATAAGACTTGTAAACTACATGTGTTTTACTTAAGAGAGATTTTAAAAAGGTCTCATAAATCAAATCTTTTTATATCAGAGGTAAATAATAACAATAATGTCGCAGAAGAATGGTTAATTTAAGACGAGAAGCTTGAAACAAGATAAGAAAAATTATAAGACTTGTAAACTACATGTGTTTTACTTAAGAGAGATTTTAAAAAGGTCTCATAAATCAAATCTTTTTATATCAGAGGTAAATAAATAACAATAATGTCGCAGAAGAATGGTTAATTTAAGACGAGAAGCTTGAAACAAGATAAGAAAAATTATAAGACTTGTAAACTACATGTGTTTTACTTAAGAGAGATTTTAAAAAGGTCTCATAAATCAAATCTTTTTATATCAGAGGTAGATCATAAAATTATTAGGTACGTACAATCCGTCATGGCCCTAGACACCAAAGCGCATCTACCATATACACGTATAGATATAATAGTTAAGTACAACAGTTAATATTTCTTTGAAGGTTAAGAAGCGCTAAGCAGGACCTTCATGCGCCTTACTACGTATGTCTATATATAAAATAGCAAGGATAAAATATAATATGTTACTAAAAATAATTTACTAACCTTTTGGAAAAGACAAGACAATAGATAACAAATAACATAACATTTCGAAATAAGAGTCTAACAATAAGAAATTCCGTTAATTTATTAAATATTCGAACGCCCTCAGTCGGTTATGTCCGTGACCAAATTGATTGCGTGTATCAATGTATGATATGTTACAAACAATGAACGTGTTTTACCTACTTTTCAATTGATTTCTTCTGGTTTAAAGAATTGAGTAACTACACAAATTAAATAGTTAATTTTCATGCTGTCAGAATAATATGCAGTTGAATTTATTACTTTTTAACTGAAATTAGGGACACGCTTTCAAATTATGTTTATATGATTTAAAGTAAACTAAATCCAAAATAAGTTCTAGTTTTTGTTCAAAATAAGTTTTTGTTTTTTGTAAGTTCTTGTTGTTCAAAGATAACGTCTCAAAAACAAATAATTATAGTAATAATTATATGACTATAAATGATATGATAGATACTGTTGATGTGCATATACAAGATGCACATCAACGACTTGTTTCTTATAGAAATAAGTATGAGATTAACAAGAACTTGCCAAGTCTGGGGGGGGGGGGGGGGGGGGGGCCCCCCCCCCGCCCCCCCCCCACAAAAAGGGGGGGGGGAGGGGGGGCGGAGAAAGGCGCCCCCCCGCCCCCCCCCCCGCCCGGGCCCCCCCCCACCCCCCCCCCCCCCAACACCAAAACAAAAAAAAAACAAAAAAAAAAAAAAAAAACACAAAACCCCCCCCCCCCCCCCCCCCACCAATGGGGTGGTGGGGGGGGGGGGGGGGGGGGGGGGGGGGGGGGGGGGGGGGGGGGGGGGGGGGGGGGGGGGGGGGGGGGGGGGAAAAAGGAAAAAAAAAAAAAAAAAAAAAAAAAAAAAAAAAAAAAAAAAAAAAAAAAAAAAAAAAAAAAAAAAAAAATGGGGGGGGGGTGGGGGGGATAAAATAATAATAAGAAAAAAAACCCCCCCAAAAAAAGGGGGGAAAAAAAAAGGGGGGGGGGGGGGGGGGGGGGGGGGGGGGGGGCCGGGGGGGGGGGGGGGGGAAAGGGGGAAAAAAAAAACAAAAAAAAAACCAAACAAAAAACCGGCCCCCCCCCACAAGGAAAAAAAAAAAAAAAAAAAAAAAAAAAAAAAAAAAAAAAGGGGGGGGGGGGGGGGGGAATGGGGGGGGAAAAAAAAAAAAAAAAAAAAAAAAAAAAAAAAAAAAAAAAGGGGGGGAGGGGGGGGGGGGGGGGAAAAAAAAAAAAATGTGGGGGATTGGAAAAAAAGGGGAAAAAAAAAAAAGAAAGGAAAGAAAAAAAAAAAAAAAAATAAAAAATATATTTTTTGGGTGGGGGGGGGGCGTTTCAACTCCCCCCGGAAAAAAAAAAAAAAAAAAGAAAAAAGAAATTAACCTTAGGGTGCACAGAGGAAGTTTTTGTAAGGGGAGTATGAGCGAAGAACGAGTGCGCACTATAGATCTCACCTAAGTTCCCGAACGTACGTCCTGTACGTATCGTGAGGTAACGCAAAAATCCACGATGTTGGTCAGGTTCAATACTTGATCCATGCAAACAAGACATGATGTAGCGGACGCATAAACGAGTCTGTTGTCTACACCACGGAGGCCTTTGGAGCTTCATACATATATGAGCTAGTATATTATACTCTATTATTTCGATGAATTGGAAAGGTTATTTGTGGGTCATTTGTATTTCATATCCTGTCCCGGATGACTATGGACTCTAACTTAATAATAGCTGTTCGTCATCTATGATCAACCATCTCTCCATATATAAGACCGTCTAGTTTATTCTAAATAGGTTAAAGTCAACAATAATAAAAAAATAATATGATAATAATAACCAGTGGCGCTAAAACCTCTCTAGGCCTCAGATTTCGGTATCTGTTTTGAGATCATTATTCCTTAATAGGCAAGTAAATTTGTAAATTTTTGAGTCTTCCTTAATTTTTTCATACATTCATTGTATGAGACTAACATCTTGCTCTATATGTGTAATGAAGATGAGATAAGCGTGCGAACCTAAATAAACATATAGCAGATGCTTGCAAGGCCGACGTCATAGTCAGAACAATTTAAAATTCCATTTAACGGATTACTACGTGATTATAACATTTGTTACGGGATCGTGTCAAATAAACTAAAATAATCGAGATTTATATAATAATTTGTAAAATTGTGATAACTAAACGAGTATCTAGTAATTTAATAAAAATGTAAATGTCTTTCTTGTAACGTATACCTTCCAATTGAAGACTTCGCTCTTTCTCCGGGAATATCAACCGGGTATTTTTAAGCTTAAAGACCACAAGAAGCAAGGTACGCAAACTTTTAATGTTAGTTTTCCCTTCTAACTATTTAAATATTATACACATTATAACAGTACATCGTTTAAGCAAAACAACATGGTTTAACATGTATAAGTTAAATAAGACTGCGATACGTCAACGTGAGAGTGACATTAAATCGAACAAGGTCGTACGATAATACGTGATTTGACCTGTTATTGAAGTTGCTCTTTTATCCTTCAATAACGATAACGGAATAATTATAATAATTATATGCAATTTAAACAACTCGAGTATGACGTAAGTGACAGCCTCAAACTCCTGACCCGTGTGAAGTTTTAGTTTGAATATGTTTAGTTGTTCTTTATTAATAAACCGAAAACGCAGAAATTACTAGATTCGACGCAAACAGTGATTGCATTGCCAGGTTTTGCCTTGTTAAATAATCACAATAAGCACAAACTTATTTGTAATATAAATGCATATAAATCTATATGTAGACATTGTTAAAAAACGAGCGATGGCTGCATTCTCTCTAGAAATGCTACTTATTGATTAAATTATTATTTTTCGTTGATTTTAAGCCAGTTTTGTTTGATTTACCCCATTTCGAAGTATGTTGCTGCCGAGGCTAGGACCTTCCAAATGTAGGCAAATATAGTGATAATGAATGCCTGAAGCAGCTCTAACCAAACAGTGACCCACTTTCCAGTGTTTAGGAATTTACGATGAATCATTACAGTAAATAATTACTTTAACAATATGCTATAAAACCTATTCTTATAGTCATGGCATATTCGTTCGGTTTCTAATCTATAATGGTTATCTTAGATTCATTAGTATGAATCTCTATCTTATTTTGGTTTTGCAGTAAATTATCGTACTTTTACCAATGTAGTAATTTAGAAGTAAGAACCATGTTAGTAGAAAATACGTAAAAAATCCAGTGTAATTGTGCAAAATTCGATGAAAGACGCGTGGATATAATATATACAACTAGCTTTTACGGTGTATGAAATTACGGCGCACACATGCAGTTAATATCAATAAACAGCCATTTAGTTTAGTAATAAGATATACCTGAATGAATATGAAGGCCACAACAGATTATTTATATAATTTTAATTGATGGAAACCTTTTCCGTAAACTGAAACTCACACGGAAAATCAATAGAACTTGCATGCAACCATTTGCTACATTTCGTACTCTACCGCATAGAGACAGAAAAGATGAAAGATTTAGATTTACCTGTGCAATAAAAAAAAGATTCTAGTTAAGTTCCTGGTTAATGCCAAATATTAATATTTAGTGTATATTGTGTTGACGCAGCCGCAATATTTTGTGCAACAATTTCTTCGGTAGCAAAGTAAATATTTACTTATTTTCTTAAACAACCAATAGTAAGTAGTAGGAGGACAGGACTGATGAAGAAAATTTCACCATAAGAATATATATTAACGTGTAAATGTGGTTATTTGGAAATTAATGTAACCTGTAATGAGACATAAGTACGCGTTTCTAGTTCTACGGTTTTGAAAGGTGAAGGTCATGATTGTTTATGAACGTTACGTGCAAAAAACAAATTTGTGTAGTGGTTGAGCATCTTACCTACGATTGGTTTTGTTGGGACTCGGAACACCAGACCTCGGTCTTAAATGCACAAATAAATCAATGTTACCAATCTGCGAACTTCTTCGAAAAATCTTGAACGCACTAGGTTTGAAAGGATACATTATGGGTTCATTTATAACGCATTAAGAAACATAAATTGCATATTACATTAAGTACCTAATTAAACAAACAGATCCTGCAGAAAATAAACCTAATGAAATCTTTGGATATTTGCCAAGACACGTTCAGGAACAACCATATCCATTTCCGTTTCTTGCGTTGCTAAGTCAGTTTTTAACCCTAAAGTCTTGAAAGATAACGTGTATTTCCCTAATGCATGTCTCACATAGCCAAACTATGACATCTTAAACAGCCCGTACATATTAAGAAATATATATTATAGATTTTTTCATTAAATTCATAATATATTTGTCAGTAGACACTAGAAGAATGAAATCTGTATTTACTGATGAGAATTAAAAAAAAATCTTCGCAATGATACACCTTGAGTAGTAGTAGTTACTACTGAGGAATAAGAAAGAAGTTTGTGAGCAGAAGTAGAGTACTGAGCCTATGAAACTCATACTTTCTATGCAGGTGTTTTTTAGTCATGCTCTACCAGGCCCGTTCTGGTATATTATTTAAAATTATATTTATTGGGTCCTTAACCCTGGCCCTCTTGAACGGTGACTTTGAAATACATTTATATGTTGAATATGTAATTTGCGATATCGGGGTACTCCTTTGTTTGCAGAGGCTAATAAAATGACATCAACTCTATAAATATCGTAACTTCAAGACGTGCATAATGCATATGTATATTTAAAAGTTACATGTACGTATACGTACGTATACTTGAACAAAATATCTTGTTTGTCGTTCAAGCGTGGTGCATTATTCAAAAGAAATAATTTTATATAAATAAAGATGTAGGCATTGTTAGGATTTTTTTTAGGATAAGGTAAGGTACGAAAAGTTATAAGTAACATGTATGGTAAATAAACGCTTTGTTTAGCAGATTTGACAGAACGTTTAAAAAAATCACAACATAATTCAGTGTTTCCATATTCTGCGTCCGTTAATGCAGTGATATATTGCCTGTTGATTTATAGTTGAATCAAATATATAGTTTATATGCAGCTCATTTGCTGTAAAGATTTATTAGAGTGTGACACAAACAATTTCGCAACACATGACTCATTACTTGTTCCCTATTTTATTTGTGATTCCATAAGTTATTACCGGATAATATGTTGTTACATTGATATTTTAATTCTTATTAAAAGATAGTGGGTGAGGCAAATATAAAACATGGACAATTTTAACAACGTCTCAAATTATTCATTATTCAAGGTTGTCCATAAAACATTATTTAAGATGACGCATACTGCAGTTATTAATAACCGGACACATTACCGTGTACAAACATTAAACCTTTGAACAATGCTTACTTAACCAAAGTTACCTTCGTGCGGTCAAAAACCGCACAAATTTTCCCTTTTCGACATCTGGTTGATGTAATTGTTATTTAAACATTTGTATTACGTTACTTTTCAGATATCATATACCGCATTTGTATTCCGAAGTTGGTTATTCGTTAATAAAATCTTCACGGAAACTTACCAAGAATTTTTCAACTCCTTAATCCCCGTGAAATTAATGCTGTTAGATCTCTTTCGTCCTATTGTCCAGAACCTTATTTTATTGTGGTTATCGTCTTCTCGGAAGGGATTCAGGTGCTCCGGATAATCGTGGATAGATATGGTCTTTCTGGAAGCCATGGTCGTCATTTTACCACTTTAATTTTACATAATGGTTACACAGAACAGGCGTCGACCAATTGGTTTTATCTTATATCACTGGTTAGTTATCACGCACTGATAGCAAGCTGTTATCACTTTGAGATAATTGCGTTTGTTTTCCGCGGCGGAAAATAAGTCCGCGCTCCTCGCACGTTCGGAGGCACACTACTTGTAGTTGAAACTTCGAGGTAGTTAGCACTAACTCTGAGCCGCGTAACTATCCTCAGTCACACTTTACAACATTATCAACACAGCACAGATAAATAGGTAGTTTTATAAACAATTTTATGAGCGATCTCATAGTTATTAAACGATTTTCACGATATACACATGTGCTCAACGAGAAAGCTATATATAAACTGTTAATTTAATACATTTATTCGTATAAAGCTTCCAAATTAATTACTGTTTAAGTGCTACATAATACTTAATATGGTTATTAAGAACACGAATTCTTGTTGCTTGGCGATTAGTTCTCAATTGTGTTCGGGAGAAATTAGGTTAGACAATAGAAAATTGTAAACACCACGTTTTTCCTGACGTCAGCGGTGAATCGTCACCTTCCAAGAGCCAAAGGTCGCGATAGAATGCTTACAAGAAACAAAAGGCAATTTGTACAATGTAAAAATCTAAAATATAATTACTTTATAAAATACTGTAACGTGGTAACTGTTTCATTTATATTCTAGCTAAAGTTTAAGCCTGTTTTTCCTCTTCGGAAATCACCTAAAGATTTTCTTGTCTTGAAATGTATTGGAATCTTAAATAATCATTATTATGTTAACAATGCGTATCACATCCTGAGCATACATTTGTTTGTATGATGCCACTGTTTGATGACACAAAATCTATTTAAAACGATCACGCTATACTAAATGTTTTACTGGTATATACATATAAGAGCAAATCAATTTACGAGCCTTGAGCAGTGGTTCTTATCGACAGAGTTCTATTTTTGAATCTATATTGTTCCTGCACATAAAAAGTAAAGTCTATGGTGGTAGGGGAAGGTCGGGACCCTTCGTACGGTTTTCACATTTTATTTTTTTATTATTTTATTTTTCCATGAATCAATCATCTGCAAGCTTAAATTTATAGTCTAACTATCTGTGATTCATATAAGAAAATGACAAATGATTTCATCTGATGGTTCAACCATAATTATGATTTAAACTAAATCTGGAAAACGTACGAATCTACCCCATCAACGGGGCACCTTCGTACAGTGTTGAGGGTACCTTCGTACGCTGTGGGGTAGTTCCGTACGTGCGATTAAAACGACACATATAAATCAAAATTCATTTATTAGCAATGAAATTAAACACAAAAATAAAGATTTAACTTCTAATAAACAAAAATAAAATACTTTAATTATAGTGAACAAAAATTACATAGCTTTTCTTAAGAAAACCAAAATTTAATTAGTTAGGTATCTTAAATTTAGAATCACATTCTTTAATCTTTGGTGCGGATTAGCACTTCTTATTTTCGGGTGTGGCAGTATAAATTCGTGGTTTTCCTGGCCGTCGTCATTTTGTTTGTTTTATTACTTCTTACAACATGCGTATAGAGTCGAAACCCTTAAGGTGTCAAAACTGACTTCGAAGGAACTACTATTTGATGGATTGGTAAATTATTCAAAGCATCTGGTTCACATGCATCAAAATCAACCTTAATAAAGATAATAAAAATAGGTAATAAAAATACATCGACGATAGCAATGATAGCAACACAGGACAAAGTTAATGGAAATATTAGAGCAATTAGCACACTAACACAATCTTTCCTACCTACCAGAGGGTTTAGTCAAGATGCCTTATTATTATTTGTATGTAGCAAGTCGAAAACTTAATTTGTATGAAAATTACAGTTCGTGTCGACAAAATATTTTCATACAAATTTAGTTGTACAATTCGTTCAAATGTGCCCCATCTAGTGCTGTCCGAAAGTCCCCACTAACTGAATAACAACAAAATATAACTTATTTTAATATTAATAGGAAAACGTCATAAATTAAGTATTGGAGACGTATCTAAGTATATTTTGCTAGTTACTGATAGAATACTCTACACGAAAACTTATTTTATCTACGGTAACAAGAGACAAAAACATTGATCAAAAATTACTTACCGAGCGCGAAAACACGTCCATGCCTGTAACTTCATTCTCATCGGTGCGAATTTCGCGAAACTTCGATTATGTATAGTTCGTACCTCGACTCATGCACACATACAAAAACAAGACTGTACTTTGTTTCGTTCAAGTTTTATTTCGACTGTATGAATGTGCCCCGGTACGAAGGGTAACAATCTTCCCTATATGATTTCAAAATGGTATTTTCTATTGAACTTCGCTTGAAACATTTATAATTGAATGATACCAAAATGTATAGAGTTAAACCGTATGTTTGCTAAACGCTTTATCAAATCTACTAGTGTTTAGCTTTGACTTGGGGTCGTAAAATCGTAAGGTATGGTTAGATATAAGCTGTATTTGAAAGGATTGGGGACAGATGCAAAGTGAGGATTATAAAATGAATGTGTGAAAGTTATTATTATCGCGAGATAAACATCTGAGTCAGTCTTTGTTTTTGTTCTGTTGTTCATTTAATTAACGTCAAAGACATTGTTCTGTAACGTATTCATTATGACAATCGACACATTCGCAATGGAATAATGCGTGGTAGAGTAACCATCATATAATATTGATGAAATCAATAAATGAATAGACTGGTCACTGACCTCTGTCAATTTAACAAGGCGACAATTTATGTCCTTATATTACTAAAGTCCCTTGTATTGCGTGATCACAGTTTGCCTGTTATGTTTTGAATATGTTCCCCTCTATATAAAATAGTCTGCAAATTACCCTTCGGAGGTGAAGTAACACAAAAACGTTTAAGCATCAGTATTTGGACACTGTACTTCTTTACTTTCGTTGCTAAATTAGTACACGGCGTACAACCCAGATGTACCGGGTCCATTTTCACCGAAATAATCGTTGTTACGGGTTGGAAGGTTTGCCGGTATGTGTCATTATGACAGATCTTCCAATACTACGGTACGGGTGATAGCTCTAATGATTGACTTTTGATTATCTTATTCAGCTTCCTTCGTGAACCTGTTATAGATTTATATATCTGTAATAACAAAAGATCATACTCAATCATTGTCTCTATATAAATCTTAGATAGAAGTCACGAAAGAAATTGGGCAGTCTTCTACTGATGTGTTTCTGGCGAATCGCTACACGTCGTTTTTGTAATAATTTAAATAAAAGTAATGGAAACATAGCCAATTAGTAAAATTAAATAAACCTTTTATTTCAAATAAATACGATCTGCTACTCGTGTGAATAAAATACAGTTTTCATATTCGCTCTTGCGATGCACTGTTAATTGCTCTAGATATCGCAAATTCATTGACTGGGTCGCTCGGTAATTAATCGTTATCAATATTGGAATATCTACGTATAATTGTTGACTATGTACTTATATGAACAGTTTTAACATCATATTGTACCTTTGTTATGTAGTTTTAGCATTAGTTACGATAACTTAAAGAATTTATAACAAAAGGTTTGCATAATTTTTTTATATGGAAATCCAATATACGCGTACTAACTAACTAAAATATAACTTTTTTACTTATGAGCCTAATATTATTATGTATTGAATTAATTGTTTAATAAATAAGGGGAAATAGGAGATACAATTTATTACTTGCGGAGGGTTTTTTTTTAAATATTACCATACCAAGTAATTACATTTTAATTTTAGTCGCAACTAATAAAGTTGCAAGCAATTTTAAAAACATATTTCTCATTATTTACTCATTAAATTAACTAACCTTGTCTTGATTAAAATTGTTGTTAAGTAATTAGAATTTTGCTTGTATAGTATTCTGCCAATATGCTTTGCAAAACCTACATTGACAACAGCGAACTGTGGAATCGACTCCCGGTGGGGGTCTTCCCTCAGAGATACGACCTCCAAATGTTTAAAAATCGAGTGTACTCCTCCCTCAAAGGCCGGCAACGCACCCACTAAACATGGGTGTCTATGGGCTGCGAAGACTGACCTTTTTGGTCGTCCCGCAAGCTCGTGCCCCCCTATTATATATAAAAAAAACGCATTACAATGTATATTCTTTGTAAGCAGGCTATGCAAATAAAAGTAATAAGTGAAACCGGAGCACTGTACCGGTGTAAAGTCTAGATTTTACCATTCAAATTAGCCATCGATTAGCGGCGTTACAAACTTCCTTGACCTTATTCCAACCTATTATACGGATTTAATATAAATCTCTACGATTTTCCCCTACTAGGTTTACATTCGTACATCTGATTTTTACGGTGAAAATGGAGCTATTTTTTTAAAATAAAACTTAGAAAGTACATATATGTATAATTAATAATAATAAATAAGTGATATGTTAACTAAAGAATTCAAGAAATATTCTAGATATATAATATATATAGGTACTAGTTTCGACATGTAAGGCAGAACTGTATGCATTGCATCTTATAGAAAAGTAAAATATCATAATAATTATTCGCCGAGATTGGATTCCTACACTTTATAATTAAACGAATTAAGTAAGTTAAGGCATTGTTCAACTGTGACATGTGAAACATCTTCAGAATGTTTCTGGGTAACTTTGACAGGAATGACAACCGCTAATAAATTCTATTATTCAATAATTATTTGTTAATGATTTAGGTTATTTCTAATTCCAGCCCATGCAAGAAAAATGTCAAGTAACTCGAGTATTATGAAGATTACGGCGTGTGCGACGAAAGGAAACTGTGACTTACCTCGGAAATTGCAAATAGGATGCTCTACTACAGATGACATTGAGCACCAATCATACATCTCGAGTTAAATGGCAAAGATTGAGTAAAATAATGCGCATTTTGCTTCGCACCAGTATTAACCCCTTACATATATAAATAAAACAAAAAAAATATATCAGTGGCGCTTCAACATCTCTAGGTCTCAGCCTTCGATTTTTGAATCTGTTTCATGATCATTTTTAAATCTAAAAGATAGTCTATTGGTGCACAGCCGGGGATTGAACCTACGACCTCAGGGATGAGAGTCGCACGCTGAAACCACTAGGCCAACACTGCTCATATATAAATAAATACCTACATTATTACTATCGTTTAGCTATTCGTGCGTTAGCAGTTATCTTACATGTTTAAATTATAATATCATAAGTACAACTAGAACATAAATCACCCCTCAAAAACGGTTGCCGTTGCCACCCAAAAAACATCAGTGTGCGAGTAAGAACCAAAATCTTCACAGTAAATATTCCTTTACAATAATTCCTAAAGTAAATAACAAGAAATTTGGTGCCGCGTGGGCGATATCTTCACAATTCAATCGACCTAACACAGGCATGTCTCCTGTATCCAATAGCATAAGTTTTCTTTCTACCACGCTACCCTCGAGTATGAAAAGAAGAAGCTAACAACATTGTCGGATATTGATATCTCTGTAATATAAATATATTGATGAACTTTTATATCGTTCAGTTATTAGCAATACGTTTAGAGCGAAGCAAACAGAAAATAGATTCTACTAGATTTGTAACTAAAATACAAATAATAAGACTAGCCCTAATTTATAAAAAGTCAGTAACCTATCCATTAGGCCAACTTTATTTTCTTTGTTCGTTATTTGACCTACTTTGTATCTTCGATATACCTGTTTGACTCTAGAATCGAAGACAATTACGTTGTCATAGTTACAACGGCAGCTTATAAGCATCGTTGTGTCAACTTCCAAGAAAGCGTTTGAAGATATTTTAAAAGCAGATCGAAATGGCGGTAAATACTCCGCCTCATATATCAGCGAGAGTTTATTATGGATTACGTACAGATATTCAGTAAGTGTTTGAATTTTCTAGGCTCTATTTAAGTTTAAACCTGTTGAAATTGATTATTATTACAAGGCTTTATTAAGACCTTCACAGACATGCATCCTCACTACAGTCGTTAAGTAATCGCGTAGTAAATTTCGTAGCTGAGCTATACATATGGTAATATTAAGCTAAAGGGTTTGTTTGGTTCTAGAGGCTTATCTCTCAAGAACTCTTACGAATTGAAAAAATATTTTTGTTTTGAATAGTCCATTAATCGAAGAAACTTATACTATATAATCACGAATAAAACAGTAATAACTTTATGACTACGTTATTAACTATAACGACTAGATCAGAATTCTTTGTCCGTTTCGGGGTCTGTACCTACTATGGTTAATCACGTCACGTAAATAAAAATACGATGTAAGCAAAATTATACGCTAATCCTTATTAACTCTTAATTTTTATTATTGTTTTAGATACAATGCTCACTACCTAACTGATTCGGAGATTATTTATCCTGCTGGCGGTGTTATTGTAATTCATAATCATCTTCAGAAGAAACAAAAGTTTATCCGTTTACAGGATAAACATAAACCGATTAAATCATTGGTATTAGCGCCGAATAGGTAAGCCTTTGAAAGCTTTAAAAATGTTTACGACTTAATCATAAGCATAGATTTAAATTAAATACAGTTTTTGGTATACTTAAGCCTTATATATTATTTGGTTCTCGTAACAAGCAGTACCTATGGCAGAAATATATTACCTCCCTGTAAGGTTATCCTATACCAAAATGCGGGTAATGCAGCAATGTGTTCTTTCTATAGGTATATTTATTCCAAGAATAATTGGGAAAAGAAGCATTGCGATCTTTAAACTCCTTTAAGAATGAAACTGTTCAAATCTTAAGTCAAAGCCTTTAATGTATCATTATTAGTTATTACACCCGTTTTGATATTTCAGGCGATGGCTGGCTCTTAATGAAATAGCTGAAGAGGGACAAAAGCCTTACATAACAATTTATGATCTAACAACTTATAAGCGACGCAAGATACTAACCGTTCCATTCGAAAACTCCACAGCCAGGGAATTTGCATGTGTTCAGTTTACGTTTGATTCTAAATACCTAGTCGCAATAACAGGAGAGCCAGATTGGTATTTGTATTACTATAACTGGGATAAAGGGAAAGTTGAGAGTCACGCTAAGGCGCAGAATCCTAGCGGGCAAGGTATTGTTGAGAGTGTAAGTACGATGATGATCTTTGCGGACTTATCATATAATATAGTTCTGGCCTTCCGATATTTAGGTCTCATGGCCAAACCTTTCAATTAAGTATTTTTAAATGGTTTATAGTGTATTAAACCCTTTTTTTATAGGGCCAGGATGCCACAAGTTACGTTTTGCTATTTCAAACAAATTTAATACGCATTTTGGTTTATTGATTAACTCAAAACAGCTTACAGCAATAGAGCATTTCCCGTTACCCGTAATGCTTTTTCTTTAATGAATTGACGATAGGACATATTGTTTTAAAGGTTCAATGTAATCCGGCTGATGCCACTCTTGTTGTTATAACTGGTCCTTACACATTTCGTATTATGAACGTCGCCGAAACAGTTTGGCGGCAATGGGGTTGGTGTAAGGCAGAAAATGTAAGTGTGAAAGTATTTGATGAAATCGTTTTAAGTGTTTATCCTGCGAAGCGTGTGCGCAGATGATTCATTCTCGGCCTGATGTGATTTAACGAAAGAGTGATATAAAAATAGTTTCAGTTTGAAGACACAGACAGCGTCCTGAACTTTTATTCAATTAAAATTAATTCATTTCAAATAAACATCATTCTCGTAAGTACAGTATAGTATGCGATCTTCTCATAAATTTAATGGCAACATTCAAGTACAATGTGCATTATATATTGTTGTGCGTACAAATATGATTGTTTTAAGCTTACGTTTTTATCAATAGATTGTTATAACAAGTTGTATGTGGTTAACACCGGATCGCATAATGTTTGGGACGGACACCGGGACTATAATGGTAGTGGAAAATGGCGAATTGAGACAAAATTGCATCTTCCAGGCATCGGAAGTTATGGAAATGTCGCTTAAAAAGGTTGAGGCTGAGTAAGTTTCAAATTTCTTTTCAATCTTTAGAAATTACGTATAAGATGCATTTAAATTCAATTAAAATAGTGCAGTGTTTTAATAAGCTCAAATTGAGAAGCTGTACCCTTACCTTATAAAATTGGTTAAAAAGGTAAATGACGTCTTAGAAAGACTTTAGGGTAACATTCAAAAATATTTGTTTTTAATTTATTTTGGGTAACATTCAGAAATCTTTGTTTTTAATTTATTTTATTATTATTAATTACTTAAGATGTCATTTGGAACATGGGTAATGGTTGCAGCTCCTTACAAACATTGTGTAAAAAAAAAACGTGGCGATTAAAAAGAGTGGCGGAGAGTTTATTGCCAGTTCTTTTCTTTCGTTCTACGCCCTTGACTTGAGAACTGGCAGTAAATGTAAAATTGGAAGCATTTCATATATATTTATTTTTTGACGTTCAAAGGAGTACATTTTGTTACCTATATGAATAAATGATTTTTGAATTTGAATTTAATTTGAGACTTGCAATACTTGCTGAAACTACGACTTCCGTTCCTATGTCAAAAACGTTATAGATTTTGACATAAGCGAGTCATAGTTTGCGTTATTACTCGTTTATTATTATTACCTTAAGAGTCTTTTTCTCTTATTATAACGCAAATATATGTGCGGGTTATAAAAGAGAAGCTAGTGTTAAGTAAAATTCGTTTTCAGGAAACATACTTATGCCTTCTAGTTCCATTGCGCAATATTAATAATTTACAAAAATACAAATATTTAAACGCCATAAATTTACATATTAAATGTTGTATACATTTGCTACTTACATTAACGCCTAGATATTAAAAATACAGTGCCGAGGAAGGTGACAAGGCCAGTGTATCGAGTAAACAAGACGCGAGCAGTGATCAGAGCTCCACAGATAGTTCAAGCCACCCTGTAACTTGCTTTGTTAATTTTCCTAAAGGTTATCAATTAACTAATTATAACACCATTTATATTAAATATTAATAGAACATCTTGATCCCCGCAACGGAAACGCTTTTTAGTACATTAATTTTAGCACGCCTACATAATACATTTTGGAAAAGTTGCACAAATAAAAATAGCCATTCATCGTTATTAATATTAATTACTTAAAATGTCCAATGGGACATGGTGTAATGGTTGCAGCTCCTTACAAACATTTTGTAAAACAAAAAAACTTGGCGATTAAAAAGAGTGGCGGAGAGTTTATTGCCAGTTCTTCTCTCCCGTTCTACGCCCTTGATTTGAGAACTGGCAGTAAATGTAAAATTAGAAGCATTAATATGTATTTCTTTACTGACGAGCCATAAGTGTACATTATGTTACTTATATGATTAACAGATTTTTTACTTCTTTACTTATTAGGTTGTTATTTAGATACAAACCTGTTTATGTTGTAAATTATAGTTTAGTTAGTTTATTGATACTAAAACAAACGTCAAAAAAGTTTGTTATTCATTCTATGTTGTAAACTGGGTGTTACAGGATTCGTTTACGCGTGTGGCCAGGGTTACGTGCACATGTTTGAGAAGGAAACTCCTCATCATTGGAGAAAGAGGAACCTCTTCCGAATATCCAGGAATTCCTATAAGTGAGTTTGAACTGAAGTGTTTTTTCTCAGTTTAAGTTATAACGTATGTGAGTATCTTCTAGTATAAAATAAATGAGCTTGTTAAAATTATATTATTGTATATTTCGACTTACCATCCCAGACACACTCGAGAGCATCCAATATGGTCGCCACTTGACGCCATTCAACACATTGCAGTAGATCCTAATCAGGAAACACTGCTTATCACAACGCTGAGAATTCAACTATATTACGTTAAGTTGTTTGGGCTGCATATGTTACAGGTACGTGCTTTTTTCATGCTGGACTTTTATTCACTTATAGTTTTTTAATACAACTATATAAGATAGTTTTTTGTAACTTTCTTTCCTCTTTATGACGATGAGTTCATATATTTTTTTTTGGTTTGTATTCTGCTGCGCAAATAGTACGATTTCTGCATTTAATGTCTCTCAGTGAAAGACAATGAGTACTCGATTCAATGGTATTATCAATCTTACTTATTATTCTGTTTAATCTTGTTATAATGTAGCTTTGGGAACTTTTTCAGCATCCAGAGCTACCATTCATAGAGCTCGGTCCAGCCATGCATTACGGACGAATCAATTCATTGTCAATGTGCGCCTGGAAGCCAATTTTCATGACGTCTGGAGAGCAGGACAAAAGTATTCGTATCTGGAACTACATGACTGATGATGTGGAATTGATAAAGCTGTATCAAGAGGAGATTCATTGTGTCTCTTTACATCCTACAGGTATTTTTTTTGTGTTACATATTCATTCTTCAACTCGAGATTTACTTCGAGCACACCTCATAAAGAATGCTTCTTTAAGTGTGACTTTCATTTTAGAAAAAAAATGTATTTTTACAAGTCACTCACTCTGACAGGAGACTTTTTAAAGCGAGGAGACTCGATTCTATTAAAAGCGTTTCAGTGGTCGAGACATGCCTAATAGATTAAAAATATATGTTCCATTAACGCCAGTTCATATTAAACATAAAAAGATAGATAAATTTACATGAACATGCATTCTTTCTGTAAATTTACCTAATTACAGGTCTATTTGCAATAGTGGGATTCTCTGACAAACTTAGATATATGGTGGTTTTAATTGACGATTTCGAAGTGGTTAGAGAATTTCCAATACGAAATTGTAAGCGCGCTAAGTTCAGCACCAATGGCCATCTTTTTGCCGCTGTCAACGTTCAAGTTATTCAAGTCTTTTCTTCGGTATCCTTTCAAAATGTGTACAACTTAAAAGGACATAATGGGAAAGTAAGTACTTAAGTAATAAAAAATGTCAAGCAGACGCAGAAACATACTTGCCTGAAAATTACCACTTACGCGAACTTAGGTACATTTCTGACGTACGAGAGTCAGACTTAGCACTGTCTCGTTTCTAAATATCATAGACAGCCTATATTTAATGAGATAAACTGAATTCCTTGAATGTCGTTGAAGATATTTTCTTGTAGTTTTGTTATATATTCATTAATTATTACGTTATAATAGTATGTATGCAAAACTTCGATTAGATATGTCTTCAAGCTTAAATTATTGAACCCTTTTCGAATTTTTTTTACCAAAAAAGGGGGGGGAAAAAAAAGGGGGGGGGAAAAAAAAAAAAAAGGGGGGAACACCCCCCCCCCCCCCCCCCCCCCCCGGGGCCCCCCGGGGGGGCAAAAGAAGCCCACCCGGGGGGGGGGGGGGGGGGGAGGGGGGGGGGGGGGGGGGGAAAACCCCCCCCCCCCCCGGGGAGGGAAAAAAAAAAAAAAAAAAAAAAAAAAAAAAAAAAAAAAAAAAAGGGGGGGGGGGGGGGGGAAAAAAAAATTTTTTTTTTGTTGGGGGAAAAAAAACCCCTTGTTTTATTTTATAAAATAAAAAAAAATAATGGGGGGGGGGGGGGGGGGGGGATTTTTTTTTAAAAAAAAAAAAAAGAAAGGAGGGTTTTTTCTTTTGGGGGGGGCCAACCCACGCACACATTTTTTTTTATTTATCGTAGAGGCGAATATAAGAAATCGTATAAGAGTATATAAAAAATACTAGCACATATAAGATTTTATTTACAAGAGGTGCTTTTTTAGCATAATTCATATAATTTAAAATATATTTTGTGTTGTTCTAGTTTGTCTTAGTGCATTGGAAGTAATGAACGGTTTTTTTAAGGTTACAGGTCTTGCGTGGTCAGCAAACGATTTGACCCTTGTCTCTTGCGGTTCTGAAGGCGCTGTCTATGAGTGGAATATGTCAAATGGTCAACGAGTTGGAGAGGTTATACTAAAGACAAACCAATTCAGCGCATGCGCCGTAAACAAGTAATTATATCCGAAACTGTTTAGCCAGCATAATGTATTTTCTTTATATTAATAAATTTTTTCACAGAAGTGGAAAGATTTGACAAATGTTTGACAAAAAACGGAAGACCTTCTGTTTTCTTCATCGTTTTTCTTAAAAGAATTGCCTTTTCTAGTGTGTCAGGTACTGGTGATCAGCCGTCTGTGCCTGACACACGATTTCGGAAACTTTTGTGTCAGAGACGCTGCCTTTTCCTTTACAGCATCAGCAAGTGATAATAGTGCACATAGAACAATCCAATTGGCGCAACTGAGGTTCAAACTAATACTACTGTTAAAAATTTATGATAGGATATATCTATATAATGATATGGAATAAAATAAATCTATTTAATTATCTAAAATTGTTTTATGTACTTTCAAGCAACGGAAAAACAACATACGGGGTTGGCAGCGATGGAGAGCTCAAAGAAATTGGGGCAAACACTATAAGACGAAACCTAACTCTCATAGGATGCGGTCTCGACACAATCATTCTTTCTCGCTCTGACCTGATGCTATTCATAACGGGGGGAGCGGGAGGTGTAACCGCCGTTCAACTGCCACTTCTAGACAAAGCTATATTTAATGAGTTTCACATGCATAATAAGAAAATAACAGGGGTTACTTTGTCTTACGATGACCAGACCTTGGTGACGGTGGCTGAAGATTCGTCAATATGTGTTTGGAGGTTAACAAATGCAGACGGTAGAGCAATTGCGTTGGACAAAGATTTTGCCTACTCGAAAGAGATTTTGATTAGCAAGAAGGATTTGCAAGAGAAGATTAATAGTATAAATGTGAGTTAAAATTGTTAGAAAAAGTTTTTGTTTGAGGAGACATATTCGGAGAATTTCAATTTTATAACCAGTTATTTCTTTTTATATTAGATTTTAGGTAATAGCTAACTTCTATACATAGTACTTATATCTATTCTTAGTGTAACTTACGGAATAGATATACTATACATAATATTTGTTTCGTTTTCGGATTATGAAAGTAAAATTAGTGTCTGTAATTTGTTAATCTATTAATTCTTAAATAACGTACCTTGTAACAAATATTTTACTTTTTCCCATGTTTTAGGCAGCGTTTTTAATTATTAGGATATTTAACATTGACCAACTTCTATATTATATTTATTTATTTATATAAGTATATATCTCTCTCATATTTCAACCCTTTTTTACGATAAAAGGTAACATTTCCCAAGAGCAACTCTATCTATACTTTATATTAAATTTAATAAAAATCTGTTCAGTTGTAAAACGTAACATACAGTGTTACTTTTGCATTAATAATATTTGTAGGGTTTATCTCTTTAACCGCCGTGATTGCCGATGAATTGTTATACATTGCGTTAACATTTATATTTTAAATTTGTTTTCAGTTGCTCAGTACTCGAATGAGTGAACTAGAAACTGAACATACATATCAACTGCGGCAAGCGGAAGCTACTCAAGCGGAAAAGCTTAAAGAAGTCCATGAAGGCTATTGTGCGGCTATCGAGGAGCTAAAAGAGAAAAATGAGGTAATAATTTGAATTTCAAAAATAGAACGTTAAAAAATCCACCCATTCGATAACTATTGGTTTTAAGATATGATCGGTTGTGTTCGTCAGGCGCTTGATTCTGCGGTTGCACTGAGATTCAAGGGGAAAGGAATAGACGTGCCTAAGACATATCTTATGTAATGGGGCATAGGGCAGTCTAATTTGTGCATGTTTTATTGATTTTTTCTAAAATCTGTATATACCAATTGGAAATATTGTTTCACTGGTAATCGGACCCAGGACCTCTTGGCTGCCATGTTATTAAATGGTCGTATTTATTTATTATTTTACTTAATTACACATTTTTGCACAAGAATTAAATGATAATGATAATAAAATATAGTACAACGGTCGACCTTATCACTACTAAGCGATCTCTTCCAGACAACCTATTTATAATACAAAAAAAAATTATGCCTACTTATCTATAAACAATTGAACACACATGTGTCTTAATACCATAGTAATGTAGACATAATAATCGCAGACTTTCAGTTTACGTACCATTATCTATTGAGTGTTTGTCTAATAAGCAGTGAAGCCCAGTATTAAGCCCTCTTTCAACTGTGGTGGTGTGTTCGCACCCCGGTTGTGCACTAATTTTTCTTCCGATATACAAATTAACACTTGCGGCACAATAGGCTGATCATCTACTCTTGTATAAATAATCGACGAAACAGTTGCAGAAATCTAATACTTTTGGATGTTGCATATGGTTAAAGTGATACTGGATGCCTAATCTAATATAAACGTTTTAGCAAATGGAAAATGAGCACACACACGAAATCGGTATGATACAACAAGATATTGCCAAGCTGCGTTCAGGCCACGAGAGGACTTTGCAAGCCTTGGAAGCGGACTTTAACATAAGACTAATCAGCGAATATGATAGATATCAGGTAAGTACTTTTACTAAGATTTCGACTCGCGTCTTAGCTCTAAGTAAAACAACAAAGAGTATTATTGTGAACAAAAATTATTAGTGAAACTGAATTAGGTATCTGTGACCAATATATTGGTAATAGACACATAGAGTGAGGTGAGTGTGAGTGAGCGAGTGTTCTGAAGAATTGTTTAGGTTGATCCTCCTGCCTCTTTTTAACACCGTACGAGCCGTATGAATTCTAAATTTCACCAACATCACCTTGATGGCTGGAAGTCTTCCACAGTCCGTCTCACAAGGCATTTTCTTTTGCGAACTAGCGAACTGTGGAATCGACTCCCGGTGGGGGTCTTCCCTCAGAAATACGGCCTCGAAATGTTCAAAAATCGAGAATACTCCTCCCTCAAAGGCCGGCAACGCACCCACTGAAATTGGGTGTCTATGGGCTACGATGACTGCCCTTTTTGGGCGTCCCGCAGGCTCGTTTGCCCCCCGATTATATAAAAAAAAGATTTAGCGCAAACTATGACTGCTATATGTCCATCCAAAACATTTTTGACGTACGGGCGTCAGAATGAGTGCTAAATCCCATGTCGATCGTAGGTGGGTACGTTTTAAAACATAGGTGATGATAGGTCTCGTACTATATGTTTAACTGCGGCCAGAAATGGATATTCTTTGTTCATAGTATTGTCTTTGATTGACATAACCTTTACACATTTAAAGAAAAAACTTTTTACCGGATTAAAGTTATGTATTATTATAAATTTACAATTATTTAACACGTCGGATAAATTTAAAATTATGTTAAATAATTGTAAATTTATAATTATTATAAATAACATACACACATAACTTTAATCCGGTAAAAAGTTTTTCTTTAAATATTCTTTGTTGTTGCGCTGTTTTTTAGCCAATATAAGTGTTATATTAACCGTCATACATTTAGTAACGTAGTTGTAGATTTTTATCCCTAGCTCACGGCTTTTATTATTATTAATTATTTTTTTAATAACTCTCATTTTTATATAATTTAAACCCCTTTATTTGTTATTCTTGGACTTCTTTTGATCTTAAATTCTAATTTTAGAATTGTTACTTTTAGAGCCTAGAAGATAAGACAGCAAGAATGCGAAAAGACTACGAAGAACGACTTGAACAGTTAGCTGAAAGTAAACGTCAGGCGCTTCGGGAAATCAACAACATGTTCGAAGCAAAGTTAGAAGAGAAGGACTTACTTTTACAAGAGGTTATTTATATTTAAAAAAAAATTCAGTGGCGCTACAACCTCTTTAGGTCTTGGCCTCAGATTTCTGAATCTGTTTCATGATAATTTTTAAATCTTAGGCAAGTAGGTGATCAGCCTCCAGTGCCTGACACACGCCGTCGACTTTTTGGGTCTAAGACATTTCGGTTTCCTCACGATGTTCTCCTTCACCGTTTGAGCAAATGTTAAATGCGCACATAGAAAGAAAGTCCATTGGTGCACAGCCGGGGATCAAACCTACGACCTCAGGTATTAGAGTCGCACGCTGAAGCCACTAGGCCAACACTGCTCTATTATATTTAATACTTAACTACATATAACGATCAGAGAACTTAAATTAATTTGGCGGCCACCTTATCGCTATTGTCAGGAAAATCTATACAAAAATAATTAATACACAACAAAAATCAAAACTCTATTCACTCAGTCACCTAGTGACCTTATCTAAGTCTCTAATCTACCAACGGACGAACGGAATTTGAGTTTGTATCGGCTTTTTAGTATACATAATTATAATGATAATATTACGTTGAACGGGGATTCGGTAAAACGTATCTGCGATTGCTAATTAGTTCATGGTTTGACAATAAGGTTTCAGGACACTTTAATTATCCGCTTTTATTGGCTAAAACGTATTGACTAAATATTTTATATAGAATATTATAGATTATAGAATGTAATCTAGGTAAAAAAAAAAATTATTTTCCCATGTATACACTATGGCTGTTCTATAGACTATATTTTGTATGACATTTCAAAATAAGATAAAACTTTAAAAAATATGTCAGTTACAAGAACAAGCGGACATGGAAAAAAAGGAACACGAAACGATCAAAGGTTCGATAGAAGAGGATGCTGATCGTGAAATTATTGAAATAAGAACCGCATATGAAGTGCAACTGAAAGAGGAGAAAGACGCAAATGTGCGTCTTAAAGGGGAGACAGGGCTTATGAAGAAAAAGTTAATCACTGCTCATAAGGAAATCGATGACTTTAAACACCAAGTGTTGCAGCTTAAAGGTATATAAGTATATTTATTACTATTATATTTGTGAACGACATAGAATGTTCTGTCTAGTATTGAACAGGTATTAAGAAGAGTATAACAAGAATAGTTTGTATTAAGTATAAAAAAAGCTACTAAAGATACAATTTTAAATCATCAGGTACTTACTTCTTCTACTCTTAGCTTGGGTAATGAATTTTTCACAATTATTTAATCGCTTACTCGGTATATTATATTTCGATATAATTTATTCGAAGCGAATTTACGTTAAAACATGGTTTCGGTTGACTGCTTAGTACTTTACACTGTTGATACTTTATTTGAACTCGTACAAAGCTATAACCCTTTAAATATGAGCTTTAATAATTAAAAAGGTATATAACAACTAATATATTTTACAGCTGAACATAAGCAGTTTCAAAAAGTGATATCGACGTTGGAAAGAGATGTTGCGGATTTAAAGAAAGAAATAGCAGAAAGGGACAGTACAATACAGGACAAGGAAAAGAGAATCTACGAGTTAAAACGTAAAAAGCAGGAACTGGAAAAATACAAATTTGTATTGAACTTTAAGATTACCGAACTTAAAAATCAGGTTAGTTTTTTTGTTTTACATTCATATTTCATATTTTCATGATACTGTTACGGTCTTAAGCCTAATATTTTGACATGTCTGGAGATTAGATTTTGATTTTTAATTGGCTTTATGGCAATTTAAAGTCACTTTATAGTGAAATCAGGTTCCGTAAACGTCGGGTATGAAGTAAGTTGAGTGCAGCCCTCTGGATTATGATGCGTTAGTGACAAAACCTCGCCTGCCTTAAAAAAATCTTTTTCGATTAGAATGAATTCCATAAGTCAATTTATGGAATTCTAAACGTAGGTACTTTATATACAGAGGCCTTAGTCTTTTAAAAAAGTGTTAATCAATAATATATTGAGGTACTCATACTGTTCTAAAATATCTAGATTGAACCAAAAGAGCGTGCTATACGTGAATTAAAAGTGCAAATACAAGATATGGAGAATGAAGAATTAAAATTACTTAATGTTAAACACGACCTCGGTATGATATGATAGACCTATTCATTAAAATTACAGCTGCAAAATATAACAATTTAAATTTCTCTAGATTGCCCCGTTAGAACGCGAGATCAAAGAGAAAAAGATGCGTATTCTTGATTTGGAGGTGTCGTTAGAAACACTTTTAAAGCAAAAGGACTTCCGCGGTAATTTAACAACAATTATATTTTTCAGTTGTAATTTATTTGCGTTCATTTTTTTCCCACGTTACATTGTTGTTTTGTTTCTTCCTTATTTGACATCGATTTAATAGATTAAGGTTTTTAAATGATAATTTGTAGTGTAGTTACATTATTTTTTGTGATAAGTTATCTTATTCTATCATATTTTGATTTTTATTCTCATGATAATTTAAGTAGGTGCTTTAGTAATTAGATAAGATCGTTTAATGCACATTTAATATTAATATCCTGTATAGGACACTTTCAATTTACTTTTAAAATAGAAACAAGCACCTACGTGTCGCACGCTTTAAATAACATACACATTTAAAAAATTTAATTGCCTATATTACCGTAATATTTTTTGTTTAACAGCTGCGAAATAAAAAAATACTAAGGAATATTTTACATAGCTTATTATTTTATAGCATATTGAACATTTTAGAACTCAAGATCTCTCAATTAAACGAAAAGTTAACATCAGCTAAAAAGGACTTCACAACTGAGGCTGAAAGGAATTTGACATTAAAAAATACTCTCAAAAAAATAAAAATCGATCTCCATAATATGACTGCCAATTTTCAAGATCCTATGAAATTGAAACTGAGTGTGAAGGTTAGCTATATTTTATTAAAGATGTCTTGTAAAATAAAAATCAATTCTTACCAAAAAACTTTATTTCCTACTTTCAGATTGTGACTTAGGTAAGTGGCTACATATAGATGACTTAATTTAGAAGCTGTGCCTTACCTACTCAATAAATGACCTAATACAAAAACAATTTCTTCAATTTAAACAAGTCGTTCAAATAGCATAATATTTGTTTAGTACGTCTATAGTGTAATCCAGAAGTTGGTATAAACAATGTATAACTATGTAGTATATTATGGCCTATTTTATATCTTTTTAGGAATTGTTCCAAAAATATGTAGAAGACATAGACTTCGTGCGCAGTCGCATCGCTGAAGATGAAGCTATACGTGAATTTAATAGACAACGAGATCATTTAGAAAAACAAGTTGCTGCGCTTAAAATGCAACTGTCAAAATCTCTAGATGGCTCTAAAAGTGATATTGGAAGGATAATGGACGTAAGTATTACTCATAAATAGACCCCCGTATTCATGAGAAAAAGCACTAATCTGCAACTTTTCTGGTGAAAATACTGTTTGGCAGTAAATTATATTCGTATGTTTTTTTTAATTTATATGTATGTTTTCTACAAATATGGCATTTAGATTGTCAACAGCCTTTATAATTATCCCATTGCATTGGACAAGTGCGGTTTGGCGGATGACAGAAATGTATTTTTTTTATTTTCCATGAGCATGCGCAATCTTAACCTTGATAAGATATTATTTCTATATAATATTATTTTTTTAATTTTGGTACAGGAAAACTGTACCCTACTCACGGAAATAAACAACCTACGTACGGAACTGAAATCGACGCGGACGCGTTGTTTCCAAATGGAATCTATATTGGGATTATCTGCGAGGTACATTCCTCCTGCCACTGCTCGATCTAAACTAAAGCATGTTACAGAAGATAGGGAGAAACTAGATGATAGATTCAAACAGAAAATCGAGGTAAATGCCACAATACTAATGACTTTTAGATTTTTAAATACTTAATTAATTTATTATTATATTTTTATTATTTGGCTTAATATATTGTTCAGGTCTAGTAATTGGCGAAAAGTTTGAAAAAAAAAAAGATATAAATTCATATTTGTTGCCGAGTTGCCATCAGTATTGTCAAAAAATATAACGAAAGCATATTCATAGTAAAATTGCGTCCCCTAACATATGTTCAGTTTGGCCCTCAAATTGTAACATTTAAATGGACTAATTGTTAATAAATAAATGTTAAGTCTCATTCGTAAAGTGACACAAGATTGATGAGAAAATATGAAGTAGCTAACCATAGAGGTTTTACCTATTTTTATGAAAAATAAATCTATGAATGTAAATACACAAATACAACTTTGTAGTTGTACTTCCTGAACATAATATATATTGAGGAAAAGAATATCACGTTTAACGGTCGTGGTTGACCTCAGTTTAAGAATCCTATGTTAATACTGGAAAATGTATATTACTAAAACCTTGAAAATGTAATTAGCATGATAATCGTTATGTCAATTAATCACGTAATAATTTAGTTAAAATTTATTATATATAAATGCGTAGGAAAACTCGGTTTAAAATAAATCTAATACATAATTATTATTATAGCCGTGGGATCTTTACACGAGACCACTGCCAGCCCTTTCCATCACGATACTTGTTTAAGTTTGGCGTAATTAACCAGTTTTATTTTTTAACTCAAGGAGAGAGAAGAAATTATTGTTGCTTTAAAAGAAGAAAATGAACGATTACTTGGAAAAATGCGATGCTTAGATGATGATACGCAGAAAGATGAGGAAGCCGGCGCTCAAGGGGATTCAGTAAATTGAATATTTAATTTTAATTATTGTTATTAATAATTTGATTAAATGAAACAAATTCCGTTAGTCTATAATTTTATTTAAATTAAATATTAAGTCATATTCATAAAAATCCCTATTTAAATATTGCTAAATAAAAATAAAATTTCTGGTTTTCGCGGGAATAAAATATTTTAAATCTTTCCAACAGAGATTTTTATGTATAGAACAAAACAACAAATGCATAAATTGAGCGGAAAATAACAGTCAAACATTAACAAAAAATAATCCCAAATTAAACATTCACCATTTAATAAACAGTCTTACCAATAACCCTATTATAATAGCATTAATATACGAACTTGTTCACCTTCAACAACTTAAAGGAATAAATTATTAAAAAAAGTTAGCCTACCAGAAACATTCACATTTAATAAAGTAAACGTACTTTACGCTTGTATGTTGCTGACCTTAAAATGTGACGTAACTTTAGATTACACAATTATGTTTTTATAGCATGAAAGGCAAGATAGCTTTTCTACCCTTGGGGTAGTCAGAGAATTCCTTCTTGTAGTTGCGGTGTTTGCCAAGAGCCCATACTGACATCTGGTATAAACCAACCACTGCAAATATACCAGCTGCAAAGAAAGCATATGTACATATTAGCATATTAAGACCAGCATTAGCTTATTGGTTAAGATTTTCACTCTAACGATGTGCTCTAAAGGATTTATTATATGGGCTTAAGGCGAATGAAAGCATCATGTCCTAGAACAAGAAATCGAAGATGTGTTGTCAACCACATAAGTCACATAATACATGCAACTAAATTTCCTCCCCATTGTGCGGTTACCGATGTCAACATAACACAAATAAATGGTTTCTTTAAAAAAAATTTTCTTCTATATTAGGAGAAGAAAAAATTGTGTCTGGTTTATTAGTTACCAGTACGAAAATTCAATAATAATTGCAATATTTGCTGGAATGGTACTTCAGCTACTTGTCTGTGCAGATGACCTTAGTATATATTTTACCTTCGAGTATGGTGTAGTAAAAAGTGTTTAATAAAAAAAAGGAAAGTAGAACATACCTGGAGCACATTTGGTCAGGATTGTAAAGAAGAGCCATGATCCAAACTCATAAGTGTAATTAGGGCATGACACAAAGTTGAAGAGTTGAGAGAAAGGGTTGCTATCTGGGACAGGAATGCGCCTGACCTTGGTGCCAGGTGGTCGGAGGTTCTTGAGCAAAATATGGATGCTCAAATTACCCAATTCACAAATCTAAAATGATGTTGTACAAAATTTTATTTTGAAAATCTCAAATAATATAGAATTGAAAGACTAAAATCAAATATACACATTATTATTGTTAACATTCAGATCCTCTAGAGACAAAATACAAAAATTATTTATTTGCAATTTACATACATTAAAAAAACATGTGTCATATTGTTAAACTTAGACATTAATGTTCCAAATTGATTAATTTTATTAATTAATTTAATATAAATTTATGAATAATATTGATTAAAATGTAAATATAACATTTAAAAAAAGGAAAGTATTGAGTAATATACTTACAGTGAATCCAACTAATCCAACATAAACACAAATGTTACTCGGTGCTGTGTATAGGGGATGGTTAATGTGATATGCAATGTATAATGCAAACAGCCAATAATATGAACAATTTTTAAACAAATTTCTTAAGGGCATAGTACCATGTGAGAAACGGTGAACAAACAAAGTTTCTAGAACTCTCTTAGCATAGTGCACTGACCAGCAAATAGCTGCAATACTGTAAACAATATGTAAAAATGTAAAATAAATTGAGAAAGTCTATCATATTTTTATCTTAAGTCTTAACTCTGAATATGAACCCCAAAACTATGCAATATTTTGACAGTAAAAAAACTATTTCGATTAACTCAGATTGCTATAGCTATAGCTCTTGCTATAATATAAATAAATATCAAAAAGCTATGCTAAATTTACCTTGCTACAGTTCCAGGTGTCGAAGTTTGCTCTCCATACAGAAGCCATGGTCTTTGATACGCCCAAAGGTACACAAATAATGGGCCTGCATACTCAGCTAAAAATACATTCTTCCAAGACACTTGAGGTCCAAGATCTTGAAGATAGAGCTTGGCACCATTTACTATGTTTAAAGACTGTAATGTAGCCTCATCTTTTAATGATTTACCTTTTAACTCAGTTTTTATTGATTGTCTGTCCGGATAAAGGTTTTTCTTTAAATTTTTATAAATCTTCAGTTTAACGTCTTTTACAGTGGCAGAATCGTTTACATTTATCTTTCCAATAGGTTTTGATCCAGACACACTCAGGATTTCAAGCTTAAAACAAAATAATTTTGATGGTTTATGATTTAAATCAATACAAATATTGAGGAGTAAATATAGAATTGTACATACCTCCATCTTAAAAAAAATACCGAATCACTTTATTATTGCGGTAGCATGAACTGCTGGACACTGGCTTTATTGAATATGAACAAATAAAGGCAAAGGTCACAGAGGAAACTGTAAAAGGAATTTTAATTGACTCGTGCAAGCAAATTTAAAATTGGAATTACTAACGCACCTATTGGGAAGAATATACAGTTATATATTTTTATACCTCCTTAAAAACAATTAAGTAGTTTTTTTAGCAACTTTCTATTAGAAAGAATTAAAAACACCAAATCATCGGACAAGACCGGGTAGCATAGACAATAAGCTATTGCTATACGTAAATCGTAATACGTATTATTCTACGTAGATATTCCACCTATCACAGATACATTACTGACGCGGATAGAGCAGGGGTTTTTTTTTTTTTTTTTGAAAGGAATCTCGCTGTTGGCCTTTACGGCCTTTACAGCTCAGCTCGGGCTGGTTGGCGAGCGTAGCTCGGCCAGAATGGCGTTTTTCCCGCGACTAGCGCAAGGGCGTCTCCTGTGAGACTCAAACCTCGGCTTGGGCCGTCGCGGGGTGGTCAATCGCCTGAAGGGCAGGACGGAAACTCACTGGAGTGAGCGAAGTGCGAAGTAGAGGTCCTCGCCTTCCCCGGTGAAGGCGGTTTTTGACCCTAATCTGTGTCTGAATACTTGATTGTTATTTTTGGCCGCGCGGGCGGCTTTTAATTTAATGTGTTAGCTGCGATAATTGGATCATCCGAATCCTTTAGTGTGTAAGTGTACCTGGGCCTCCTAAGAGCCTTTTGTGTCGGGAAGGGGTAATATGGTCGTAACTATTGCGGTGTGCCGGATTCCACAAATTGCCGCACGGACTTAAGGAGCAGGGCGTGCTCGGTTATTACCTCCACCTTGGTGGACGCAGTTTTGGCGGACTTAAAGGCCTCCGCGAATGCGACGAGTGCGTCTAAGTCTATAGCGTCTATTACGCTGAACGCAAGATTAAAAGCGTCGCGGACGCTGCCTGACTCCTCAGTTGCCTTCATGGGAGGGCTGAGGGCTTTAGTGGGAGGGCTCGCATTTAATGTGGGCCTCTCTTTTAAGATAGGGATTGGCGCAGGGACCTGGGAAGGCGCTGCGGCTGCCGATTTTGATGGCAGAGGCGGGAAGGCTTCTGCCGTGAGTTGGGGAGGGCCCTCCGTAACGGAGGGCTTGGCCCATGGACTAATACCGGGAGGCGGGGCCGGCACGTATGAGGGCTTTGCTCCCGTGCCACGACGGGCCGCGTCGCGGCCCACCATGCGCCAAGACGGCGGCTTATGCGCCTTGGGGGCTCTAGGACAACCGCGATAATTCGCAGGGTGCCCATGTTGCCCGCAAAGCACACACGCCGGCGGCTCAGCGCACGGGAGTGTCCGCTTACAGTCCGAGGTGCCATGGTCGCCTAAACACTTGACGCACCGCGCCCTCGCAAAACAGTTTCGGGCTGCGTGCCCGTAGAGTTGGCAGCGATGACACTGCCGTGTAAAAGAGTGTTTGAGGGGAGTTTCAACCCTCAACCCCGAGAGCTTACAGCACTCCCGAAGGTTAAAAATCTTTTTCCCACTCGGAGTAGGGTCTAAGACTGCAAGTACCATATCGTACTCTTCTTTGGTGGAGCGGTTTAGCATACGGAATACATCCCTTACGGGGTATCCCTGCTCGGTCAGATCTATTTGGACGACCCCGGAGTCTATTTCCTTCGGGATGCCCTTGATGACTACCCTAAGGACGCGCTCCTCGGGCAAGGGGAAAGTGTGACCTCCGATACCTTCGGAACGAAGGTAAGAGGTAAGGAACCGGTGGTGCTCAGGTGTGGACACCTGTATGCAAATGTTATCCCTCAAAGTTCGGGCTTTATAACTGATCGACTTTGAGTCGAGAAGCTTGGAAAGGGTGGGCCATACGCCCTTGTCCCTAACATAAACGGGCGGGGGGGTTTTGATGCGGTCCGCGGGGGCGGAGGGCGCAGGTTTGTCCGACTTGTCCGATAACAACGAACTTAAATCCCTCTTCGGAGGGTTTGTCGGCTGAGTGGGCCTTTTCGCGGGTGGGCCGCCGTTAGCCGAACGCTTTTTCTTACGTCCGACGGTTTGGAATCCGTCGGATTCCGAGGATGAAGATAAAACGGCTTCGTCAACCGTTTCCTCCGGAGCGGATTGGGCCGACATTGCCGACAAAGGACGCGCTAGATTTTCCGCCTCCTCATCGCTTACGCTTTCCACTTCGGAGAGTGGTGAGCGCGAGCGCGAGCGAGGGCGGGTTTGGTCGGGTGAGGTTTTATTATTATTTTTCCGCGGTGCCTTCGCGGAGGCATTTTCCGTCCTAAACGGCGACGGGGACGGCGAGCGTGGTGAGTCCGCACATTGCGACTCGTAAAATTCCGTAATGATATCCGGATATCTATCTCTTAAAAAGTTTAAGAATGTTCTTACATCGTCGGGGGGTTGAGCCTCGGACGCCATCCTGTATGCGGGAAGCAAGACAGTTTGGCGGCGAGTGTGTACCTGTAAGCCTACGTGTGTGAGTACCTAAGCTGTGGTTTGCCCTAAGGTGTATGTGTCTCCGCTGGTGATAGCGGAGGTGAGGTTTGTCACAGACCTAACCAGCCCGCAGGAGTTTGGGTAAATAGAGCCCCTGCGGATGTGACAGGACCCGTCCAACAGTGGACCTGATTGAAGCCGGTTTCAAGAGAGTAGTTGGCGTGCCTACTCCCTAATAAGTGCCTACTAAGAGGCCCGGCTGCGCACAGGACTTGGAGGAAGCGGAGGGGCTGATTCGCGCCTTGAAAAAGGCACGGTGTATGCACCCCGGACAAAACACCCGCACAAGGCGTTAACCGTTCGATAACCGTTTGGCACCGTTAGGTGGCTATCGGACGGCCGCAGGTAAACCCGCGCTCATAAATTGCAGCCTTCAAACGCGATGTCCAATCACCGAGACGCGAAGCGACCAATGAGAGGGCAGCGGGCAGCAAGGCAGCAGTCGGACAGCGCGTGCGCACTGTACAGCGGCAAGCGGCGATGACTCACAGCGAGTGAGCGAGATGGCAGCAGGATGGCGCGATGGCAGGAGCAGACGTCCGCACAGGTCGGCACTCGGCAGTCGGGCGCAGAGTGTCAGAGCAGGGGGGTTAGTCAAGATGACTTAACAGTAGTGTATGTAGAAAGTCGAAAACTAAATTTGTATGGAAATGACAGTTCGTGTCGAAAAGTTTCATACAAATTTCGTTTCTGACTTTCAACATACACTACTGTTAAGGCATCTTGACTAAGGCCCCAGGATAGAGTTGTCATTTATCAATATGAATACATACATTTACTCTAATGTCAGAATTAGATATGACAGTAACAGATAATAAAGCTTGGACTTGAATTAATTTTGTAATACGGGATCACCCGTAAATTATTTTTCCTTTCATTTTTATAATATTCTCCTCCTTTTCCAATGGTGTTCATCCTACTATTATTTTTGTTGTTCCAAAAATTATCGACCCTGATCTAAGGGGGCTGCTATGTTTTTGATGAAACAAATTGATCGAGCAGAAGCGGACGTAGAGTCGTTATAGGTGTCTAGGAGCAGATAAGGCTCTGCTGTTACCGCATATCGCCTATGGTCGTAGTACCTTGCGGTTATGTGGGTATACACGGTATTCCCAGTAGCGAATCTTACATTATACATAACCCTTTTCCACTACGCTGTCGCGCCACGGGATTTCACTGTAACTAATGAGTATAGAAACATGGATAAATACCTAAACATCCCATGTTGCCGCGCTGCTAATTTATTTCAACCTGTTGCATATGATTGTAACTTTTTAAAATTAAATTGTATGTTATGTTACCCCCTTAAAGTGACAACCGACAACTTTTGTATTTCTTATTGCTATCAACTATGTCGCTGTCAAGGTTTCACAAACGTCAGTGAGAATATAGCGTAAAAATTTTAACTCTATTGCTAAATTTAATTTTATTCAATAATAAATTGAATTGTTTTTAAGGACGAAACATTTGTATTTTTCAGGAGCATAGAAAGTTCCAATATAATAATGTAACTTAAAAAAAAAATTGCGTTTTTGTTGGTAGATGAATGGTACAATGTACATTGACAGATAGTTGTGTGTAGACCAGGTATGACTTTTTGTTAATGTGTGAGTGTTAAGTGTATTAAATGGCGAATCGTGCATAGTTATGCGTATTTCATCAAAATAAATAATTTACACTAAAAATACTATTCAAATACTTTGTTATATACAGTTTTAAGTATTCAAAATGCGTTCTGTAGTAGAAATAGGAGCCAGTGTCCCAGCTTTTTTGGGAAAATTGTGGAAACTGGTCAATGATTCAGAGACCAACCATCTGATATCGTGGAGTCCTGTAAGCATATTTCTGTTGTAAATAAACCATAAAACTGTTATATAAAACATTAAGTAGTTACAAAGAAAAATAAACAGTCTATATTTTTTTATAGTAGCTATTGAAAAGTACATCCTTTCTATTTATGACAACCAGGTGACGACAACAACGTCATTGGGAATGAAATAAATAAATAGTTTCGTGTCACGTTTTATACCATGCTTAAGGACTGGAAATGCTAATAAACAAGAATTATCTAAAAGATCACTTTTTCTGACTTCTAAAGCAGCGATACTAGATTATTTCTATACATATTTGATTTTTAGTTAAGTGTTGTTAAAAGACATTTGTTTTCATATATAGCTATTAAAACTAAAGAAATATAAGGCAACAATTAATTTTGTAGAATTTAAATTCTTATTAAATTATGCGTTTTATTAGTTTATATAATTTTATGAATTTGTACATTTTCTAGGGAGGAAAGACTTTTGTTATAAAAAATCAAGCTGATTTTGCCCGGGAGTTGCTACCTTTATACTATAAGCACAATAATATGGCAAGCTTCATTCGACAGCTAAATATGTATGGTTTTCATAAAATTACATCTGTTGAAAATGGGGGCCTGAGATATGAGAAAGATGAAATTGAGTTTTCACATCCTTGCTTCATGAGAGGTCACGCTTATTTACTTGAACACATCAAAAGAAAGATTGCAAATCCTAAATCAATTGTTGCAAATAGTGAAGGTGGGGAAAAAATTATAATAAAACCAGAGCTTATGAATAAAGTGTTAGCTGATGTTAAACAAATGAAAGGAAAACAGGAAAGTCTAGATGCAAAATTTAGTGCAATGAAACAGGAGAATGAAGCTTTATGGAGGGAAGTAGCCATACTTAGACAGAAACATATAAAACAACAACAAATTGTAAACAATGTCAGTAAAATTGGTAACATACCATAAATTGTAATTTTAATTTACTCAATAATATTGTTCATAATCTTAATTTTATTTGCAGTTGATTCAATTCTTAATGTCACTAGTTCAGCCAGCTAGAGCACCAGCGGCTAGTGGTAACAATGTAGGTGTAAAGAGACCCTATCAATTAATGATAAACAGTGCAGCTCACAATGTCAGTGATGCATACCCAGGGACAATTAAGAATATTAAACTAGATAAAGAAAACTTATTAGAAGAGACAAATGAGGATAATTTGGTTTGTAATATTAATTGTTATACTGTATGTTATAAATACATAAATGTTAAATAAAAAAAACAGATTTTTATAACTGTAAATGTTATTTTATATTTTAGGAGGATGGACCAACAATTCATGAATTAGCACATGACGATATTCTAAATAATGATGCTTCACAAGACTCATTAGATGCAACTGGCTTTGTAACCGTTAATTTATCATCTGTACCTATTATCAATTCTGGCAATACTGATGGTGCAACATTACCCACTCAATACCATGTTACAATGGAGGACGATGAAGATACTGAAACAGGTTATATTTTAATATATGTATATTACAATTTAAATCAAATTTATATGTTAATGTTTTGTTAAAAATACATTCTACCTTTTCTGCGTTTAACATATTTAGATGGAATAAGACTACGGTATCCCAACAATTTTACCAATGGCATGTTAAGAAGTCCCAACGCTCAACCAATTGTAACTTCACCATCACCTACAATTACTTCTGCATCTCCAATAGGTCAATCTGCAATGGAACAAATTTTTGTTACTGTACCAAGCACTTCAAAACCTAAAACAAAAACCGGCAAGAAAAATGTGTCTCACACAAAGAATATCAACAACATAACATTAAACAATTATAATACTATAAATCCATCTGCTGATTTTAAGCTTCCTGCTGAAATATTTGCAAGTGATGATTCTATAAGTGATGCTGGAGCTGGTGGGACTGATGACATAAATAATTTGAATGAACTTAATGGAAACGATTTAGTTATGTCTACATTAAAAGACAAGTTGCTAGGAGGAATTAATATTAAGGTTGAAAGGGCTGAGCCTGTTCCAAGTAGTACAGAGAAAAAAGCTAAGAAATCCAAAGATAATACAAACAATTTTAATTTAGCTGATATAAAGACTGAACTTCAAGATGATTTTGATTGGAATAACATGACCTTGGCTACAGTACACAACAATCCAAACCTCAATAAGTTACAAACAATGTGAGTATTTTTAGTGTTTCTTTTGGTTCATCATCAATTACTATGATGGTCTGAGGGAGACAAATAAAATAAGAGTACACAACTGATTTGTTATCATCCTTCATGCAATATTTATAATAGAAAATTTCAATATTCAGGTATAGGAGGGATAACAACAACCACAATGGAGAGGATTATTCTCTTTTCGCATCAAATTCAAACAAGTATGTAAAAACTAATGCTATTTATTTGAAAATGTGTTGCTGTTAAATATTTATTGACACTAGTACAAAATTCTCAAATTTTGAATCAAATTCAACAAGTATTTACAATACTCTGACCTTTAAAATGTTTGGTAGGTTTTACATATGTTAAAAATGTTGTTGATACTTAATTAAATAATACATACAAATATATAAGTTATTCTTTTTTTTAGGAACGATATTGATGACCATTTAGACACAATGCAAACTGATCTGGAATCTTTGCGGGATCTCTTAAGAAGTGATTCTTATTCATTTGACACCAACACATTGCTAGGGGTAAGTGTTATGTATATTATTTAATTATATATTTTTACATTTTGTATCTTTAACATATATATGTGTACGAAAAATATCTGTATGTATTTGTATTTGAGACAGTACATTAGTTATAATACAAATTGTTATTAAGTAAGAATTCGGTAAGTTTTAGTGATAGTAATTATCCTTGTCTATACTACTTTATAAATTGCACAACAAAAATTTCGATGTGCCGCCTTTATTTCAAGATGAAGTGTGATTGCGAAATGCGAATGCCGAGTACTGACATAACGCACACAAACGTGCACCGGTGTAAACAGTGACGTATTACGCGGTGATGTTGGCGCTCCTGGGGCGAGTCACGTTGCACCTAACGTGTAGGGGCCGCGTGCGAAGCCTTGTGCGACCTACTACCACTCCACTTCCTCACACCGCTCTCTCGCCCATGTTGTTGTCCCGCGATCGGGTTGTACATATAATTATCGTATCGATATAGATAGTATTTATATCATTTTATTTTTGTGTGGATTGATTAGGGTTGCGTCGATATAATCTGTGCAATGCATAATTAGATTTTGCTTTATTTAAATAAAATATAAAACATACTTTATTTTAGAATATTATCTAGGGATTTTGGTATTTAATAATCGATACTACACAAAAATAGACATTCACAAATTAGTGTGTCTGTTTAATATTTCTATACTGCATGTTGTTAATTAATCGTAACATTAAGATACTTTTTTCGTTTATTTAATAATTGTAGTTTATGCAACAGTTACATATTTACGTAAAAAAGTAGTGTGCTTTAATTATACCACAAGAGTGTTTTACTCGAATAGTTCATACACTAATTTTGAATAACAGGTGAATATAAGATGACGAGTAAATTTGCGTGATTGCGCGGCCCGTAACCTAACTGTCAGCGATCCCAATCCCAATAATGAGATTTTGTTTTGCGAGATTCCAAGGTTGCGACATCGGCGATAGGGATATTGAGAGAACTTCATCAAACATTCATACAAAAATGTAGGGTTCGCTACCGCAGAAGGGCGCAAAAGAGATAGAATATAATGGCAATTAACTTAAGCTTCATAGTAAACAGTATATATTAGAATCCACACAAGCTTTGTTCAGTTGACCTGTACAATACAGGTCTTGATTGAACTTTTATCGGAGATTTTGAATCGTTTTGGTATTCCAATTTTATATACGAGATATAATATGAGATTAGGTGTACAGAACATTTTCAAGTTTTGTTTTTAATTATAATATTGAATTGTGAAACTTGCACGTCTCAATAAATATTACAGGAATATGGCACGGCAGTATCTCATGTGTATAACTAAAGGTCTTAGGTGTCTTCTTATATAGGATACTTGAAGGGGGCAGAAGTAGCAGCCATATAACCAACTTCACGACTAATATTAATAGGACCTGTATCGGTCAAGACCTATAAGTGTTATAGAAATAACATATTTTTGTCTAATACAACTAGGATTTCGACGGCTATTTTATTAGAATTTAAGTGACGTATGTACTATTGTCCGTAGACTCCTGAAACAAGCTTGCAGACAACGATGTCTTTCAACCCATCTTTGAATGAGCACATACAAAATGGACATGTAATAACAGATTTTGAACTATATTAATTTATATTTTACGATCTGTAATAAATTTTGTAAAGGTCGTAATGCAAATGGACTGTGAATGATTAAAATGTTTTACTTTAATTTTTCAGTTGTTTGGATCAGATGACCCATTCTACGGGTTGTCTTACAATGCAACCGATGAGCGAGCTAAAGCTACCAATGGTAAGTAAGACGGTATGTGACTTGACTGTGCAATTTATATACGAACATTCATTGTGGTCTTAGTTTTCATATCGTAATACCTAAAATGAATATAGTGTGGATAGCTGGTATTGTAAATTAATTATGAGAAACATGTTGGAAGTCAAGATCTCTAAATTTGTATAAAACTATTATTGATGTCATACGTGTGGCCTACTTTTTGCAATAACAGGTTCAGAACTTTCCAGATCAACGATCTTATCCTCGAAGGAAAAAGTATTGTTTAGTTTATTTCAGCTGTTTTTATGTTAAATTGTAGATACATCCAAACAGTTTCCGATGATTGATTTTGATTGGCTGATTGGTAACAGCGAAACATCACAACCGGCAAAGTAACTTCTTCATCTCACAAGATTATCACACCTGACGCCGCACGGTCCTATATCGGATGTTAATTCTTGGTGAACTTTGTAGACATAAGTTAGGTTTCATAAACATGTGCGATTATTATCTGTACACATCCTTTTGTCACATAGGCTAGAGTTCTAAGAGTTATAAGTTCAAAGGTTAATTTAGTGGGGTTATGTTAATTGTTTTTATTGTTAATTAAAGCGAAGAAGATGAAAGGTGAGATTTCAAATGTAACCTGTGACGAGACTCGCGTCCAGAGCCCTTTCAATGAGGATGATGGTAGTAATTATTATTATATAATTTTATTTGATCGCGTAGGTATGTGGTTTATTTGCACGTAATTAGAGTATTAAGCTTAAGAAGCCCAAGCGCATGTCATTTCAGCTGCTGAAGCATCTCTTCAGTTAGCTTTTACGCATGTGCGCCCAAGGTATGTTAGGGGAAGGTTTTATATGTGTAGTGAAATCGATATCACTTACTAAATAGCTACAGCGTTTTACATTTTTTAACAGACATATGTATTTATCTATGTTTATAAATACAGCGGTTATAATAAATATAATTTTTAATATAATTAAAGCGTAAATTTTTGACTTTTTATATAATAGTATTACAAATTTGCCCTTATTCATAGAAACTCAGTGTTATTGCACTGTGTTAACAAAGGTATTTTTATATTTATTTCAATCAAAGCCGGAGATTTCGTTTGTATGAATAAGGGAGTTATTCTTTAAGACATTTATATTTTATAAATAATGCTTAAGCCTGCTTTTCAGTATATTTGAAAGCTTTTATTTATATACCCTATTGTTTATTTTGAAATATTTATAGTCTAGTGTCGATAATCTTGTTTGAGTCTACCCAATCAATGCAATATTTGCATGCTTTAGTCAGAGTGAACCAAAATAATGATACATTTTTAACTTATTGAGAAAATTTCTAGTGTACTTTTTTATGGCATTAGAGCTCTATTTATGCTTGGATATTTATTTTATGGTTTTGTATCAACGTATTAGACACGATATCGATGAGTATTGTCTTTGCACTCTCAATAATAGGTTAATTGTAGACTGTTGAATAGCGTAGTCAAACTAATAACATACTAATCTTTTTCTTGGGCAACTTTCAGCTGAAGGGAATCAGTTAATCTCGTATACAGGGAATATTCCAGACTTTGAAGACATTTCAATACCAGATTTGGATGCAGATAATTCCATGTCACCGAGCCCGAGTAGATCCACCCTTAATACACCGCAAATCGAACTTCGGTCGCCATCCTTTGTTCTAAAACACTGAAAACATAATGCACGAGTTGTTCTTAGTATAGTACCTAAAAGTTATCTGACCCAGTGCCAGTGGCGTGCTTACGAACGCCATCTGTTTTTTTAATGTGAAAGTTTTGACTATTGGGTCAGATAATTTGAAGGCACTAAAGAGAAAGAACATCTCGTACTCAAATTAGTATACACAAATACTGTCCTGAAATACTGTGCTATAATTTTACACCTCCTTTATATAGACTTATGTATATACAGTGTAAGAAAGTCTTATCATATTTCATTTAGCATTACCTTCTATAGAAATGCTTTGAAAAATATCCAATGTAAACAGATAGGCTAGTTTCAGTTTTGAAACATTAGCCTAAATTAATTTTAAAAATTCAATGTGATCGCGAAGTACTGAAGAAAACCGCACACAATACCTACTTAAATTTTTTAAACATAGAAACTGTATTGCCTTTATTATCTTTCAAAAATATCATAAGCATAACATACGTACCGTCAGCATTGAGAGTTTATAGACTGGGCACGTCATGTACATTTACAAAATAAGAATATTCATAGGTTATCGATGCGAAATATTCTCAGCTAAGTTATTTTTTTGAGTGAATTTATTATTCAGATTCGTGTGCCGATTATTAGATGTAAATACCATACTGTTAATTTAGCATAGATTTTTGTAGATATAGTACTAGGCATTACAGTACAATTTTTTAAAATTTCTGCTGGGGCCTTAAGAAAACAATTATTTTTATACATCCAATATGAAATGTGGACTTTATCTAAAGTTTGTATCTATGTTGTAATTTTTTAGTGGCTATTTAGAATAGTCCATTATAAGCCACATTTAAAATAATCGAAATGAGACACGTTTGAACGCACGAAATTTAAATCTTATTTGTGAAAGGAGTTATAAGCAACGTCTTCTTGAAGTTGTCTATTGAAAAGTTTGTGGCGCTATCTGTTATTGCAACAGTTATTGTTTCCTACATATATATGAAAAATACTTGCCATGAGTAAGTTATGCCTACATGTGTATTTAACAAGACATTATTGCATTATTGAGCATTTCGTGCCATTTACATAAAACAACAAATACAGGACTAAAGTATTTCATGTTTCTAATATTACTTGTAAGGGATTTGTACATTTTCCGTTTAATTACATTATTTGCATTTATGTACTATTATAGATTTGTAACGGCAGTTGTTTTATACATTTATATCTGAAATGTCTGGCAGTGAAACTGCTCGTTTGTGCTGTATTCCCTAAGATTTTACTTATAAGTTCTATAGTAAGAAGAATGTTTCATTCTGATTTGCAACCATTGTTAAAATTTCAAGAGTTTATTGGGTGTTTATATCTGAATTAATTTGGTTATGTTATCTGTAATTTTCGTGTATATAATGGTGTATAAAATTATATTTATGAGTATTATGTAAAAAAAAATTCTAATACATTTTATCTTAAGATGCCTTAAACTCAAATAAATCAAATTGCTCATAAATCTATTTTAAAAAAATATGTTTAAAACTTGTGTACGAATTACTTTCATAGCGCCATCTCGTTAATTTGATAGACAATCATTTCAGATGACACGAAAACACCTTTTCTTATTTTGTGTTAATTAAAAAAAATTGTTGTATCTCATGATTAGCTTACTAAAGATATGAACAAAATACGCTGTTGGTATAATATACAGATGTATAGGCATAAATTAAGTTAGTTATTTTTAAATATAATGTAATGAAACAAGTATTGAGTTTTATTAGTCCTTCCATTATTTATTTAAAATTTTAACACTGTTAATTAATTAAAAGTTAATCTTAAATAAGCGTTTCCAGTTAAGGAATTTCGCCTTCGGTTTCCCTGTAAAATACGAAAGTGACCTCTCAAATGGAAGTACCGGAGGTAATTTTAGTGTGTACTGCGTACTCTGTTCCTGAAATGGAGCCCACATACCTCAGATACATTTAACAGGGGATGATTCCAAATTGACATACAAAATATTGACTACTGGCAATAAAGTTGTACTTGTATTGGGTTATAATGGGAACTCATGCTGTTTCCTAATATTTTGAACAGTGATTATATTTCGTTTGATGTGGGAGAATTTTATTAGACCTTAGAATCATTATTTTAATACTTTAAATTTATTATATTTATGTTCTGAAATACAGTTAAGAATATCTTATAATCTTTATTTCTCATCATATGAGTATAAGTTTTCATGGAGCTTGCCACAAAAATACAACTATCTTTTATTAATATTTTAACACAAAATTTTTACATTCACACAAAAGTTTGTTTAATTTGTATTGCACAAAACTTTTCTAGAGTGGTTAATTTTTCTAGATTACTTGTCTATTTAGACATTTTCTAAAAAAATAAAATCCGTTAGCTACATTTTATGACAAAAATTTCCAGAAATTTTTATTAGTCCACTATCACGACTACGTACAATTTTTTAATTGAGACATGAAAGTCACATGCATGTCATTATAATTCAATGAATTTTTGAACTAATGAATACGTAATTTACGCATTAGAGTAGGTAAAAAAGTTGGTGCTGGTGATCTATTTTTAACGCCATCATCAATGTAGGGACCTGGTTTTGAGAAAAGTACAGTGTGGAGGGTTGGCAATTGCATTCCTAATGTACAAACTAGTTCTGCCGACATATTACGACAACCCTGAACATCAAGAAATGTTAACTTCTTGCAATTACTGATAATCCCTTGAATTGTTGTGTCTGTTAATTGATTGCAACCCTGTAATTTAAAAAAAATATTTAAGGTAAAATTGAGTTGACAAATAAAACATTATTTAATTACCAAAATTCCAACTAATAGTGTTTTTTTAGTCAATTTTTAACAATACATACCCTTAATTCCAAGTGCCTCAATCTCTTGAGCCCTCTGACAATTTCAATTACAGCATCATCTTTTAAGTTGTAACAGTCTGTCAGATTAAAATATTCAATACTAGGGCAGTTTTTGACTAGATGCATTATCCCTTCATGAGTTATTTGTTGACATCGGCTAAGGTTAAGACATACAAGTTCTTTAAATGAAAAGGCATATGTTAGACTTACATCTGTTATTCTATTACAGCCACTTATATTTAACTCTCTGAGGCTCCTAAAGCGTGCCAAAGAATATCCACTATATGATTCCATGGATAATTTTTCACACAAAAGCATGACTTCATATTTCCGTCTGGCATCTCGCACAATTTCTTCTTCAGCCCTCGAGCCAAGATAGATCTTGTTGTTTGTTATGGAGCTATCATAACTTGATGTTATATTACCATCTTCTTGCCCTTCTGTTTCCACTTTACCCATACCCGTAAGGCCAGCATCAGATACTTTATCACAATGGCTTAACTTTAAAGTGTGCAAATATATTTGATTCTTGAAAATAAGTTGGATTGAAGTGTCTGTCACTGCATTGAAACAATAGCTGATATCTAGCATACGGAGATTAGGTAACTTTTCAGAAATCATAATCAAACCACTCTGTTCCAAGTTAAGAGAATTTATATCTAACTCTTCCAAAATAGTATTTTCATAAGAACAGATACCTTTCTCAATACCTTCTTTGCTGATGAGATCACATTGGGATATATTCAGTTGCTTAAGCTTCTTTAGTTTCTGTAATTCAACTACTCCTAAATCTGTAACAGCTCTACATCTTTGAATGTTTAAGCATTCTAGATTTACTAAATTATTACAAATATACACTAAAGACTGATCAGTTACTCTTGTGCAAAGTCCAATATCAAGCTCTCTTAAGCAAAACTGATAGTTTGATAGCGAAGATATGCCAACATTAGTAAGTTGATCGCAAGAGTGTACTTGAAGATATTGCAGTTTTAGGTGTTCTGTTTCTGCTAGTGATTTAAGAGCTACACCATCAATTAATGTCTTAGAAAACAATAGTCTTTTCATATTCTTAGCTCTTGCTGTTAGAAACTGATGTACAAAGTAAAATGTTAAGACACTCTCGGATGGATTATCATATATATTAGATCCCGGAGGATAGAATCTTTTAACAAGACCCAAATGAAACTGCAGTGAGCATCCTGATAAATTTAGTTCTTCTAATTCAGGAGCTGTCTCAACAAACCGGCTGAATAATGCATCTGTAAGGTATTGGTTTCCTGACAAACTCAAACATTTCAATTTCTTTAAACTAGTTGCGAGTAGCCCTTCAGTTTTTCCTTCTAAAAGGCATCCTGACATAAACAAGTCTTTACAGTTTTCAATATTTAGAATCTCTAAGTTTGAACATTTCTGTAAAATATTAACAAAAACTTTTTCTCTTATATCACAGTTTTGTAGAGTTAGGCATCTTATGTTCACACCATTTCTATCCCAAAAGTTTTTTAATTTATTGGACAATTCAACCTCACAAAATAAAAAGTTGTCATAAAGAATATCAGAGTCTTCAAAGATTTGTAGTGGAGAAATTTCATCATTTAAATCTGCTTTGTATAGTATAACAGTTTTATTTTTTAGGAAACTATAATCGTTAGCCGCTAAGTACCAAGAGCGACATGTTTCACTTGCAGATTTTCGGTCCGATTTGGGTAAATACTTAAATATGTACACCAGTACCTGTTGAAAAAACAATAATTATGATTATTAAGATATAATTAATATAGATTACAAAACATTAAAATTGTCCATTGCGTTTTAGACGTTGAGTTCTAATTGCAATGTAATTTTAGAACAACAAATGGAAAGTCTTTTGTTTTTTTTTTATCTCAAACCGGAAGATCTCGATTATGATACGTCAATCGATAGCAGGTATCAAGGTGGTAAAAAATCACGTGAAAATAGTATAGGCAAACAAAGAAAAACCACTTTGCAATACGGAAGGAAACACAAGTAGGTACTCACTTCGTATGGTAATTCCATTTTAAACTTTTTACGGAAAACTTAAACTTGCCTTAAACATCTTATTATACAACCTTATGATGCTTGTTTTGTTGTCAAATCCCACAACATTTATATTTACATCTAAACTGCATGACACTATATAAAAATTTAAAACCGAAACGATGATGATTGTAAAGTCATAGGACTGATTACTGAACAATCAACAAAAACTCCGAACTCCGAACGTCAATTAAATTTTTAATGTTGTGACAGCCGGACAGCGTTCTATTATGACAATAATCAGCTGGTATTCATCGCACAGACTATAATATATATTCAACTATAATGATAATCGCCTTAAAATGTCGGATATAAAAAACTTTATAAGCCAATAAATATATAATTTTGTTCGCGTCGAGCTGACGAGACTGAGACAGAACAGAATTTCGTGATCCTCTTCAATCTTGGAAAGCTACTACATATTTTCAAAATTAAAGCCATAAAAGTTATTTTATAATTATTGCTTGTTTATTATAGAGGGGTTTCGGAATAGTTATGTTTTTGTAAAATTGGTTATTAATTATGTGTGTCTTTAGGATCGAAAGTTATGTTTCTTCTCGAATCAAAACCCTTTATTTCACTAAAATTAAATCGCTTGCAATTAGTCATATTATTATTTCTAAGCTATTTATTATGGTACAATATAATTCTATACCTAAACTATATTTTTCAATGAGCACATGCATTTGATTCAAGGCATTTTTTTTGTACCTAATAATAACCACCATAGAAATAATAAGATGACTAGTAAGTAGCAACCTTATACAGTTCTTAATGAAAAGCGATTAAGTAAAATAATAAAATAAGGATTAATTAATAAAGGTTTTATTATGAGTATTATGATAAATAATAAAATTATTTACACTACGTATCTTGAATACCTAATACACTCGCTTCTGCATGTAAATCATTATTAATTGAAAAATAAATTGGAGCCTGGTACATAGTTCTAGTAACCTTTTTTTCTACTAATATATATTTTATATTGAATAAAGAAACTTTTAATTTATTTTTTAATTTTATTATTATTATATATTAAATTCAACTTAAATTATTAATATTACCTATATTAAAACACTCGTTTAATTTAGCTAATTAATGAATTTTGGGGAAATTTTTTCCCTATTCTTTAAGTACGTACATAATATAATCTAAAATTTCTATTCTCAACTCTTTGAAAAGGTTATATTTTCAAAATAAAAATATTATGGTTTTTGTATGTTTGTAGTAGTATAAAGTTTAATTACACTAACTACATTTCGAATGTTTATTACAACAATGCCCCTAAATACACCCTTACTCACGCAATGGGTGCAAGAAACATACGGATATCTCCGACTTATGTGAGTTTGCGCGGCAGGAAATAATATTGTTATTGCCACTTGTTGGGCGCCAGTAAGCTCAGAGTTGGCGGGGTGAAAGCTGTGTTTTCTAGTGAAATTTTCACGAGAAAAGCATGCGTACTTATTCCGAAAAACTTTCATATGTTTCTAAAGTTGTGTAACGGTTTTTAAATGATTGTAAATGCACTAAAGTGAGGTTTAGATGTGGGAACATTGCAGAGAATCAACTATAGTGATTTAAAAGGAAATAAACATAATATTGAGATGTCCAGGCGAAAGCAGGCAAAACCGAGGTCTCTTAAACGTAAGTATCAAATTACTGCCACCAATTAAATCCTCGGCCCTTTTTTATTATAATTTTACGTCGTGCGCCCGTTAGTTCTACGCTATAAAACAATAATATTAGAAAATTAAAATAAGCTCGTGCATAAATACAGTTTTTAAACGAAATCAAATGTATAATTAAGTACTGCCGTACTTGCTTTTTATAATTTCATAGTAATACCTATTCCTTAGTTCTAACTCATGTAACGTGCGTTATACTGCAAAGGTAATTAAACGGCGCAGTGCAAAGAAGTGTTGAAATATGTCATTGTCATTTAGGCTGCAGCGTTTACCAACGGCAACTGGCTAAAAATTAACGAGCATGTCACCGGAAGGTCTAAAGTGGCGGGTGATGGACAGGCTGTGCTGCGGCTGTAGCGCCCTAATATCAACGTTTTATCAGCGACGAGACTGGCGTGCGTCGCGGTTTGGCACACACACATCGGAAGTTCGTTTAATTTTGTCCAAGCGTGCACTTACTACAACATTCATGACGTTGATAATTAACTAAAAATGTATATAAATTGTTGATAATTTTTTTAGCCCATAAACATTTTCGTGCTCTCTCGTTTTTTACACCAGGTATGCAATGTAGATGTATGTATATTAACAATTGATCTGTTTGATGCGAGCTATCCAAAATATGTATAAGCAATTCAAGCACTGTATATCCTTTTTAATTGAAATTTTAAATTTGAATGCACAAAAAATCACCAATTGACAATCGTATTTATTATAATAATGAATTTATGTCCTTTATCTACCATGTCACTATGGTTACAATAAACTATAATTTATAAAAGAAACAACAATGTACGTGTTTGAACGATATAATGTTGTTAACTTAAGGTATTGATCTAGTAGAGTCTAGTACTTTCGTAATGTGTCCCGCGGGTGGCGCGGGATGCTGCGACTACTGTTGGCTCTAGGGATACCTAATGCAATACCTCTCGGTCACTCGTCTATACTTGACTAAAACATATTAAGATTATATATTATTTTATACCGATAACAGTATAAAATAATATAGAATCTTAATATCTTAATTGTACGCTGACGGTCTTATTTATTAACGTACTTTTTAGCCTCAATTATAATCTGTAGATATATATTATACTACAGATTATAATTGAGTAGTCTTCTTCAGCGCGATTATTTCATTTAACATTACCTAATTTCCTAGTTAGTTAGACTACTTCCGCGACTGCGTCTCCGCAGAAAGCATTAGGTGTATCAATCAGTATAGAAGAAATTCGGTAAAATTTACCTCCCTTGGATTTTATTGTATTGAATCTAGGTAAGTCACATGGGTATAATAACATGTCAATTTCAGTGAGGATCCCTCATGTAATCGAATTAAAATTTTACATTCACTGAAAACGTTAATCCTTCGCTGTCCCCGTCTGGCTGTAAAAACAAATTGGCCCGTCTTGAATTGTTAATAACGAGAACAATGGCAAAGTGTATTCCTAAATCTACTAATACTTTGTACACGAGGCTCACAAATCTTCCTAAAAATAGTAGAATTTTGTTTTTGGAAAACAAAGATAAAAATACTAGTAAATAGTTTTAATTGCCTAAGTCCTCGTTGTTTATAGTCATCAACAGTAAATTTCAGATGTGTTATAGGCACTGGCAATAATTTATTTTTCCCGATATACATATTTGAAATTGTTAAAAAAGTCGCGAAATACGATGCCAATGTGCTTTGGGAAAGATGGGAATTTTCATTAATAATTAAACTAGATTTTTGCAAGACTTGAACGATAAGGTTGTGGGGTGGGTTGCGCGTCCATAAAACTTGTTCAGGCTCCGCTGAGGACTCCCGCGAAATTTCCCTTGGGTGGCGCGCACCTCCCGCCTTTGGGAAATACTGTGAGGCCATATCATAACAGTTTTATGTAGATTACGACCTAGCCTATTACTATGCACTAATCATTTAATTTTCAATTATGAATAAAAATATTACTAAATACCTTGATAGATATAATTTTGATGTTTTTCAAGTTGCATTTATTTTTCTACTAAACTGTTTAAATCAGCCATGTAAACGTTACAAAGAGATGTACCAACCCACATAAAAGAAAATGAAATTTGAAATCTCACACACTGTCATCGTGACTTGGTGATTTCATGTGGTAATTTGTTTTATTTAAAAAATGGGGGGAAGGAAAAAAATTTTATATTTTATTTTAAAAAAAAAAAAAAAAAAAAAAAAAAATAAAAGGAAAAGGGGGAAAAAAAGAAAAGAAAAAAAAAAAAATGTTTTTAAAAAGAAAGAAAAAAAAAAAAAAATTTTATTTAAAAAAAAAAAAAAAAAAAAAAAAAAAAAAAAAAAAAAAAAAAAAAAAAAAAAAAAAAAAAAAAAAAAGGGGGGGGGAAAAAAAAAAAAAGAAGGAAAAAAAAAAGGGGGGAAAAAAAAATGAAAAAAAAAAAAGGGGGGGGGGGGGAAAAGAGGGGGGGGGGGGAAAAAAAAATTTTTAAAATTTTTTTTTTCCCCCCGGAGAAAAGGTTTCCCTTCAAAAATAACGATCTATACTCTTTACTTGCCTCGTTCTCTATTTTAAATTAATGGGGGATTTTGATGTCTGTGGACTAATATTCAAATTAAATATCAAAGAAAAAATGAAATAAAATATATTAATGCAATCTGTAAAACCAGTCAAGTATTCTTTTTGCATTCCCAAGCGAGCACAATAAATCACTCACGTGTTTTCACGCAAAAAATCCATAAAGGTACCGCTACCGTGAGGTCTGACATATTTACAAATACGTATAAAACCTCATTGTGTATTCGCTTTTAAATTAATTAAAATCTAATAAGTAATTACATAATTAATTTGTATTAAATCGCGGTAACATTTCGTGGCCTATTTTTTACACCTTTCTTACGATTTATTATTTACCTGGTTTCTGACCTGGTTTCGATCGCAATAATAAAGCTGAAAAGTAACCGAAATAGGTATTAAAACATGGTAATAGCTGGATTTAATACCAAGATCGTAAGTGCTACGTCGTAGGTTTGAGTTTAGATAATAATATATTAACTATCATGACGCATTGAATGACCGGATCGTAGGATTATATTAAAGATTTTATAAATTTAAAAAGTTTGTATCATATTGTGACTTTTAGGTACATTAAACTACACTTACTTACCTTAGATAGGAAGATGCCTTCATCTATTGTTACACCATTTTTTGTACATAAATTACGATGTAGTTAATACTGGTCATAGATCAGACAATGATATACACTTATTACGTACATTCATTCGTATATCGAGTGTTTCATATTTAAATAGTGCCTTCAAGATTTTCTTAATAATTTAACTGCTTGTCCTGTAAAATAATGAAATTGCATTTATCATATAATGACCTATGGCCAAGATTTAGATATATTATATATGTATAATTAAGTGTTCTAAGCATAGTTACGCTTGGTAACTAATTTTCTTCTTTTTTATGATCTAAATCGAAATCCACTAGTTGTGCAATATGGTAACAAGGTTTACATTAGATATTCGCCATAACGCTAAAACCACTTTAAAGTAAATGGTTGAATCTTGTATAGTAAAGATGGAAATTTAATATACCACGTAATTACACGTACTCCAAGTCGCCGAAAACAGTATTAAAATATATAAAAGCGGGATTAAGGAGTGTAAGAGAGATATTGTTTAAAAATATCACGATCTCCCCCAGCGTGGTGGGGTCCCAGTGGATGCGAAGTTGCCGCCCGCCCGCGCCCCGTCCTTGGGGACATGGCCCGCCGGGTCCCAGGAGACCCCACTCCCTACACCCCATCCCTGAATCCCGGCAAAACAACCTTCATATTCCATTTTTAATTGAGAACTACTCTTTTGAAAGAACCTTTAAGTTCAGGTTAACAAAATTTATCTTTTAATCTTTACGCCAATTTATCTTAATTAGGATTTTCTAAATGACCCGTCATAACGTAGTACCTACAGTTGGTCAGCTGAATGTTTCGGTTGGACGTTACAGAAGGCTCAACATGTAAAAAATATTGTTTGCAGGCGATAAGTCATTAGTCCCAAATGTGAATCTTACCCACATTGTACGAGGCATGCCTTTAAGTTTTGTCTTTGAGAAAAACACAACTAGAACCTTTAGTACTTTTGTTTTTCAAAGTATTCTCACGTAGCTTAATACACTTTCTCCATTCGCTCAAACCAGTTATTATAACATTAATTTAACTGCTGAAGTGGAGTGTCAAAATGCTATTTGAAAGCGTCGACTGCTTCTTCACCGGACTGGAACCTTTGACCACGAAGACTTTTCTTAATTTTTGGAAATGTAAAGAAATGTTAGGGCTTAGGTCAGGACTGTATGGAGGATAGTCAAGAATTTTTACTTTTTCCTGCTTCAAATACCGAATGTTTGACGAGCGCCGTGTGAGGCTTGCGTTGTCGTGGTGCAGGATGATGCGTCGCTTTAGTTAGATTTTCGGAGTTTGGCGATGACTTGTGGTAAAACAAACTGTGGTATACCACTCTGCGTTAACCATTCTACGATCTTCAAGTGCAATAGACGGCACGTTTCCGTTTTTCCAACGAACGTGGCCACCAATTTGAAGTGCTTCGAGAACGAACGAGTTTAGTCGGCTTTGGCTCGTCTTGAAAGACTCAGATTGTAGAGTTTATGGAATCAGGATCGTAGGCTAGACCAAGATTCGTCATCACTCTATAATGTCGTAGACGTGATTTGACTCTCTTCGGTTGAACCTTTGCAGAGTTTTCTTACACCATCTGACGCAGGCCGCCTTGTGTCGTCGGAAAGCAGATGCGGTATCCAACGGCAAACTAGCTTTCTACACCAAGCGTTCATGCAAGATCTTCTGAATTTGTCCCTGAGATGCCTAATAGACCTCTATCTCTCAATACGTCACATGACGATCTTCGAGAATTAATTGTCTCACAGCAATGATGTTTTCTTCAGTGAAGGCGGATTTGCCCTGGGCGTCCTTCGCGAGATTTGTCACTAACACTAGTATGTCCTCGCTGGAATTTTAAATACCAGCGTTCCCGACAGTCCGCAGGCATGGGGCTTATCACTGAACACAGATATTATCTCTTCAAAACACTGAAGCCGTTCAGGCCTCTTCTAAAGTTGTAGAAAATTATTGCACGAACATTTTTTAGAAAGACATCGTACGTAACTTGCAGATTCAAATCGACGCTGTGACTAAAAATTCATTATCCTAATACTTTTAACTGTTTTGAGATTCAAAATGTAAACACATTCGATATAGTACAGGCCAAATTCAAAATTGCCGGAATATGGAAACGACCGAACTTAAGCATGCCTCGTATGTATTCTATTTAATAGGCCTTATCGATACGACCGACCAGAGAATTGCTGCGTGCTGTTACGTTCTAGTCTCTGACAAGGACACTGTTATGTCAAAGACGTAGATATTCTTTGACCCTACAGTGTTTCTACTGCAGTAGATATTTTGTACTTATATAAAAGGCAATTCCGTAGGGCATTGGTTTTGAAATTTTAGCGCAATAATCATGTACGACATAGGTGTTATTTTATTGATTTTGTTGAAAAGCCGATTGCCATGATTTTCCTGAATGACTTGTTTTGTTAGACTGGCTCGTTTATTAACTACGCTTTTTATGGTTCCAAATTTATCGCACCTAGATTTTGTTTTATAAATTAACACACTTTCAACTGTTATTTTGTATGGTGAGTGTTTATGCGTGTTCGAAAAAGTTTTGTGTTTATACTGAACGTTCCAATATAGATAAGTAGTGCATTGGTTCCTGTCGATTAGGTCTTCTTTATTTTCACTATGCGATTCACAATTTTCGCCTTTCTTTTTGTGTGTATATTTAAAAGCGAACCAAAGGGTTTAATAATAATTGTTGTTAAAACAAGGTTTTTATCAAATGCAATTTGACCGCTCTTTGCACACCGTGTGAGAGGATTAACCATTCGGGAAATCGGTCCTCTTCAGAGCAGTGTTAGCCTAGTGGTTTCAGCGCGCGACTCACTGAGGCCGTAGGTTTGATCTCCGGCGGGGCACCAGTGGACTTTCCGTCTATGAGAACATCGATCACCTACTTGGCTATTAAGAAAAATAAATAATCATGAAACTGATACAGCAATCTGAGAAACCCAGACCTTAAAGTTTTTAGCGCCACTGTTTTTATAAATCCGTCGTCACAACCTCATTTAATATCATGCAGTACCTACGTCATCTCATGTACGAAGAATATAGATATCAGGCAGTTGCATTTTCCATATTTTTTTTTCTTAATCTTCAGAACTAGACAAATTACTACTAACCGGAGTGGTCACATAACAGTTTTAAGTGATCCAAGATAATTCAAGGCCCCCCAAGGATGCTTGACAACATTAAAATTACAGTTTCCAAGGTATTAAAGGAAATGAGCTGGGCTGGCGCGTTATTATTCCTTTGTGTTCCTTCACTGTGGATACTTAATCATAGTTATTAGTATTACATACATCTAAACGGGTGCCTGTGGAATAGGTCGTTTCTAAACTGTTTTAGTACTAACTTATGTAGTCTGAGTAGAAGCTAGTAAACGTTAATGTCGTAAATCTAGACGAACAGTTATGATTTGGTTTTTTGTTTTTGTAGCTAACAATTACGAGTATGTTATACCTACATGGAAAAAGAAACTGGGAGAACGTATTGATTTTTGTATATTTTTTGTACGAATTTCCGACAAAGTAGTGAACTTCAGTTCTGGAAATAGTTCATAGTTTAGACAATAAGGCTGAGATTCAGAGACGGTATTGTAAGACGGTCGTAGCCAGGGCTAAACTGAGTTGGTGGCCAGAATGCCATATTGCCATAATCTTATTCAGAAATATTCTTCTTGTCAAACTCCTCGAAGTCTGGCTTCTATTCTTTGTATGATTATAGTACTGCAAGAAACTAAGAGTTTTCCCTTGGAAGACGTATTTAAACATATAGAACTGTAAAGAGAAAATAATTTCAATTTTCAACAATAAAAGATGTAAAAACTATTTTTTTTATAAACCAATAAAATAGACGTGCGAATTTTTAGTTTTATTTATTGGATTTGCGAAGATTTTTTATTAAGATAATTTTTTTATATTTTGTTAAACATTAAATCCTTCATCATTATCTATATTTTTAATTACATGATGATTGTTTTCGTTTGGAGGCGCTAGATTTGTAGCTTAGTTTCGCTAAAGTCGCCGATTACTTTACAGAAACTAAACTTAAATTAAGCCCTTTCTTAATTGACTTTAAGCGTTTCTAAATACAAATACTCGGTATAAACGTAAGTGTATTTAACTATTTAGTATTTAGACATATGGGAGTCACGCGTTAAATTTCGTTCCTGAAAAATAAAACCACATATAACCTATAGCTTAACTTATAATTAATATGTCCCTCAAAATAATTACGTGAATTTGATTGCAATTATAAATTATTTTTACAACAATATTTTATTATAGATTTTACAATACATATTTCCACCAATATGTGGTCAAAATTGAATTGGCAATAGCGTTGCTGATGTTTTGGTGCAATTCATCCCTTGTGGCATATTTCGGTTGGTGCTAGTATGTTTATAACTCGAGGGTCCTATACGCTATATTACACCTATTTGTTTGTATTGGCGGAAGTAGCATGGAGGCTTTATATACGTAGTCATTAATGGTACGTTTTTTCATCACAAATAATCTAAAATTATAAATTTCAGCTGTATTTATTTCGTACGTCTACTTGTATAAAGTTATTTTTTTAGTAAATAAATTATAGAAAGCGGTAAATTTAAAAATTGTTTAAAAGAACATATTCAAATGTAAGCAAGCAGCAAATGAGAGGAGCTAATTAAATATGTATATTAAAAAATTTCATAACTCCGTTGAATATTACACTTATTTAACGAAACGGTTTTGTGGATAATTCTGTCTGTCTGTATGTCTTTAATATTGTAAGTCAAATCAAAGTAGATGTAGAACTATGACCGTTTACGTTTAACAATACGGTTTAAAACTCATACGTTGGCCTCGATTGGTCGATTAAGGCTTGGGGTAAATACATATATAGAAAATTCCGTAGCCATAGCAATCTAAATGTTTTTTTTATATTTGAGAGCAAATGATATCATGCTACATAAGATAATAATATTGCTGTGAATCTTTTTGTAAGAGTAACTTATGAAATCAAATAATTTTTTAAATAAATTCTAAATGTCAAAGAAACGCTCAGTGGTATTTGCAACATCCTTAGCGATATAATCTTCTAAATACCTCAGTTTTAGCATCATAACTGAAATTATTGACGGTTTTCACAATAACTGAAATCGAAAACGTGTAAGTGTAACGATGTTAGAAACATTAAAGGGATTTGCTCCCGCAGTCCCGAGCCATTCCTGTTATTGTTCAATGCAATGCTCAAATTTCTGGAAAACCCTCGCTTAAATAAACCTTATGACTTGAGCAAAAATAAAATTATCTTTCATTTGTTTCGGTTTAAACCAAGGGTTATGGGAGCAATTCAGCGCCGTTAAATTATCATTAATAAGCTGACATGTAATATTTTATTAACTAGTAAAACCTTTTTACTGCTAGTTTGTTTATATGATGGGTTAAACATTAACTACTTACCTTAATTCTCAGCTGATGAAGACGACTGGCCAGGAGGAACATTGGACGGTGTTGATAATGATGTCGAAGAAAGAACAAAAGCAAAAGCCTGTGGTAGCGGCGAGCAAGAAGTATCCAATGACAGTGAGGTGGCAGCCAACTCAGACCACGATGAAGAAATATTTGATGGTGTGTATTTTTTATTTCTGTCTCAGTTTTGTCAAGATTTTATTTCTATAAAAAAAAACCAGAGGCTTTACCTTTTATCTGGGCCTAAGATATCTGTTTCGTGATCATTTGTTTTTTCTAATAGGCAAATTGGTGATCAGTCTTTTGTGCTACACACGCCGTCGCCTTTTTGGGTCTAAGACATACCGGTTTCCTTACGATTTTTTACCTCACCGTACGAGCGAGTGGCACACATAGGCGCACATAGTCAGAAAATCCAAGTGTAGAGCCGGGATTCGAACCTACGACCTCAGGGATTAGTCAGCAGCAGTTCAGTATAGTATAAATAATTGCTTATTTAAATTGTGGGGAAATAGCAGGTTGAGTTGATCAACAAGTTCAAGCAAAAAAGTCATCTACTTAATCGATCTTTTAAAAGATTTATACAATAGAAAATTTAGACTATTTAGAGAATACTAATTTTATTGTGATTATGAAAGATTATTGTTTATGTTGTGATAATATTATGGTAAACACCCCGTCTGTAATGATGCCGCATTAGATGGCAATAGATTGAATATTATTATCGGCCCTTTCAATTATATCTATCAACGCGAGTCACTATATTTTTTTATATTAGAATAGATTAGAAATTTGCATAAATCCATAATTTGAATATAGGCATAAAGGAGTGGTTGACAGTTGGCAGTGACGTACGGCCACGGATAAGGGATGACATACGAGTCTCGCTCAACTGCAATGGGTGCAAACATGGAAAACTAATATGCTAGAAATACTTAGATAATGTTTAAGACTTGTCTAGCTCCAATTTTTAAATTCATGCTGTTAGTGTTTTATCCACTAGTAGCAGATAGATTGTCAATACACACAACAAGGCCGGTTTAACATAATTCGATAAATAACGCTACTAATAAACATAATGTTAAAATTTGGTACTGTTTGATAGGCTATAACAAATCTATAGCAATATTGTAAATAAAAAAAAACAACGAAGACTTATTATTTTATGTAAGGGCAGTTTTCTGTAGTTGAAAACTAAACAAGCTTATTTACAGCTTAACAATATATTGTGTGCAAAGCCGCACATAGAGTTATCTATATACATATACGAGTACGTACATAGTTCTATCAGAAGCACTTCTAGTAGTCTCTGCAGTCTATGATCCATGGCTATAATCTAGTGACAGATTCCCGCTCTATTATTTTGAGAATGTACTGCAGTGGTCAGTTAGTTTAGCGGCTTGCTATTTTCCTAGCTATAATTGATATATCCACCAACAGTATGAACTTATAACTCCTTATATTAGTACAAATCCTACAAAACTATGATATTAAAGATAATACAAAAGTTATTTATTTAAAAAAAAAAATGTACTATAAAATCTCCCAAAAGTCTAAATAAAAAGAACTTATTACTTATAAGCAAAGTAAATAAACATTTATACATTTTTGTGCACTTTTATTGTCAAATTAAACATCAATGATAAGTTATAAAAAATAACTAGTTTATGATCGCACATTAAAAATCCTGCTGATTAAAGGGTATCAGTTTTCCCCAATTGCTTAAATAACTTAAACAACCAGTGTTATAATTCAATGGAGATTGATTTAGTCGCTGTTGCGGCAACGTCTGCACCCAGCACTTAGTCAACTGTCAGTTACAGGCGCACTTCAGTCACGGTCACCAGAGGTCATTTATCGTCAGATTAGAGTATCGACGAGCGAATGTCTATCATGACTTATGTCTATCATACAGGTCTATTTTGTCTCTAGACATTTGTTCCTTTTTTAAATTGAATAGCTCCTAAATAAAATACACAGATTTTTTTATAGTATAAGATCCCGATATACAACGACCTTCACCGAGATGCTTATTTAATGAAACGTATTTTATATTTAATTTAATATGTCAATAAATATACACCATATGGGTTGCCTAGCAAATTTCAGTCCAGAGTATGTTTAATTAATATTTAAAAAAAATATTTTTTTTTATAATTTGCATGTAGTAAATTTTTTTAATTTTTTCAATCAATATTTTTAATCAGGGTAGTATTATATATGTATCACTATAACTTTCTTTTTTACTAAAGATGTATATATACTTTAGTGTCACATAAAAAATATACACATAAATAATAAATTGATTAAAAACAACCTAACGTTTGCATATTCTATGGGCTTCATACTTTCGATTGGTATAGAATTTATCTAATAATCATACCGGTGAAATGTAAATTTTTTTTTTTTTTTAATATTAATTAAAATACTCTGGACTGAAATTTGCTAGGCAACCCATATGGATTATATTTATTGACATATTAAATTAAATATAAAATACGTTTCATTAAATAAGCATCTCGGTGAAGGTCGTTGTATATCGGGATCTTAGACCATTATTAAAAATATATTCACAATACATAAATTGATAAATCGCTGATTATTGGGATAGGCTGTGAGAGATATTATACAAAATAAAATAATTTATTGTATCTTAAAGAAAGTCAGCTGCACGTTCGTATTGAAATTAATAATTATATTTTTGTTGTTGTTACAGATATAGAAGATGATTGTCCAAATAAATCTTCTGAAGCACTGGATTTAGAAGTAGCAGGTAATTAGAACTGTAACTCTTTTTATGCTTAAAATATTGTCGGCAAGAATGAATTAAGATTAATATTACGCCCGAGGCCAAGGTGATTATATATCTCCTTTAAGTATCCCTCTTAGAGACCAAAAGTGCGTCATTTTATCCACAAGTTCGTTGAAATTCATAAGGCTACTAAAATAAAGAGCAGTTTTTCCGTGCTCTCCTTAGAGCGTCGCTATGCGTTTTTACTGCGGTTTAACGCTCTTTTTACAACTTCGTCAAAGGGTGTACTGCCTCGCCGCCCGCCCGGTGCTTTACGACTCTGTCCTCGCTTATCTCGACACCATTTGTGATAAATCTCCACAACTCCTTGGACTTCAAATATTTACATGCTAATTCATAGTCGATGGACCCGAGATTATAAATAAATTGGCCGCAAAGGTCCTTCATAGACCTCCGCGTACTTATCTTCGTCGAGTTGAAACTTTTGAACAGCCCTCGAGGCACTTTATTACAAACGTTCTTCATTACGGCGTTTTTATGCCAAGGTATAGTGCCTTCCATGTTTGCGAAACGTCCGAACTGTGTATTTTATAGGCACCTAACAATCGGATATTTACGAAGAACACACTTTAAACAAACGAACTCCGATTCAGCACCCTCAGAAGTACATATTGTTCATTCTTGTCTATTGTGATGACGGAGATATGTTTGAAAATGTCCTTTGTTTCATAACTCGTACATTTATTTGTATATATCGGAAAATGGGTAATTTTTACTAGTGAAGGATTTACGTTGTCGCAGTACTGTTGTTAGGCCAACACGAGCGGTGCGCAAATGTATTCTCTGCGGGGGTGATGGGAGGCGTGTGCGGGGAGGAGGGGGCAGCCGGCGCCGCTGAGCCCGAAGTTGGGCGCGTGGGCTTGTTCCCCAGGGATCCTGATGCCGGGACCGCACTCGGTTCCTTGCCGATCGTGTTGTAAAAAATTACCAATACTAAAATTTCTACTATAAGAAGTTCCCAGAATGAACACAAAAATAAATTTTATTTGTTTTTGATATGTTTTAATAAATGTTTTTTAAGTTCATGCAGAAGAGTAATAGGAAACTATGAAAATATTTCGGGCGTATAAGACAACTGGATTTTACTTCAGGAAGCCAAAAACGTTGTTTACCTAAGTCAAAATGCAATGGCATTTAGATGTTAACTAAGATGAGCAATCCGAATAATTTCGGTCGGGCGACGGACGCCTCAGTAGGAACGTGGCTAATTAAATGCCGATCGGTATTGGGACGGGTGTTTCAGAATTCCGTCCGGTGCTAAACCGTGCCGGCAACACCGCACAACATGCCTACTAACTCCACAATCCTAAATTCTTCGCAAACTTGTCACAAATTTGACAACAATAGAGATATGTTTCATAACAATTATATTGTAATCCCCATAATATGGATATGGACTCTACTATATTGCATTAAAGTAATATTTTTATAGCTAAATCCATGGAGAGTGTTCAGAGGAGTTGTTCGGATTAATACCTGCAGCTGAGTTTCATCATCGGACGTCGAGGCAGAATACGTCCACCCGTATCACCTCGACGTCCGCCGTTCCACAACTGAGCGTTCCACAAGGCAGTTTTTGCCGCGCACCACCACTATGTGGAACCATCTGCCCACTGAAGTATTTCCGAACCAATTCGACTTAGGGTCCTTCAAGAAAAGAGCGTACTAATTCTTAAAAGGCCGGCAACGCACTCGCGAGCCCTCTGGCATTGAGAGTGTCCATGGGCGGCGGTATCACTTAACATCAGGTGAGCCTCCTGTCCGTTTGCCCCGTTCTATAAATAAAAAAAAACCCAAAATTAACAACATTTTATAGCTGAAATTATATCTCTATAGTTTATGTTAGAAAAAGATTAACTTTAAATTTAGATAGTGCGCTGTGTTAGGGGAGCCAGTGTTGGTATAAAATGTATGCGAGCTAATATTAACCATGAGCAACTGCTGCATGAAAAATTAATAAAAGTGGAAAGTACTCGTTATAGTTAATATCTTTTTTGTTATTTTATGTTACACAACGGCAGTTCGGCCCTGGGAGATCCCAGGTGGCGCGGCCGCAGCGTTTGGAATTATCACATAGTGGAGAGGCGAGCGGGCGGCGCGCGGGGGGTGGACCCAATACATTCGTCACAGGCCCACCATTAGGCATTTAGATATTATCAGCACCCGCCAGGGATGACCCGCGACCTGATGCCATCATTGTTCCAATGCTTAATTACTAAAAGTGGTTAACTTTAGGCAAAAAGTCAATTGTCTGCTTAATGGCTTCGTGTATCCCACCCCAGATCCCAGGTGACGGAACGGGCACACTTTCTTCCGTCTCAGGGGAATAACCGCACACACTCGCAAGTCTGTAGTTCTATCTGTAGCTAGGTAGTTTCTTGTGGAGAATGGAACCTACTCCCAAGACATTTTCACTTAATGATATTGTCTAGTACGAACCTAGTTAACGTAGCGTTGTTACTTATTATTTAACTGCTCTTTTATGAAACATGAGTTAAATGAAGGTTTATAGTTATAAATATATTTCATTCGCCTTGATATTTATCGAGCCATCGCCATATATCCATCACAGTATATACATAATACATATAGTAAACAACCTTTGTATAAACTATATTGCTTCACAGTATATATATATATGCTAAATATTTATACGCCAGAAAACGCCTAGTCAAAATCCCATATTAATTCTTTCTAATATACAGCGGCATCTATAATAAAGACAGACGATGTAAAATAAGTTTATAACGGTGGACTTTTTTAACGTATACGCGAACTATTTATCTTAAACGTGACTGAGAAAAGTATAATAGTATGTCAGGATGTTAAATAAACATTATACAGATATAACTTATATAAGTTATTAAAATGAAAGTATTTACTCTTTTTAACCGACCTAAAAAACCTCAAAGGAGGTTATCAAATTGATGTGTATTTTTAATGTCATCTCTTGTTTATTATTTTTCGATTCTTTTATAATTGTTTTGCTTTTAAATAGATACACTATTACGTGTCCTATGTAGACCACGACTTGTGATTAATACAGCCGCAGGGGAATCCCAGCTGATTGCTGAGCCTCCCTGGACATTAGTCTAGGGAAACATTCCACTTTGTTATCTATTAATTAATATTTAGGCGGGTTATTTACGGAAATATGCGTTTAAGCACTACAAAGATGCCTTGTAATAGAAATAATGGCGTTATTGTAAAATTAAGTAGTATTCATACATACAGTAGCGTTACCCTTCATTGGGTCTTCGTCTCAAAATTCTATTCTTTATAGGCAAGACTGTAATCATCAGTCAATCACTCTGTGCCTAACATACATTCATCGTCGACTATTGGGTCTATAATATGTCAGTTTTCTTGTGAAGTTTTATTACACCGCATGGTCAAGTATTATTGGCTGAAGACAGAAGTCTATCTGCGCACGACCCCAGAGTACTTGCACGCTTAATCACTATTCACAACGTTATACGGACAATCATCGAGTATATTTGTTTCGTGTATAGTTCAAAATGTTTATTATACACATACTTTATAGTAACAGTATACAAAAAATTCAATAAATTATAGTTTAAACTTTATTACTCACCTGTGTCACAAGCGAATTTCTAATTTAATAAACAAATTAACTTAAAATCAAATATTTGACCTTTCTACGTGGATCTTTTCTACATAATCTCATATAAATGTTAATATTGTTTTGATACTACGTAAAAGTACAACTTTTGATTATATTTGTAAAGTGTTTGAATTGTGTTTCATACACGTGGTAGAGAAATTTAATGCAATCGATTTCTATGTTTAGGTCCAAAACCTAGAAACAAAAGCATGAATAAACATTTAATAACATTACAACATGCAATGCTATCATTCGGTTAATGTTAATAAAAGTTGGAATATAAAATATTTGTATTATTTTAATTAATTAATAAAACCTATTTCCGGTACAAAATATGAAATACTTTGAGTTCCGTTCTCGGGTCCGTTCTGAAAGGTAATCTGCCTGTCAGAATAACACCTTCAGACTGAATGGCTACGCGAAAGGTAGATTCCCCTGTGGGCAGTATGCTCAAGGCGGCAGAAAATTAACGGCCTCCCCTGGGAAATCTAGCGGGAGCCAGAGAGCCTCAAACCGGCCGCGCCCACTCTACTGGGATCTATTTAATATCCTATATTGCAGTGCACCTGAACATAATAATATTTTAATACTCTTTATTTACAATTTGCTCATTGGTTTGCGGTATACATTGTTATTATTAAAATTATTGATTATTCCTGATTTCTTAAAAAATCGTGCACCGCGGCGACAACTGCGTCATCATCTTAGATTTATGGCCCCTGAGATGTTCCTTTAACCGCGTAAATGGGTAGAAATCATCTGCAGAATATGGAGGATGTTCCATCAATCTTTTTCGTTTCCGGGTCATAATGCTGAAGAATTGTTTCGTCTATAGTTATAAATCGAGCCAAAACCGGTCAAGATCTTGTTTAATCATCAGTCACTATTGATGTAGGACGTCCCATGCGTCGGAAGTTCTTCCTCGCTTGAACTCAACACACCAACACGCAACTGTAGAATATGGAGGAGCATGGACCTCTAACGTTGCTCTAAAGCCAGCTCCATAGTAAAAATTTTCAAGGAGGATAAAATATAAACGCGCGAACTTGAAATTTTAAATACACGTTCCGACAAGACTCTTGTCTTGAATTGATTCCTCTTATAGCATCTAATGTCTGGGCTATGGATGTCAGTATTTTTGTTTCTTTCTAAGGAGAATGCATCAAATCAAAGAAAAAATCTCACATCGACCAATCTTTCATATTTTTGAAGTCGATTACAAATTGAACAAGTAAAGTACACCTTTATTGTGAAATGGAACGGTTTTTGTATTTCACAAAGTAATCTTGTTCTATTTATATAACATCATAATCTGAGAAAATCTTTTCTACAATAGGATTGTTTATTACTAGGTGAAACTTTAAAATAGGATTGGCTATTCGAATTTTAAAGGGAACATTGACAGTCATAGTGAAAAGCCCTCAATTGGATTAGAGCAGACCCCACTGAGCTTAGAAATTTGACATGGTGTGAGTACCTACTCTTTGTCGTATGTCAAATTGCATTTTTGTCACCACTTAAATAGGTTTTACTATAAAAATGTTGTAGTGTAAAAACACGTTATGACTTTATCCCTTCGCTGCCAGCTCTATTACGTGCCTGTACAGAGGTAAACGGTTTAATTTTTTTAAACACTTTATTAAAAATTGAGCAGTGTTGGCCTAGTGGCTTCAGCGTGCGACTCTCATACCTGAGGTTGTAGGTTCGATCCCCGGCTGTGCACCAATGGACTTTCTTTCTATGTGCGCATTTAACATATGCTCGAATGGTGAAGGAAAACGTCGTGAGGAAACCGACATGTCATGGACCCAAAAAGTCGACGGTGTGTGTCAGGCACTGGAGGCTGATCACCTACTTGCCTATCAGATTTAAAAATGATCATGAAACAGATTCAGAAATCTGAGGCCAAGACCTAAAGAGGTTGTAGCGCCACTGATTTATTTTTATTAAAAATACGTAAGATAACAAGGAACAGTAGAATTTGAACATATAATATTCTACAACCATCTGTGTCAGGCAACCCGGAAGTAGGAATAATTGTACTAAAATGTGAAAAATTACAGGAGTGCAATACTTATCTTAAACATTAGATTACAATATAATTAAAAAAATCATAAAATATAAAATAAAAGTAATTCATATAACTTATTAAAACGTGAAAAACTTACAGAATGAGACAGAGGGTAGCTGCACAGAATAAATACTGGCTTACGACGTTTATGTTATGAAATGGAATAGTGTCCGATAAAAAAAAACGATTGCTAGCGATTCTAGAGTTACTGAAATTCTAAGTGAATTTTTGGGTGTGCGCACAATATGTACTAGAATTAAATAGATCGCATAAATTATGAGTGAATTCATAATTTTAAAGCACTTAATACGCCTTCGAAGTGCCTGATCGCTTCGTGTTCCATAATAAATATGAAATGTGATAAGTGAAAACAAGGTACATGCATCAGCCCCACACCACATTAAGTCCACTACTTCTTAATTCTTTACGTTAATAAGGAAGTTGTGTATGAACTTATTGGTTTTTTTTTCTTTTTTTTATACATGTGTCCTTACTAAGACATCATGGAACATTACGATCTAACTTAAGACTAATAATTAGTAATTTAAGTCTAACCTAATTTTTAAATTAAAAAATGAGCTAATAGTGACATCTGCAATCTGCGATTAGAATCAATACGATTCACCTTTAAATCCTCCAATAATTAATAATTTAATAGGCGACCATTTCTAAAATAATATTTGTGTTTCAGATGAAGATATCAAATCAGAAAGCCGAGACAGTTTCGAATCTGGTGAGTTTTCATTTCATAAATATTAATTGCTCGAAGTTGTTTTATGGACATTGAGTTGAGGATCGCGAATTAGAATTGCTATGATATATCTCCTATGTTACATAGTATTTCTAAAACTTATTACATAATATATAGTCTTTACGCGAGTACTGCACATTGTACTAAATTAAAGGAGAACATTAATGTAAACATAACTCGAATTATTTACATTATTTGCATAACTCGACGTTCCGAGTGCTTTAGAGACTGACAATGAGTAAAATTCGCGTTTATATCCGTTTAAAAAGTTTTGTTCCATGTTTTAACAGTAACTTTAATATTTTGTATAGAAAACGCTACCAGCACTACAAAACGCGCATTTGGAGCTAAACAGTAGCAAATATCTTCTTAATAACAACAGATCTTTAGTTAAGTATACAAACTATATAAAAACCAATAGTCCAATAGTGCAAAAGCTCTCTACAACCTGAAGAAATTATAAAACTGTGATAATTTCATCGGAAAAGAATTCCAAGTCCTCATCACAATTTGTTGAGTTAGAACGTGTGAACTGCTCTCGTTATAACGTCGTACCTAAGGATTCCGATATACTGTTATTTAGAAACAATACAGGAAATTCTATATGGCTATGAAGTGTAAAATATTCTACATATTTTTTAAGCAGTAGACCTATATTCCTATACTATACAATCATTCCTTTTTGTATAAATGTGAACAACGCATTGACGCTAATAATTAATAAATTACAGTAGCTCTTCAAATATTTATAAACTTATATCGTAAGAAGTACCTAAACAAAATACATAAAAACATTTACCGCATTGATTTATGTGTTTTTTTATTTGAATAAGTTGTATAGTGTACACTTAGCTCTGGTCGCAATACTGACGAAAAGATAAAAGGAACATAAAGTTGAGGAACAGATATTCGCGCTCAGAGGAATCGTAGTTTCTCTCTGGGCGACACTAAACCGTGTCTATGACTTGAAACACGCCGTTGTGAAACCAGCTCATTTTACAGCTTAACCTCAATGTCCAGTGGAATCGTTTACTATAACGACCATATACATTATTTAATTGGCAAAACTTTTGATGTATATAATAGTAAAACTCACTTCTGGTTAGTTTTAGGTCAAAAGTCCTTGTTGGAATTTGCGACTCAGGATCGGATATATATAACACAAACTTGCTTATGACTAATAATAGTATATATAAGTGATGTCTTTAGATATTCGAGTGCAAATTTGTAAATTTCTTCTTAAGACTTCTGTTTAAACATCTTTCAACTACATTATCTAAGATTTTGAAAAAGTTTACTAAAGCTTATTTCTAATACAATCTTTATTTGAAATCGGCAATAGATTATTTTTTTATTCCTTTTTTATCTAACTTTTTTACCTAATACCTTTTACAGTTTTCTGTGAAATTCATTTAAGTTAAAAATTTAAATTCCATCGCGAGGATCGAGCTGCTTTGATCTAGAAATCATATAAAGTCAAATAATAGAATTGAATTGCTAAAACTGCAAAAGGGCGCAGCGGCAGGCGGTTGGGAAGTTAGAATTAAAACGGACGCCCGAAATTGTGTACAGCGTTCGTCACTTAGCGATGACCGAAGTAGCCTTCTAGTCACACCTTTATATTAGTAAGTTTTTAATTTGATCAACAATCAGAATCTAAAATAGAATAGCTAGGTTGTATACTAATTAATAAAACAGGATATTTTTGTATTGTGTGATGTATCATTAGGCAGATAGTCAGTTAACTTAGGTATGGTTACACGCCGCCAGGTTTTGTTCCAGATTAGCACTACTCGATTTTTTGTAAATTCAGGGATAATGTAGCATTCTAATATTGAAAGTCTTTTTCAAATCAGTCCAGTAATTTTTGCGTTTATTCGTTACAAAATATATATTTTTTTCTTTTATATAATGTTATAGGTATAGATTAGAAGATAGTTATGATGATGTTTAAATTAGTGATATATGTATGACAATATATATAAAACATATATATATTCCGAATTCCGCTATTTGGAATGGCGCATCTAGATAACGATAACGATTTTTATGATACAATCGCACTTTACCACTATTACTTAGTCTAAGAAGTGGTATCAAGTAGAAACGTAACCTACATATTTTTATTCCTAGGTCCCAAAAACGTATGACGCGTATTTCGGGATAGCCATTTATCTTATATAAAATGGCTTTTGCTAGATTGAATAGTGACATGATTCCGCAATCAAGTGGAGTTTAAAATGTGCATTTGCGATGTGGTATGGTGCTTCGGGAGCAGGGCGCGGACGGAAATGCATTTTCAATAATTGAGGGTCAGACGGGGTGGTGGGAGTGCATTAAAATGTTCACTGTTAACTTTCCAATCGTCACTGAGCTTCATGAGTACCGTAACAAGATTTTCAGCTATTTTAGAATAGCTAATTGAATGTCATGGCTTGCATCATGCGGTAATACTTAATGTGTCATGAGATATTAAAGAACCTATAGTTTATAAAATTAACCACCAATGCAAATGTAACTCGTAAGACAAGTAAAGCGAACCTACCGTTTGTTGACAGACCAACCGCCATTTCCCACGCATCCCACCCAATCAGCCACAAAAGCTAAAATAAAGAAATAAACCTGATTAAATTCCGTACGTCCTTTATAAAATATGTAGAAATATTAAATAAACTATTCTACTCTTAAACATATACAACCTATTTATATAAAACTTTCAAACGATATATTCTATTTCTGAACATGGTTATAGAGAGCTCTGCGACACCGCAAATACTTCTATTGCGTGACACAATGATCTTATACAACATATCTATATATATTTAAGAAAACTTTACCACCATATTAAGTAAACTTGACTTTTGTCACGATAGTCAATTTTTTTTCAGTGCTTAGCGCTTTTACAATTCAAACTTTTTTGATGTAACCTTATTGCGTTTGACATAACATTGACAGAATATAAATATAAAATAATTATATTGATAAAATACATCTGTTCCCGTGTCGGAATACCAATAAAACTATTTACCTATATACGCGCCAGAAAAACAAACAAAGAATGTTGTATATCATAAAGCATTAGAATAATAAACACTTTGTTTCTGAAATAAAATAAATAAATAATTTTTTACTTAATTATACCAATTCGAAATCAATATTCATAGTTAAGACAGGACAACATCTGTCGGGTCCGCTAGTATATAATAATAATTAATTATTTGGGTGCGAATGACAATGCGAATGGCGGCTTTGCCGTACACAAATAAATATCGCGAGTACAAATATAATATTCGAGACGTCTCTGTTTTGATAATTAATTAGTGTTCGTGTCAATAACTAATGGAGGTGAATCAAATCACAATATTTGTTAAAGTAAAATCATTTTGTTGTTACGGTGTACGGTGAAGAGCTTGTTTAGAACGATCTTTTATACCCCAGAAAACTAATACTATTGTTTCTCAAGATTGTTGATAGGATCACGTTAGCTACTCGTACTTAGTTACATTACTAAATTAGTATAGCTCCCTATAGATTCACTATATTGTAATTTTCTTCGTGAGGCATGGCTGTACAAGGTAATTTAAACGTGTAAGCATTCTCCTAGGAATTCTAGGAAGGATGTAATGTTAGGTTAACTATTTTTAGTCGTTAATATTTTTATTATTTCGATTAATATACGCACTGAAATCTGCCATTCTCTTTCTGAGCTTCATACATTGAATTATTTACAAAGAACGAGGTCTTGCTAACCTCAACTGCTTTAAGAAATTTAAACGTCCATTTATACAAATAATAAAATAAATACTCGATTATAACAGTATAATTTTTAAACAAAAAACGAAAACCTTAATTGCATATTTTATTAATATACAGTTTTTAAAATTAAATTTAACAAATTATTCAAGTATTTATAAGAAGTAATTTATCCATTACAATGTTTACTCCATGTAGCTTATAACATTGTGTTAAATCTATTTTGTAAAAGAAACACAAAAGTTTTCTTGGTTATAGTCTCGGGGAACTCGCGGCACCTCATCTGTGGCGCTCCCTGTTCGACTATAAAAATTTAAAATTCAAGGCCACGTTAACGAACCGGCCTCGCGAAGAAATAGATATTCAAATGTGAGATCCCATATTAACATTTATGGCAACTTTGCGGGGACGAGACAAAGGCTGCACAGCCCCCACGGAGACTTTGTGCCTTGACAGTCCGCCGAGTCGCGATCACTTGCTATAATATGCATGCGAGGACTACAAGAACCCTTATAACATTCGAAATTTCACGCTCAATTTGCCAACTTATTAATGCCGAAACTTTCGATTTGGATAATTATCATAACCGCTGAATATCAACAAAGGCGTCGTATTATTTTGCACCATTCATAACAAATAAAAGTTTTGAAGAAAACAAATCAAAATCCCAATTTCAGTGGCTGCATTATTTATGTGATAGCTCCTTGACTGTCAACTCCCCTTTCTATGAAGTTGTGGAAATGTTTTGTTTTTATAACTTTGTGAAATCTGATCCTAAACTATCCGCTATAACTGATATAGGATTTTGTGATATAGTGGAGGTATAAGAATTTCGTTACGTTTGCTGTTCACGTTTCTTATTAATATCGGTCGGTTGGAATGGCCAGAGTCGTCCCAAGTGCCAGTTCTCTCCCAAATAAAATTGCTGCTATCTAAACAAAGAGCCCTAATTATTCGGCCGTGGCGGGCGGGGTCGCTCTCTTATGGGTGTTCTGGGGCCCATTTCGTATCTCGTATAGGGCCCTTGGGAACGGCGGGCGCCGCCTAGCCAATCGGTGGATGGTATAGCAAGCGATTCGCAACCTTTTTATAAATGACTTGTTCCTAGAGCTTACTTTAATGTTTATCTTTAGGCACTAGAAATCTTTTAAAAGAGTGGAAAATCTAACGTTGTTGTGAAGTATCTATTCTATTCAATTATTTAGCCACAGACTAGTAGTTTGTATAGGTAGTTAAGATGTGTTATTTCAGTTAAGAATGTACAAAGTAATTAAAAGCTGGTACCAGTTACCTACGAAATTGGTGGCAAAAAACCGTCGTATTCATCGATTGTGGCCTATAGAATTTATTTTAATTTGCACCCGATATTATTTAAAGACAAAAGTCTGCATAAAGGGTTTCCGAGCGGTTTTGCCTCCGGGCGCATTGTCTTCACCCTACGCCTTTCAAAGATTTTATTGTGTTGAAATTATGAAATAAAAAGGCGATATCGTGTGTCGGGAGCGGTGCCGTGTGGGCGACGACACCCGACACCGGCCCGCGCCGCTCCAGGCTCAGCCAGCATTGTGCCTGCCCGTTTGCCCGCCCGCTATTCACCCGCCACCACAAACTCATATTCGATTGCAGTGTTTAAGCATTCGATTGCCTTCGCCGGCATTAAAGGGTTCCCAAGAAGCACAAATAATAGCCGACCTTTTTACTTTTTTAGTATTTTACTGGAGCGAAGGGAACGCGTATTGTTTATATTTTGAATTGCGAAGAGTGAATGGGTCCTGAGCATTCATGGCTTTGGCACTTGGAGATCGTAAGGAGATAATAATGAGCGGGCGGACAAGGGCGGTACAGGGTCACCCGAGGTGGCAAAACAAACCACCCACCCACTTGTGGTTTGCGTCTTCGACAACATAATTATTTATAATTATTTTGGTACTTACTGCGCCCCGTTACTACACAATTTAGTATTCAAGACTTCTAATACTGTGAAATCGAAACTCCAAGTATTGTTATAAATTGTATTATTGTTTATTAAACCGTAGCTACCGAGTTTACTTTCTATAAAACTATTTATAAAAATGTCTTCGGTGTTACCTTAACATATTAATCTAGTTAAAGTTTGCATAAGTTTTAAAACATTCGTTAATAAAGATCGTTATACATCCATACGCGGTAATGCGTGTCGTCGGTCAAAAGTTAAACTTGCGCTTGGACAGCCCTGGGGAAGTTTTCATATTGCGTCAAAACTTGACTCAGATGCACTTAACTTATGCATGGATAGAGATATCGTGGTACCCAATCTAAATAACTTGCCAAACTATCAGAATAACAGAATTAAAATCGAACGAAAATTGTAAAAGTTTAGATTTTCCCACTTGGTACACTTGTTATACAATAGTTCGTTCAAAAGTATTTAAATTATTTACGTAGCTAGATACTTCCTTAAATTGAAGCTATAATGGTATTAGTGGCATGGCGTGAAATTACAATCTACATCGATTTTCACCTTGAACGACCACTACTTTGCGTGCGGTGTATTGTTTGTTCAAAAGCGGAACTTGACGGCAGTTTCCAAGATTGCGCGGTAACTGCTTCACTGATCACCGCAGTGGTCGCAGCGGGCACTGAGCTAAATAAATGAATAAGCATGTCGACGATACTTCGCGAGAAATGGCAGGGTCGCGGAGTGCGTGGGAATCATGACCGTATCGCGTGTAACTGTAAAGTTAGTTCGATTTTTCAATTTTGTAACAGATTTGCGTACTGATGAAATACGAGACGGGCTGTGTGTTATCACCGATTAGATGCAAGGCTCTTGGCCGCGGCGGCGAGGTGTCGCAAAGCGGCGTTGATTGTATCGCCCTCCTTCATCTCGCCGCCAAGCCACCGTTGCCAGCCACTGATATTAGAACATACAAATCTAGCCTATTTTAATCTCGTTCATGACTATAATCGTAATTTACGTAGACTTACGTAACCTTGCAATTCCTGCGAGTCTTCCATGTGGAGATTATTTAGATAGTTATTTAGGAACAGCGCACTCTATCGAGAACGATTGTATTCAGGGCGGTATTATTTTTAGGGGTTGAACTCTCGTTTGCACCCTGAAGACTGTACCGACATCTATTGGAGGACGCTGGAAATAGAGATTTAATTCGCTTTTCTTCATTAAATAACTAAAATTACATTGATCTGAAGATTATTTATTACGGATGCGTTTTAACTATTATAAAAGATTCTACATGTGTATCGTAACTAATCAACAATTTCAAAGTTACTAATTGAGTAAAAATTTGACTAATAATTTACGTATTAGGTTTCTAATTGATTGGTATTTTATATGAATTGACAGTATGTCTTTATTTATATCACGTCTATACATAATTTAACAATCCTTTTATCCTTAAACATCTCAGCATGGAGCAAGTTCATAACTACTAGCTCTTATCGAACTCAAATAAATTTCTATGAATATTTTCACGAAACTTTTACTGCCACATTAAGACTGTTCAAAATAGACTACCATTACGAAATAATCCAGCCGAAGTAGTGTCACTTATTGTGAAGGCTTTTGTTTGAAATTGAAATGTGAAAAACCTAAAATAGTCTGTGGTAATGCTGTAGTGCATTGTGGGCTGGGCGTGTTACTTGGGCGGGAAGATGGGCGGTCTAACTCCGCCCCACGCACCCACGTGGGCACCCAAACCTGATTATAATATAGTTGATTAAGTAATAAAATATATATGCGTTAGAAATATTAAATAGTTTCTACGAAATTCTAAAACATTCAGCTACAGCTTTATATAAGATGTCATCTTTTTTGAATGAAATACACTTTACACGTCTTATGATTTTATTTATATATATATATATTTGAGGGTATTTCTAATAAACCATTGACTGAACACCATAGCATGGTGTCATATGTGGCATACGAACCCACGCCCATTTATCTCTGTCAGTCAACTGACACTGAACTGTGATTTTTAATAATCGCGTAACCTACAATAAAGAAGAGAAAGAGATAAAACACGTTAGATCCGAGATATTCCTTTCTATATCCAACCAGCCATGATTTAACCATACAGGATAATTTCAGAACTAATACATACTTTCTATTTTTAGGCAACCCTTTAAGCAGGTGATGACTTAAGCAACTTAAAATGCATGAAATTAATGATAAACTATCGACCACCCACACAATACGTACCTACTCGATGATTTTTTTCTGATTTCTGTTGGGATGGTCAAATATTCTTCTTTTTATTTCACTTCTAATATTTTTAGGTCATGCCAACAAGGCAATCGTGCATTAGTGCACATTTTTCATTACACAATAAACTCTTATTTAGTACAAATTTAAAATGTTGCTCCAAATGTTATAAATGAAGCATTTAAATACCATTGATTTTTAATATTATTTATATCAATTTAGAATGGGTGTTATTTACACTTCAAAAATTAATTATAAAACTATAGTATTTTTATTTTACTTACATTCAATGATATATTTATTACCTAAAAGTTTCTTACAAAGTTTAATCCTAAGAAACCTTATAAACGAATCTATTTAATGACATTGCAATGAATACTTGCTAGAAATGCACCGAGCAAGAATAATGGTGTCGTCACACAATTACATCTCGACAACATGACATTATGACTACGTATTAGAAAAAAATATTCTAGCATTGATTTCGTTGAATAGGAGGGGGTTAAAAGTTAAAATAATTGAATAAATTGCCAGGTGAAATAGTAAAACCAGAAGCAGGTGAACGTTTTACAAGATGTCTTCATTGACGCGTGCGCGTCTAATTTCGTAATTCCGGTTAATGTTTAAATTGACCAATAACTTTTGAGTTTTTTATATAACCATTATAAATATGCTAATACGAAAAAAATTCAGTAAAAGTTATCTGTTTAGTGGGGTTAAACGAATTCATATACTATCTATGACAAAGTCATGTTCTACCTGCACTGTAATTTACAAAACTTGGCTTCAAGAGGGTAATCTTAGGATTTACATGTCTAAAATAAACCAATTAAAGTTACCAACATACTTTTTTACGTAAAATCGATACAAGATAAATACCTTCACACAGAAGTCTACAAATTTTGTTTATGATTTATTTATTTGTCACGATTTAAACTAAAATAATCAAGATAAAGCGTAGCACTTATACCTATAACTATACTATATGTACTTTGAGATAGAAACAATCGAATGACGCAAATCTAATTTTGTTATTCCTATTGTACGAGATAGTTTACTTTGCGTCTTGGCTTCCTCGGCATTTCCTCTCCGGGTCTATTGTATTTACTAAAATACGTCGGCTTCGGTTTAGTTTATAGTTTAACATTCTCTTGTACCGTAATTTGCAAGTAAACCTTGGTTTATTTAGAAACAAGCAGCTATACTACATCGCTTACGGATTTTCTAGTAGTAGGTTTACATAATTTGGATTGTTTTTATTCCGTATGTGATTTTTATATTAACTTAAACTTTCTTTAAATATGTTAATTGGATAACCATTTTAAACGATATATGCCATTATATTGGTAAAGTACCGACCTATACTCGTACAATAATTGATGTGCTGTCATAGTGAATTTGACCTTCTAGTGAGAACTCAATCTTAAAATAAAAACTAGGCTCTTATTGTTTGTAAGCATCCCTTCACGGCAATATTAACGAGGTAACTCTTGTAGAAGCAGTTAAGGGGCGGAAATCCATCTAAGTCGCTGTTGTAAGTGGTGGCCGGATGTGCGCGCCACTACCGGACTTTAAGGGGCTTGACTTCCTGTCCGAGCCCTCACTTTTCCCATATATTACTATTAAATGAAAATAAATCTTACAGATAAATGTTTGTGAATTTGTGATGTAAAGACCATAGACAAATGTATAGATTGTTCTTATTGTTTTTTTGGGAATTCCTAAAAAAACTTGGAATTTAAAGATTTTGAAATTATAGTGGCTAGTCGGTCTAAACAATTATATTAGCCCTCCTATTGGCTGGTTGAACATGGGGCAGGTGATGTCGATACTCGACCGCAGCATCAGATCACCTGCAGAGGGCAGACGCCGGAACTACGTGCCGATTCGCCTTGCGCGCGCGACTGCATTCCCCCTTCAGTTTAGAGTCTATAAAATGCTATGTTCCTATTTATTGAAAAATAAATGGAGCTGCAACACAATTACAGACAAATATATTGACATCTATTAACATGGCAACGCACTATAATATAGTTACTAACAAATATAAATCCACACCAGAATGCATGTATCTAATTCTCGCATCATCACCAATGAATCGTTTTTCGGTCAGTGATTAGCGAAACGTGATCAGTGTTTTCAGGGTCGTGGTGACTAATTCAGCATAACCCACCTAGAGCTGATAAAAAGCTGCATGACGCGCCGTGGCAATCGTTTGTCACGAGCGACCATGGGCCGTGGACTAAGTTTGCCGTTTTCCCTACGCTGTCCATGAGTTTTGATTATTTAGAATTTTATAAGCAAAATACGAATAAACTATTGCAAATTTGTACATTCTTAATATATGTAAATAACAATTATTAATACTTTTTCAAACAACTCATTAGAATTCTTTAACCGATATTTATCAGGTTTTCCTCGTCAATGTACAGCCCCTTATGAGCCTTCACCACTTGCAAGTATCTTTCGGTATCGCAATCTATCTCGTCCTTCTTGCGACGAATTTTGAACACCTATTGTTTCGAGGTCCTTGACAAATTCGTCACACCAACGCATCGTTTTCTGGGCATCCCTAGTTTAAATAGAAACATGTTTGAAATTACGGTAGTTAGGAAGTGGGAAATTTTTAACAAATTTGTATATTTAGAATCACTCATAAGTAACTAGGGAGAATGTGACGGGGAAATCCGTAGGCGAACACAGATGGCTAAAGCAGCAATGAGCAAACTGACCAGAATATGGCAAAACAGGAACGTGTCGAATGCTACCAAGAGCCGGCTCGGCAGAAATTTGGTATTTTTCATATTTTTGTACGAATCAGAGTCCTGGTCCGTTTGTGCAGCCGACCGAAAAAAAGGGGCATTCAAGATGTGGTGTTGGAGGAGTATGTTGCGAATCCCATGGACTGCAAAAAGAACTAATAAGTCCATTCGCAACCAACTAAAAATCACCACAAGACTGTCAACTATCATTCACAAACGGGTGCTTAGCTACTTTGGCCATATTGCCAGGAGAGAACCAAACTGTCTCGACAAGTTGGTAATAGTAGGGAGGACCGATGGCAGGAGAAATCGGGGTCGATCGCCTACCCGTTGGTTTCACAAAATAAAGACAATTATGGGTCTCAACATCTCTAATGCACTAAGACAAGGTGAAGATAGAGTGGTGAGGAGGGAGCAAGTCGACGTATTGCTTAGGGCTTTTCAAGACAGGCGCGACCTTTAGTAATGTAGATTACGATTAAGAACAATATTGTTCATACAGATTCGTTTTGAGATAAACAGAAAATAAAAATATGTAGTTCTGTAGATCTAATCTGTAGCTTTATAAAAGACTTATTTTGACCCACCATTGATTGATATGACAATTATTACTTTACTTATATATGGCAATAAAAATGTTTTAAATTGTCCTTTAATATAAAAATAATGGCGACAAGCTAAAGTTTCCGATAAACTCTGCGTAGTAGGCGCTAAATTGCGGAACTATCACCAAACTGGGCATGCCTCCCGCTTCGATACACCAGGGGAGATGTCAGTCATGCTCTGACATAACGCACAGTTATTGAATGAACATTCCCACGGGGCTGGATCACTGAACTTTTGGGAATTTTATTAGATCATTACCTTTGGCTGTGTACTAAACTAATTTATTATTCAGATTAAAGTACTCAAACACTTTAATAAAATCCTTTAACGCAATTAATAACTACTGTGATAAATAGTGAACTCTATGCAAATGTGTAAGCTAAAATTGCGAATATAACATGCCGTTTTTGCCTGACGCTCAATTCGTATCGCAAGTAGCACAAATGAGTTTTTACGAGGTCATAATCACGGCCCGACATTATGATAAATAAAGGCGTCAAACACCGCTATCTTCTAAGATCAGGCGTTACGGTCACGTATCCCTCACTCCCACGTCTTAATTGACCTATTTCGTCTCAGCGTACGTAAAACCCGCCGCCTCTAGGATACCATCGCGCCGCACGACGTGACTTACCGTATCACAACTCAATTCTTGTCACATATTTGACAAGCTATGTTTACTACAATATTACGAATTTCGCCTCAGAATGTTTGGAAAAGGCACTTTTTTCTGAAGGGTGCTTTTTTGCAATCATCTAGTCTGCTATGTGTTGTTTTTGATTGGACAAGGCACTAGAACCATATTAATCTTTATTGATAAAATATTTTCGTTGCAATAATTAAATAGTGACTCTAAAAATAATAGCGCCAGCTGAGCAAAATTAGATTTTTACTGTTTGATAAGTGGTAATCAAAGTTACTTTCTAAATTGAAGTTAAAAGGTGTTGGTGCTTATTGCTAACAAAGTCGTTATAATGATGATATCAACAGACACATTTGTTGAGTGTTTATTACGATCGTGTTGGAATCTCACACGTTTGTGGTTAAAAGTGTTAAAGTTTGTCACGATTAAATCTGGTTTAAGATTGACCCTAATAGAGGTTCTATTTTTGAAACATAGATTATATCAAGGCTCTATAGGATTGGTAGTATATGTTTCGTGTACGATAATTCAAGTGAATTAATCGGATGCTGTAACTGCCAATTAAAATCATTAATTCATAATTTGCCTACAGTGTAGGTTCTTTAAGTATACATTCTCTTTGGTTTACGCGAGTACTACACATTTAAATTGTGTAAGAGAAGTTAGTTACCTATATAAGAATGTTTCATGTAAGTCAATGCTTTATAATAATATTCAATTGTCCATTTTTAAACGGCTTTACGAGTATATGACATTTGATCTAATGAAACGAAACAAAATCTGTAACTAGTGTAGGTACCTTTATTTTCCTTTAAAAAAATCTTTTAATGTTATTAAAATTTGAATTTTATCGTTTTTCAAAAACCTGTCCTATTATGCCACAGACATCAGTATCAAACAGTATCTCTTACAAATCCTATGGATTATTCATAGATATATTTTTTCACATAAATCCCATCTTCCGTATAAGGTGAAATGGCGAAATAAACAATGCGAACGTTGTGACATTACCCCAGGGACCACCCTGCAGTCACATCTGACGCTGCGATCTTCATAGATAAACGCCCTAATCAATTTGTTTATCTTGTGTGGCCTTCATTATACGCCTATTGAGATGAGATTGCTTTAAATCTCACCTTAAAACCTTCTTAAAGTTACGTGATTGCGTAACTTTAAAATGTTTATAATATCAGTTCTGAATTTAGTTTATGATTTTTATTACTATTTTATTACTAGTTACTAGTTTAGTTTATTATTACTTTAATACTTCTGTTAAATAAAAGAACATTAATAGATACAGATTTATTTCATTGTAATAAACAATGAAATGCTGCATTACACTGAGTCTACTATAATCTACAGTAAGTGGATGAAATAATAATTAATAGTATATTTACCTTATATTTAAGATATATAAGTAAAATAATCTGATTTCCCATTTAAGTATATAATGTATAGTAAACTCCAGTGGGGCCCACACATAGAGACTCTTTCGAATAGGCTGAGCTCTGCAGCATATGCAGTAAAGAAAATCCGACAGTTTACTGATAAGGGCACGCCTAAAATTATGTATCTTAGCTACTTTCACAGCGTTATGTCGTACGGTATTCTACTGTGGGGTGTTGCTGCAGAGGTTCAATCCATATTTGTGCTGCAGAAGTGGGCTGTTCGGGGTATTTGTTGTGTTTCTCCGAGGAAGTCGGTACGGAATAAGTTTAAGGAATTAAATATTATATATTTAATATTAATCTAGTCAATATATTCTTGAAGCCTTGTTGTATGTCCAAATAAATATAAACGATTTTAAAACAAATGGTGACGTTCACCAGTATAATACGCGAAATAGAACTAATTTGAGTGTACGACCAACCAGGCTCCAAAAGATAAACCACTCCTTATATGGAAATTGTATTCGTTTTTACAACAAACTCCCAAGCGAAATTAGAGAAATATCACTAAATAAATTCAAAGCCCTAGTTAAACGAAAATTAATCAATAAAGCTTTTTATAAATTTGAGGAATACTTAAATGATCCTCATCCTTGGGATTGATTTGCTCCAGTTCAAACAATTTGTATGACAATACTTGGCGATTAAAAAGAGTAGCGGAAAGTTTCTTGCCAGTTCTTCTTACCCGCTCTACACCCTTGATTTGCGAACTGGTAGTAAATGTAAATTTACAATTAATTTAACTTCTTTCTGACAATTCATAAGTGTACTTGTTTACCTACATGAATATAGATATTTTGAGTTTTGAGTTTTTTTTTTAATTTAACATTAAATATATTATTAATACACCAACATATTTATATATACTAGTCAATAAAAATATATAACTAACAAGTGTTGTTTTGCTTATTATTAAATTCTGGTGGCAAGTTTATCTTTATACCCAATATATTGCTGCTCTTGACAAAACAGACTTGTCCTACAGGACGTCGATTATAAAATATGCTTTGGGTGTCTGACGTCATGTGACTCAATTCGTCACACGAGAAAAGAAATAATTGTAAGCTAACGAATGACGATTGAAACTACGCTATAGATAGTTCGGCGTTTCAGTACCTTAACGGTCTTAATTATTATTTAATTCACTTATCTATTCAAACTAGTTCGAGATTCGAGTCAATCTTTTTAACAAGCAGTTACATATTTATGATTCTACAGGTTATTCAGTAACAAATATGTTATTAATGTATTTTATTGATCTGTCTTTTATTGACATAACTTTTACATATTTAAAGAAAACACTTTTTTACCGGATGGAAGTTATGTATATATTAAAAAAAAAAATAAAAAAAAACAATAATAAATAAAATAATATTTTATATATTAAAATTATGTAAAATAATTGTAAATTTATAATAATACATAACTTCAATCCGGTAAAAAAGGGTTTTCTTTAAATCTTATTAATGTTCATATTTTAAAGATAGGGTCCGTCCGCACTCATTTTTGTTAGTCATAGGAAAGTCTTATCTGCGTGTTACCTTTGGATTTCATCAAGATCCACTTTCGAATTATTACATATATATATATATATATATATATTTATACGGTTATAGAATTTTTATTAATTTCTGAATTAGTCATTAAATTAACTATGCTTGACAAACTTAAACTTAAACCATCTTGAAAATGTCAGTATGAAAATTTCTTTTAGGATGGGTCAGACTGTACGTGGTAGGATGGGCATTTATTATGTATCTAGCATATTCAGAAGTTTAACAGAAGGGTAACAAGTGCAAATGTAGCTTAGACCCTCATCATTGGTGGCAGTGGGCTTTCGAAGATAAGAAATGCTCGCTTTTTCATAATACTTTATTCAAGACCAGAGATTCAGTTCAGTGACAGACTAATCGGTGGTGTCAGAGAGGTGCGGGACACTTAAGTATTAATGTTTAACCCTTCCGTACCCGACGCCTGTCAATCCTTTATTCAATGTAACGTCGCTTGAATATTTTATGTTCATTAATTTGTCAGATCTTACGTCCGTTTAGTTAACAATACGTAAATGTAACATTGTTTATTACGTTGTTTTGAGCCATTTTAAAGTAATATTATTTTATACATGTTTTGCCTCAAAAGACGGCGGCACAATCTTGCATTTACTGTGATCTTTCTCACTTTTAAAAAATGTTAAAATTATGATATTTATATATTTAAATATATATTTTGGCGGGATTTTGTCTTAGAGCCAACGCAGTACAACTTAGAAAACAATGAATTTAGCTATAACTACACTTCTGGACACATCTATTGGCCCACCTTGCATTTTCAGTTTCTTTTGGTCCTAACAAAAAAATTTATATTAGGTCGAGTAAAAAATTTTTTATGCAGTTTTGAACCTGATACATTTTACCATCTTTTTCGATCGTATTGTTTTAAATTTGAATTTAGAATACCACACCACATGGAGATACGCCTTACAAGTCGGGTATGCGCCTTGATGAAGTCAGTTGATTTTTGAATAAAAAACGTGTTTTATCAAATAAAGGTTTAATTTAATAACGCGTGTTGCCTCCATGGGCATCTACGACAGCTCTCATACGATTAGGCATAGAGTTTATCAACCGCTCTATGAAATTTTGAGGGATCATCTCCCATTCCTCTTCTATGGCAGTTTTCAATTCCTGCATCGTCTGGGCAACTGGCTGACGAGCCCTACAGTCTTTTGCGTCCCACATGTGCTCAATGGGGTTCATATCTGGGCTTCTGGCTGGCCAGTCCATAACTGCGATGTTCACATCCCGAAGATATTCTCTGACGATGCCGGCCGTATGGGCTCTTGCATTATCATGCATAAAAAAGGAAATTTGGGCCCACATAGTCCGCGTATGGCATCACGTGAGGTCTTCGCACTCAAAAATGTACCTTTCAGCATTTAATGTTGGCAGCCGTGGTCCCGTAACAAGCTCAAGTTGAGTTTTGCCGCTCGCGGATATACCGCCCCAGACAGTCCATGAGCCACCGCCATAAGCAACCCTCTCTTCAAAGCAGCATTGTGCAAAACGCTCTCCCTTACGTCGGTAGACCTTCTTCCTTCCATCATTGCCATGTAATGCAATTTTAGACTCATCAGAAAAGAGTACACCGTTCCAATGCTGCTGAGTCCAATTTAAGTGTGAGCGCGCGAAATGAAGGCGCGCTATTCGGTGGGCTCGCGTTAGTTTTGGGCCATTAGCTGGCTTGTGTGGTACCATATCGCGTTCTTTTAATCTTCTCCGAACAGTTCGAGCGCTCACATTTACTCCATGGAAGTCGCGAAGTTGGTTTTGTATCTCAATGGAGGTAAGGTGACGATTTCTCAAGCTGGTCGTCACGATGAATCGATCCTGCCTTTCAGTTGTGACCCGAAATCGTGGCTTTCCTTGGCGACGAACAAAGTCGCCAGTATCTGTATCTCCGAGGTATCTCCGATAAACGTTTCGGACCGCAGATCGACTTAAATTAAGTTGATCACTCACATTTCTTTGGCTGTGTCCGGCCCGGATAAGTGCCACAGCTTGGGCGGCGACTTTAGGCGAAGTATCCATAGATTATTGATAGAACCTCATCTTAATGTTAAGAATAAGTAATGTTTGTTGCAAAACCAAAGAGAAAATTCACACTTTCAAGAATTAAATCCAACTAAACCAATAAAATCAAGTTTTTTTAGTATTCGATTGTTTGATATCAATGAGCAGGCTCAAATTGTCTTTTGTTTCTTTAAATTCTGTGTTCGAAATTAAAAAAAAATTTTGAATGCAATTATGAATGTGCCAGGTTCAAAACTGCATAAAAACTTTTTACTCGACCTAATATAAATTTTTAGGTAGGACCAAAAGAAACTGAAAATGCAAGGTGGGCCAATAGATGTGTCCATAAGTGTATTTTAAAAGTAGCGAAATTGGTAGGGGACTACTACCTACTAAACTAAATGTAAGTGGTAAAAAGTAAATATAAATTCCAGTTATCTAAAATGAAAATTTTTAAATTATTTCAACTACGTAACATTTTATTTAACGGTTTACCAAATCGCTAGAGGGTCTTAAAATGCAGATGTTTCTCAAGTTGATCCGCAAAATGACCACGGTTGGTGTCGCCAGTAATCTCCGTAATATATTCACAACTAAAAGGTAGAAAGTCCAGCAACTGTATTACTCCCTATGGTCCAATCGGGAGACATTGGTGGGAGGAATTTTATGAAATATATTCTATCGTTTGGTATTCATTAATATATTAACAATGCAATAGGTGATAAAGGAAAATCGGTTGTACCTATTTTGTAGTTTCTTTCAACGTTAAAAAATACTTTAACGTATAAAAACAAACCATTTGAAAAACAAAAGAGACAGCTTATTCATTTATTCAGTCAGCGAGACTGATGTATAAATTTGTATAGTAGAGAGAAACTAGCATACATGTTCCTAAATCTTAAGCATGTCCATCTAAATACCACCCTCGTTAGTACATTCTTACAAACACTGTAATATTTATAGATTTTTGTGGGAGGCATTAGCGCCCATTGGTCGCGCTATTCATAACAAAAGTGGAATGGAAAAGCTCGGGAAAACCGTACACCGTATTCAAAAAGCTTTTAGTGTCATCCCGCTGTCACATTTCACGTTTGTGAATATCGACTCTCTCATTTGAGACAAAATGAACGCGTGAATTTGTCAACGATTGATTACGTGTGGGATTTTACGAAGTTCCATTAAGATTTATCATTTCCATTATTGTTTTAAAGTATTGTGTTTGTTTAGTATATTTTTAAAACTGTTTATGAGTTAGTTGAGTTGCATATATTCCCTTTGTTAAAACCGAAACGCGGTCTTGGCAAAAGTATAGTAAAACTTATAGTTGGGTGCAAGGGGGGAAGGGGGAAGCAGTAGGCGGGGCGTCCACTAGGCCTAGGCGGGGCGATCGGGTGCTGAGGTGCAAAGGCCCGGGCGCACTGCCTCCGACGCCCATTAGAACCTCACAGTCGCATCGCAAAGCTCAACGTTGTCGCGCGCGTTGCACAACTGCATTAAATCTTCGTTCACCTGACATTAAAGACTTGAATGTAAAGGTGCGCTCCGATTACCGGTAATTGCCCGGTCAATAACAGTCACCTAAATAATTGGCGGAAAGGAACCGTATTTAGCAGAACGGGCACCCCTTCAATTAGTGCCACCTGTCGGACACGCGTTGCGCATTAATTTGCACTTGCGATAACTTTGCCCTCAAAAACATCAAAATTTTGACGTCAATGCACCTGCGGGAACTCTGACAAAACAAACACCAGGGAACCGATGTAGCCCCGCTGTGAGGGTGTCGACGATATGATCATGTTATTTAAAGGCAATAGTAGTAGATTAGAACATTTGATAGAGAAAATTCAAGCTAATAAAGAAAATCACGACGTGTCAACCGACGATATTAAAGGTGAGTTTTATCTTTTAAATGAAAAGCATTTTTTCTAATTTTTAAACTTTTCATATATCCAGTTATATAATGTATGATTTTAATCTAACTACAAAAAACTCTTCTAGCTAAGCTACAATAAGTTATTCATAAATTATTTGTAATATGAACAAAATCTAAACTTATTGATGTACATATTTATAACATTTCATGTAGCTTTCTTATCTACGTTACGTTAACGATTTAACCGCGTAATTATAAGTATGAAAGTATAATTAAACGAGCTTCTCTTCTGTAAAGTATAATATATTATATTGCTTTGATAAGGTTAGGTATAAACATATTTTGATGTAAATTCAGCTTTCGCTGTATTATAGCCTGTCTATTCGTCAGCAGTGACGTCGATTGTGGTTCCATTTTTAAATAGCTGTGCCCGTGCGTTATATAGCCTTCCTTGATAAATCGACCTTACTCTCCTCAAAAAACCTCTTCAGCTTTATAATCTATATAATATGTAAAACAAAGTCGAGCTATTTACACAATTTAGCTCGAGAGTTATGGAAAAACAAATATTTTAGATAGACTCGTATAAAAAATACTTGTACTCAACTTGACATTTCCTTTGATATTTTCATTTTCCAAACGTCACAGACAAGTAAAAAGAAAAACAAGTTTAAAAAATATGTCCGTTGTTTTAATTGACTCGAAAATAGTGTCCTAATCTGTATATATTAACAATAGTATAAACAATTATACCCCTGAGTAATTGTAATAAGATTCTAATGAAGCGTAAATAAATAATTACTTCATACTAACCTGTATATATACCCTTCAAATTATTCACGGTGATTTTTAAATAGCTACAAAATTACAACTTTGCTTATTTAAATAGTCAATGGTCTGGAAAATTAATCAACTAATTAATTTGTAAATTTGGCTTAGTGCGGAATAATTAGTGTGTTTAAGATTTAAAATAGCTAATTAATAGTTCCAAATGTCAGAAATGTTATAAAACTCTAAAATGTATGGACAAGTCACAAGGCTCATCATAGGTAGATGTTTTCTACTAGGTACCCAGAGAGGTCATATTATTGAAGAATAAATATTGCAGTAGTCTATTGTTCAAATATAATAAAAACAAATATGATGATTTGTTTTATTTAAGATATCAGATTTATAAAATTCCTTAAATTCAAAATGAACATTAAATAATTAGAAAAATCCAATATAATTTGTTTCTGTATTTCACTTAACTAAGTCCACTTTGAATTTTACTTTAGTTACAAAAATCTCTCACAAAGCTTTTTGAGTAAGTACCTACTATTTTATTGTTATAATACCTACTCTCTATAACCAGACGTTGTAGTAAGTTCCAATTACAGAGAAATAAAAATCGACTGAATTAGGAATAAGCATATTACAAAGTTAATAGCAAAACCTTCCTCAATGTGCTTTTAGCATTAACTAAGTTGACGCTCACTCCTACTTCGCGTGCCGTAATATTGGCGATTAGACAACCCAGCCCGGTCCATGACAACGATCAGTGTGGGCTAAGGTTTTCACACCAACATTTGGCGATTGGCGCTGATTGTCGAGGCGCCGGTTGAGGTGTCTCATACGACGCAATTAGGAAGTCAGCTTCCGCCGCCCACCACGGCGCTAAGTCACCCGAGGAATTGCCAACAATCATTGTTAATTACATATATCCTATACAGAATAGACATACAACGAGATAGACTAATATAAAGAGTTGATAGAGAGAACATACCGGTATACTTCGAATTTCAAATTGTATTGAAGAAGAAAGAGAAACACTTTCATTAGTAACAACCTTATTTCTCACCTTATTTAGAGAAAATTTTGCACAAGAAATAACATAATTTAGTTACATAACAAAAAAAATACACATAAACACATACGTAGGTACGCACAGACACACCAATATTTATATTATATTTTACTAAGTTAATGGAAATTACTTTTTAATATAATATATACATTTGGTTTTCTAATTTTTATAAAAGCTGTTTGCTATCTGAATAAAAAATAAAATAACTTTAGCTCAACACCATACGATGTTGTAGCTTGTTTATAACCAATTCGTTATAATAATGCAAGCTACTTAATTAAGCTGTCTTACTTCATGGCTGAATTCAATTGTCATTATTTTCTCCATTACGGTCGTTACGCGTATCCGGGGCGTGAAGGAAGACAGATTGATATAAATAGTTTCCCTTATTACACGCGATATAAAGTAAGAAAATAGCTGGTTACGTCGTAAAAGGAAAATTATACGAGATGGGCGGTAACTGTTAGAATATGGATTTTTAAAGCAAATTTATTGATTGTTTAGTATTATTATTATTATATTTGGCCTTATTCATATTAATAAGTATAATAAATTGAAATTATATAAAGAAGCTGTAAAACTATTACTGTAAAAAAAAAAATTGAAAAAAATAATTTTGCTTCGAAGCGTCACCGATTATTTTTAATTTTGATGGTGTTTAAGTGTAAACAAAATAGTTTCGTGCGATTGTCCTCCATAAGGTCGTTCACTTGCTTGTACGGAGAAAGATCAAATCAAAGCGGCAATTTTTATAACTATTTATTGTAAATGCGTATAAAAATTAAATAAATTCATGATTTCATCGATTTACAACTATTTTATTGATATTAAGAAATTTCCCTTTTTTCAATCACGAGGGAAAGCTGAAAAATATATTAAAATTTGTTTCAATAACACTCATCGGGGTGAATTCCGCCACCGCCATAGATCCTGATCTCATCTCACATTACTCATCATTTGCGTGCTCCTCATAGCGGCACATTCAATTTGTTTATATTTCGGAAATCTGCCGTAACCATATAACGTATATTATCCCTTCAAATGACTTGGGTTTTTAGAATAATTGTCTTCCATTTTGGCAGACTGTACATTACTATTTCAAAGTGTAACTTCGACCTGCCTTCAATATATAATACAAGTTAAATAAATTTAGCTTTTAACCTTAATATGGTAACTAATAGGGTGGTTTTTATTGTATTTTTAATAATTACTTGAATACTACTAATATTTATTTCCTCTAATGTCACTATAGTAATTATATAATATGCAATCTTCAATTTATTATTTAATTGAAACAGAGGCACTGGGCAGCGTAGGTAGCGCGGCAGCAAGCTCTTGGCCATCCTCCACACCGGAACCTTCACCTTCTCCAACCTCGACACCAACATCTGCTGACGCTGCTGATCCTGAAGCCGAAGGAGATCCACCCTTCACGCTCGGTGCAACTGAGCACACGCCCTACCAGTGTCAGTTCTGTGATAAGGCGTTTCCCAGGCTGTCCTACTTAAAGAAACATGAACAGGTTCGTACACTATTGCAAAATTTTGCTTTTGTAATATTAAGATAACATCTCTAAAAATACAGTCTAAGGTTAACTTGTAACACAACAAGCTTGACTACAATAGCTATAAAAATCCTCATATCTACGAATTCTCCGGTTCTATCATAGAAATTTCGAGCTTCATTAGCAAGTGTATGTCCAAAACGGCCCATTTGGAAAGCCAGTGCGTATAGATATGCATCGTAGTTGCGAGCCAGTCCACGGCCCTCAGAGGTTGACGTCTGGCCCATTACAGAGGCCGTATATCTCGGCTCCTTTGTGCAACGCCACTGTAACCGCACCACGATTATCCGACACACGCCGGGACAGATGTAGACTAGATAAGGCAAATAGAACCGTCACTTTGCATAATCCCTACTACAGTTCAACTAGATTTGCATCTAGCTGTGTCAAAAGTTCTGCAGATGTTTCGAGAAAGCATTCTTTTATATGGAAAAATCGTAAAAGGATTCTATTAGATAATCGGCATGCAATTGCAGTCACCTTTGCAGATATCAATCTCAAGGCGAGGTGTGTGCCGACAAATGTATCGGCAAGATCGCGTCTTAGCTTAGAGACAGGCTGTGACGGCCGGAAATAGGTTCGAGATAAATCCCTGACTACACTCAGCTATTTCTTTATCTGTTATCATATTTTAATCAGTGCTTTCGAAAAGTATTCCCTCAGGTAATCTACTTGTTAGGAACAAACTGAATAAAGCAAACCTATATAAAATAGCTATTTAATTGTCCGTAATACAGTTTATATTTTAATTTAAAATTACTTGTCCAAATTAAAGTTGGTATGTAGAATAATGAGGGACTGGGACTATTATTCGAGCCTGTACTGATGACCTCTGGGCAGCGGCTGTGTGAACCGGCGATGACATCGCATTACGGCACCTGGGAAAGTCTCGGTAGCCCGTCATTTCGGTGCTTTATTGGCTATCAAGCCGCTTAAACTAGTTTCGAATGTCTTTTGGTGCGCTTTACTCGGAAAACTTAACAACGTATGAACATTTATGTCTGACTCTCCCACGGCGTATGTTGTTATAAATTAAGTTGAATATTCGCGTGTAGTTCCGCTATAAAGTGTGTTACGGTATCTTATCGTACGCGCATCGGGGATTCTTGTGCAGTCAGCACCCAGGGGCCAGCTCCCGTCGAGTATTTGTAATTTAAATACTGCTTATTGATTCTTTGCACGAAGTCGTGAATAAAATAGTCACTAGTTGTGTTAATCAATTACCAAGTCGACGTCTGATTGATATAACCTACATAAATACATAGATATTTTAATGTAATTTTCGACATAGATATTTCATTTGTTAATACGAAACTTACGTGTTTATTCCAAATATGCATATTGTTCTGCTATAGGATGCTCCTATAAATGCAAACTACGCAACATTTATGCCCTAGAGCAAATACGTATGCATGTCAATCGCTGATAAAATCATAACAAGTGTTTCAATTAGAATTTACAACTTTGCTAACGATGCCTGTAATCTTGTAAGCTTTAAAAGTTTCTCTAAAGCTTTACTGCCAACTGTAAATAATTCTCATTGAGACGTTTGTAACGTTTTTTAATTAATTGTCTCTTTAGAAATACTTAACATAATTTTTTATGTTAAATATTCTACTCCACAGTTACTGACTGGGAATGGACTATGAAATAGTCGTTAATCCGTCGATGTATTAATATTGGCAAAATGAATAAAGCACAGGTATTAACGGTTTTAAACTAATTCAACGTTGACACTTGACGTTGTTAATTTATGTGCTCTGTGACATAAATGGCAGCTGACAATAATGCCATTGCTCCGACATATCCTATATATCCTTACAGGGTCTAGATAATAAAACTTGTGTATATAAACAATAAAATACTGCACAACGTTACCCTTATGCTTTCACACGTCAACAAAATTACAAGTCTTGGTAAGAGTAGTAATAAAAATGGCCAAGTAGCGTTAAAGTTTTTGCGTTTAAACAATGAATTCGTCTTAATTAAAATCTCAATATATTTCTATTAATAGTTATGTGATAGTCCAATACAAATTTAGCATAGAAATTAATGGCCCATATATTTGACTAATATTAGTCTATACAACCTCAACAAACCCAAAGATTGATTGGAGTGCTTTGCAATAGAGTGGCTTATATTTATACTAGCGGTTCTGCCAGACGAACAGCATTCTCGAATCTTCTTGAACACATACAAAAGAACATTAAAATCGGTACAGCCATTTAGGAGGAGTTTAAATAGAAACACACAAGATTTAAATATAAAGATAGTCTAAAATTTAATTTAAGCTTGGCCGTTGGAAGGCTTACCTTCTCTATAACGAAATTACCAATAAAACAGATCCAGATAAGTGTAGGTGTTCATCTCTCAGTGGTATTACGATAACTTACTTTAAAAAACATCGATAGAGTCTAAAAAACAGTATGTACAAGTTTTTTACTTCATGGATAAGCTAATCAATTGGGATAGTCGCTAATAGCTTCACCCATGCCGTGAAAATTAGGGGACCACGAGGCAAAAGATACTTGTTCAAACAATAATTTTTACTAATAAAATTGTGTATCGATTTTGTCAGTTATCTTAACTGGTTGCAGTCCATTGAAGTATCTAGTTTGAAAATAGGCCTAGTACAGAGATAAAAAAGGTAATTGAGTATCATTATTACTATATTGTTCAAACAGACATTTATAATTATAATCTATTACGATTGTTAGGTGAGTTTTGATTAATTAATTTTATCAAATTAAGTATATTGGAATAGGCAATCATAAGTACTATGAACCATTACTGTAACATTAATCGTATCGATTTTTTGGGCGAATGTTCAGCACTACAGTTTTCACTATTGTAATTTTCATAGATGGTGAATAATTACGGCATTCATGTTAAGTTGTTGATATGCATCTGAAAAAAATCAGTTAAACCTGTATTTTTGCAAGGCTTGTCCCGGTGTAAGCGTGGCATATCAGTTTAGTAGTAAAAAATTAAGCAGGCGAACATATCGACAGACAATAATTATTTTTTATATAAATGTTACAGTGATTTTTTTATTGAATTACTACTTAAAAGAATATTAATGATACATAAATATGGTAATTGATAAAAAATCTCAAAATTTCGAATTTGAAATATTCCATAATACTCTTTGAAATATTTATTTTCTATTGGATAAGTAGGATTAGAAAAAAGTAAATATTATAACATTTATGTACAGTAAGTACTTATCATTAAAAAAATAACGCCAAACCAAAAATTAAGAGGTTGATCTATCGAACAGGTATGCCGGAATAAACAAAAACAAGCTTCCTAACAATTATACTAGAAAAAAACACCAGTAATAAAAATATATTTATCAAATTTTTTTCATGCAGAAACTATTTGGCCATCGTTTGTGCCCATTATTGGCCAAGTGGTTTCAACGTACGACTCTCATCCCTGGGGTCATAGGTTCGATCCCCGGCTGTGCACCAATGGACTTTCTATGTGCGCATTTAACACTCGCTCGTACGGTGAAGTAAAACATCGTGAGGAAACCCGTATGCCTTAGGCTCAAAAAGTCGACCATGTGTTTCAGGTACAGAAGGTTGATCACCAACTTGCCAATTAGAAATAATCACGGAACTGATAAAGAAATCTGAGGCCCAGACTTAAAAAGTTTGTAGCACCATTATGTAAACATTGTAAATATCTATCTCCATTTCGATTGATGTACTTACTATCAGTAGTAGATCTACTAGTAGTAGTAAGATTTAATAGTAGTTTTTGATACACATTCTACAATACAATACGGGGCCGAAAAAACCGAGACAATTGTATGAGTAATGTCGATCATTCAAATGTTAAGATTTAACGTCTAAACGATAATCGCTAAAGCAATTTAGTAAAAGCGTGAAACGTTGTCAGTTTTGGACAGAACCTTAAGTCAGGTTCAGTGGTGTGAAGGCCAACGCTATTCTTCATCTTCCAACGACTGTACACCCATTTCCATAATTAGCTTATGAATAATCCATTGTTTATCTGTAGACATTTTTACAAATACAGACGTATTTTAACTAATTCAATGGTAATTTAAAATACAGAAATGTCATGTAAACTAAAAAGATACTTGTAGGACATACTTTCCTATAGTCAGGTTTTGTTTTATTCGTTTGTTTTTTTTATTAATCGTAAAGTCGTGGTCGCTACTTAAATTTAAGATAGAATGGTGTCAATCATTTCGATTTTTTCGATTCTTTATTGATACAGCTCCCGGCTCGGAATTTAATCATATAATCTATTCGCCGTATTGCTGCTAACAATAATGTAGTAATGGTAAACCGATATTTTATCCAGTCAAATAGATCTTTGTAAAGCACCGTTTAGAAGTAGATTTCGTATTTTCCTACATAGTGAAGTTTCGCCCTCAAAGCAAAATCTTACTAATGAACCACCGAGGCCTATACGTTATGTATTAATGGCAGCATGCAGAAAGGTAGTTTGAAGTTGGCCAAATACCTTTCGGATTCACAGTTACGTTTAACGAAAATATTTTAAACTAAAACTTGGAACTTCCCGGGTATTATCGGCCGGCCTAGAAAAAAACATGATAAATGTTGTGAAAATATGTGTTCAGATTTTATTTGAACATTGACCAACTGCTGACATGGCTGACGTGGTTGCTCCAAATTTTAACAGCTGAAGGTGCACGATACACCAACAGCTCACGAGAGTAATTTTATAAACGTGTGAATAGGTGTAAGTAGTATTTAAAATTTTGTTTTAGAACAATAATTCACATTTGAATATTCCTCTGTCTTATTTAATTCTCGCTTTCTCTCAAAGAGGCGAAGCCTCCTTCAAGCCCTTAATTATCGTGGTGAGCCTGCCCGATGGTTTTGAGAAAATCCCATTACCAACATCAACATATGAACATCTAATAATGCTCGTAGGACTTCGTGTGATACCTAAGGCCTCATGGTGCAGACACCCCGTAATTATTTATATATTCAATATTTATGTGTTAGGGTACATCTATAAAGACCCTTGTATTGTTAGATTCTTAGGTCTTACCCTCTCATATATTTAGTTATCTAGGGCAGCTTGCTAATAAATATACGACGTATACTATATAGATACTCCTGACATTTATTAAATATAAATTTGAATACTCATTTCACTATCCACTGGCTGGCAAGCTGAACCATATGGTATTATTATCCCAATACGAAGACATCTATTTAAAAAAGTAATATTATCGTTTAGGTACTTATATTTATGTTATACTAATTCTTAGTTTGAACCTATATATATTTGTGTCTACATTTTGCAGACTCATTCGGATCAGATGCCGTTTCGTTGCGAATTCTGCGCCAGATTATTCAAGCACAAGAGGTCCCGGGATCGCCACGTCAAGTTGCACACTGGTGACAGAAAGTATCGCTGCGCACATTGCGAATCTGCATTCTCGCGAAGGTAAACTATCGATATTTTTACAAAATGTAATATAATATACTAATCTTAGCTGGTTTAATTAGTTACGAATGTTGATACTCTATATATATTGTAACTAACATTTGAGTTTGAGCCATTATGATTTTGGCATTAAAAACCATATTATCATTATATTGTATTTAATATATATAAATATACAGTATTATTATACACATTGTATATGTAATAATACTAAAAAGAAGATCACTCAATGAGACGAATTTTTAGTATACCTACGTATTTCAAGATAACATATAATATCTCAAAGACTATATCGTTTATATTTTTTATAGACACAATACAAAATTTCTAATCTAAATTAATAGCAGGTGTTCAAATCCATTTTCTTAAATCTAAATATAAGCGCAAACGAAACGAAAAAAGAGCTTTTTTACAATGACATTCCATATGAGTTAAATACTCAAACGTTTAAGAATTAAATATAAATGAAGATGCTTGCATAACAATGACCGCGGAGTAAGATTGATCACCATAAGTCACGCCACAAAACACGATTTACGGGCAAGAAACGACGCGTCACCTTTTTCGTCACCTCTCTGTGGTCATGTGACTAATTCCACGCAATTTGTCGACTCGAAGAGGCAAATGAAAAGAGATGATGCGCTGACAAATGGCGGCGAGGGTCTTACAAAAATAAATGTCCGTACCTAAACGGGCATGCCAGTGCCCATTAGTGGAGGTGTTTGGGCGAACGCCTCTATTCTGTAGTTTGCATGAAAAGCCCCTTTGTTAGTTCTATTTTGTCCGTGCTTTATGTGAGTACTTGTGTCTCAGATGACAAATTACACTGTCACAATGATGATTTATTTTATTCAATTTTAACATTCTCGTCTCTGATGTACTTTAAACGCATTAGTGGCTTTATAATGTTTATAACTTATTTCAACGATTAACTTTGGAGCTTACATTCAAAGACGTGAATCGTTACATATTAAACGTTTAATGTCTGATAAATGATGTTTTATTTTATCGAATATATATTATAGGCCAATAATATCCTAAAAAGTTTTGAATGAACCAATTGTCCGTGAACTGTGTCTTGTACGAACTTAATAATATGTTTTGCATTTCAATTGCAAATTTCAGTGATCACCTGAAAATTCACATGAAGACACACGACAACCAAAAGCCATTCCAATGTACGGTGTGCAATCGGGGGTACAATACAGCGGCAGCTCTGACCTCTCACATGCAGGGTCACAAGAGAGACAGAGATGGGCGGGAGGTTGACCGTAAAAGAGCACTGAGATGTATCCGATGTGGAGAAACATTCCGACGACCAGATATGTTACAAGTAATTGAATTAAGTATATTCAAATATCAGAATCATTAGTACATATTATAATTTAACGAATACCGAGGGTTACACACCTCGATGTGTATTACCACTGCATTTTGGAGCTAATTTATTACAGACATCTTAGTAGATTCCGTTTAGCTTATATGTATTTAGATGCCTATATGTAGTGTGCTTTTGAAAACTATAAATGAATCAACCGCAAAATAGTGTAATGAAATTCATAAGAAAAGTGGATTGTAGTGCATTAATTAATAAAGTCAAGAGAAATACGTAAAAATTTAAAAAATATTGAAATATGGTTTCATACATATGATATATCACCTAGATTCGAAATTGATTAACCTTTTCTCAACCTATTCCTTGGTTTTATTTCAGGCGCACATGACGACAGC